>LZPO01087144.1:685776-720744 GCA_001675575.1 Neotoma lepida
TTCACCCAACTGCCCCTCTTTTATCCCCTTCCAGTTATGTGGTACCTGAGCTTTAAATACCTTCAGTGACGCAAGGCCATCTAAATTCTTCCCAATCCTTATCTGTAGGCCACAGGGGTTTTTGCCTCTGGGATGCCTCATTAGCATCTCAAAGAACCTGTGGAAGACAAGTGTCTGGTTCTGGCTTTCCAGCCCTACCCTGATGAAGACAAATGGCACCTCCACCTACCTACTTGCCAGGAGCCAGAAGCCTGGGGTCAGTTTTGAAACTTCCTTCCCACAACCTCATCTGCCCCCCAAACACTTCCACACACCAAATCCTGCTCTCTACCTAGGACTCCTGCAACAACCTCACCTGTCCCCTGGCCTCCCACACCACCTGCATTCCTCTGACTAAAACTCTTGAGAGGGCATCCACACGTTTTACCTCCTCTGCGGGGCCTGCAAGAGCTGCTTCCAAGCCCCACCCCCACTCCCTTCTCTAGAAGCTTGGCATAGCAAGGTCCCCTTCTTATCATCCACCTTCGGTCCCCAGAACATCCTGGTCACCAGCACTCCCTCTGACTGCCATGTCCTTTCCCTGTGTCTCTCCTGGTGACCCTACTCTCACTGAAATGTATTTTCTTCCACAGAATTATCAAAAATGCTTTAATTACAGGATGTTTGCATTAAATGTCTGCCTCTGCTCCAGTCAAGGGCNTGGATGCTCTGACAACACCTGTGTGGCACACAGCACAACTTCCTACTTGGGCCAGGAAGAATCCAGAGTGGCTATCAGTCACCATGTGTGAAGGCAGGAAGTGACTCTGGGAGGCTGTGTGGTGATCTGGGCTGGTCTGGTGTGCCCTGGGAACCTCAGCTTCTATCCTGGTTGTTGNTGGTGGTGGTGGGGTAAGCAATGTGTCTGGCCTGGAGAAGACACCCATGAATTAAGTTTCTTCCCTGNTTGTCTTTAAGTCACCAGAGGGACTCAAGCCTGGAGTGACAGTCTGTCACCCTGCTGGACAGCTGCCTTGTGGTGGCTGTCTACTCCCNAAAGATGGACAGTGCTGCCCCGTTACTTAGTTGCACCTTCTAGACTTTAGGAGGCTTAAAGATTAGGCCTGGAGGGGTGAGGAGGTGGGCTGTGGGGGCGCCATCCACTCACAAGGGGACCCAGCCCTGTCCTTAAGGACCCTGAGGCACTCTTCAGAGCCCGCCTGTCACCTGGAGAGGTGAGAGGCAGATCAGTGTCAAAAAGAAGACAGAGCAGTGGGTTTCAACTTGACTTACATTACGAATGTCACATTAGAGCACAAATGAGAAGGAGGAGAAATGCTCTTTTATGCGGGAGTTTATTTTTGTCACTTTGTCAGAGAGAAATTGCAGCCCTGGGGGCATTGGAGCTGCACAGAATTACCCAAAACATTAACATGCAAATTGCCTTCTTTAGAGAGGGTAACTTTATTAGTGCACGAAAAATCAGGGGAAAAAAACAGTTTCTTTCTTATACCTTGCCTGGGAGCAGTCCTGTCCTGTCCTGGTTAGGGCCAGTGCACGGGGGAAGTTAGGGAGAACCTCGAACTTGGTTAGGATTTTGCCACCCTAGTCAGCCAGCCTCAGCACATAGCTGGCCGCTGCTGGGTGGCGCTGCACAGGGTGGAGGGAGCAAGTGACTACCTCAAGATCTCACAGCTGCACCAGAACAAGACCACAAGCCTCAGAGAGCCAGATGAGCACCAGGAAGCCACTATGGGGCCTGGAAGCCGCCACTCTTTGAATCAGGAGCACCCTGTTCATGTGGACATCCAGTCACCCATTTACTCTAGAGGATTCACTGGGCTAAGCCACTGGCCCCAAATAAGAGCCAGGATCTGGCAGGAAGGCACTTGTGGGTGCCAGTGGAGAGGAGAGGAGAGTGTGCTGGGGCGGTATCAGGGATGGACACTGAGCCTTAGTTAGGCAGGAAAGGTCTCCCAAGGGCCTGGGTCAAGGCTGTTAAGATAGGGGAGGAGCATTCGTAGAGATGGGGACCAGCATACTGTGATAATGATGCCTAGACCAGGGGGCAGATGGTGGGTGGGATGGGGGATGGGCTGCAGAGGGTGGAGACAGGTCGGCAAAGGTGCTTTCAAAGGATGCAGCATCCCCACTTTACTCTGCTGTTGGTGGTCAGCGAGCAACCTGTAGGGCCTGCTTAGAACAGAAAGAACCACGGCCCCGTGGGATTTTAGTAGGGTGGGGTTTTCCCAGCGCTGGGTGCCAAAATGACAGAAGGTTCTATGAGGCTGCGATTACATAAGGCTCCCTCCTCCCTTTGCAGCAGCAAGCAGGAAAAGCAGGGGCAGAGACGCCCACGGCCACCTAGAAGCTCCTAGGGTGATATTAGGTCTCCCCCAGCAGGTGCGCACACTCTTCCCAGGAGGCCACTGGTATCCCCAGGCTCAAGACCCTTATTTGCCATGGTGGGGGCACAGGGGACTTCTGAGAGCTCCAGTGGTTGTCTTTAGGGAAGTCCAAGGAGAAACGTGGTTGCTATAGGCATTTGGAGCTGGGTACCTCTTTGCTGGGGCTGCCCAGGGCATCATGGGAGTTTAGTAGCCTGCCTGCTAGATGCTGGAGTCAACTTTCCACCCTCCGTGTGACCAGACATGCTCACACTCCTGGGGGACTAGGGGTAGTAGCTTTCAGCCCTATGACTTTCTGTGGCAGTGAAGTAAGTGCACATTGGAGAAAGAGACTCTGATACTGCACCCTCTGCTGAATGAACTTGATCAGGCTGGGAAAGGCATTTTCTGACCCCAAGAGTGGACTGACTAGATGGCTGCTGACTCTCACTGCACTTTTGAGTTTTAGGATGCCCAGATTTTCCCCCTAAGATTCCACAGGAAGTCTCTGGAGAGCCTCTATGGATTAACGTCTCTGGGAGACTTGTCACTGGGACAGACTAACTCTCATATGCCATTAGACTCTGAAGAAAGTGGCCCTACTGTTCACATGCTGGGCCGCCTTACAGAGATGGTTGGCAAAATGTCACATGCTTATAGAGTTCTTCCCAGTTTTAGTTCCAACATGTACAGAACTCAAAATCTCCCTCCAGGCTGACAAAGCCGCAAAGCAATGACTTTTCTTGAGTTCAGGGGAGAACAGGGAGATCACAGAACAAACTGCTACACTGGAGACTGGAGATGCAGGCGATGGAGAGAATCAACGAGGGGCACTGGCATCAGAGCCAGTAACAAGAGAGACACCTTCATGGGAATGGCTGGCTCATGGGAGCTGAGTGTCACAAGTCCTGGGTGGGTGGTGGTGGGCACACATTCATAGATGAAGTCCCAGAGTCCCAGAGGCTTCTCAAGGTGGAGACTAGAGAAAGCCCCGCCCCCCCTGCTTCAGGCAAGGCTGCAGGGGAAGAGACTCTATGAAAATATCTAGAACTTTCTTCCTAACACCTGGGTGAGACCATTAGAGAACACTCCAGCTTCTCCAGCTGACCTGTTCCACCCAGAGGGAAGCAAACCAGGGTTGAGAAACCCTCATGAAAGCCTCAGCTGTAGACTTTGGCCCTCTGTAAGCTCAGGTTTTTACAGTGCTCTTTCTCCCTGGCACCTGTCCTGGTTAGTTTTATGTCCACTTGACACAAGCTGGAGTCACTGGAGTGGAGGGGCCCCAGCTGAGAAAATGCATCTGTAAGATCCCGCTGTGGGCAAACCTGTGGGGCATTTTCTTATTTAGTGTTGGATGGGGGAGGGCCCAGCCCATTGTGGATAGGGCCATCCTCTGGGCTGGTGCTCCTGGGATCTATAAGGAAACAGGCTGAGCAAGCCATGAGGANCAAGCCAGTAAGCAGCACCCTTCCATNGTGTCTGCATCAGCTCCTGCCTCCAGGTTCCTGCCCTGTTTGAGTTCCTGTTCCAACTTCCTTCAGAGTGTAAGCCACATATCTTCTTTCCTCCCCAGGTTGGTCTTGGTGTTTCATCACAGCAATAGTAACCCTGACTAAGACAGCACCTCAGGCCCAGGACTCAGCATGGGGTGGAGGATTATCAGGCTCCATTTAAGGAGTTTTTAGAGAAACCCAAAGGCCATGAGGGGAGAAAAATAAGACTAAAGAAATGAGAGGAAATGTGGGCCTCTGGCTCCACCAGCCACAGCACAGTCAACACAGCCGGGGCCTAGGCACGATAAATATAAAACTCTCAGGGAGGAGGGCTCAGGAGAAAGTTAAAAATATTTTGAACTAAATGAAAATGAAAACAGAACTTACTGAAATGTGTGGGACACAATGAACACAGTGATGTGGTTAGGTTTATGGCATCAGATGCACAAATTAGACAAGAAAATCTGAAATTAAAAAAAAAAAAGTTGCCGGCAGTGGTGGCGCACGCCTTTAATCCCAGCACTTGGGAGGCGAAGGCAGGCGGATCTCTGTGAGTTCAAGGCCAGCCTGGGCTACACAGAGAAACTGTGTCTCAACGCCCCATCCCACCCCATCCACCCCTACCCCCCTGCAAAAAAAAAAGTTTTCAGGCTGGTGTGGTGGCGCACGCCTTTAGTCCTAGCACTCAGGAAGCAGAGGCACATGAATCTCTGTGAGTTTGGGGCCAGCCTGGTCTACATAGTGAGTTCCAAGCCAGTCAGGGCTACATAGAGACCTTGTCTTAGAGAGAGAAAAAAAAAGTTTTTATTTCAGGAAACAGGAAAAAAAGCAGATTCAAAATGGCAAAAGAAATGGTGAAAATCAGAAAAGAAATCAATGAAAATTAGACAGGGAATCCATAGAGAAAATCAATAAACCAGAGAAGCTTATCTTGGAGTAAAAAATCAATGAAACTGGTAAACCTCTAGCCGGCCTAACCGAGGAGTAAAAGGAGATCGTTAACTACTAATTACACATTACTAGAATCAGAAATCTGAGAATCCTAATAATTGCATCAGAAATGTTCCTCCTGAACCCGGGGACAGTCCTGGGGTGACAATGGAGTGTCATGATGNCATGAATTTGGTAATTTAAATGAAACAGACCAGTTCCTTCAAAGATACCATTTACCAAAATTTACATAAGGAAAACCCATAATCTGATGAGCCTATTATCTATTAGAGAAATTCAATAAATAAGAGAAATTCAATAAATAATTCAGAGCTTCCCCTAAAGCACCAGGCCCCACAGGGCTTACTGGTGAATTCTCCCAGATGTTTAAAACGGAAACGATGCTAAGTCACTTTAGAATCTTCTAGAACATAGAAGGAACTCAGATTGTTTAGAAATGTGCTATTTAGTGTCTAAGGGGCTTCCCAGCTATCTTTGTTCTTGCTGTAGCTTAATTCTCTTGTGGTCTGAAAACAGTTTATCTAATCCTCTGCTTTCTTAAAGTGGCCATCCCTAAAGTTCGTGAAGGCCTGTAATCCCAGCCACCCGGGAGGCTTCAGGTCAGTCTGGGCAATGTAATGAGAGTCTGTCTCAACAGAACAAACTGAAGTAAAACAGAGTGGGGATGCAGCTTAGCAGCAGAGAGGACTCGTCTGGTATGTAGGAAGCAACCCCCAGTCTTGCAAAAAATAAAAATAAAAAAAAAAGAATGTTTTACAGCTTAGCCCAGACTTGGTTTTGGTGACTGTTCATGAGAGTGGAGAAGAATGTGTATGCCAGTCTTACTGCATGAAGCATTTTATTTATTTATTTATTTACTTACTTATTTATTTATTTATTTATTTATTTATTTATTTATTTTGTTTCTCGAGACAGGGTTTCTCTGTGTAGCTTTGTGCCTTTCCTGGAACTCACTCGGTAGCCCAGGCTGACCTCGAACTCACAGAGATCCACCTGCCTCTGCCTCCCGAGTGCTGGGATTAAAGGTGTGCATCACCACCACCTGGCACACGAAGCATTTTAAATACTCAGGCCTGAGGACATACTCTTCGGGGCACCTGTTATCCTGACCCCTGGGGGATGCTGAAGTAGGTTTACTCTTCACTGCTGTCAGGTGCACTCATCATACACATTTCCATGGCTGGAAAACCGACTCCCCTCGCTTACCACCCACCTTTATCCCTGGCAATTCTCCTTGCTCTAGAGTCTGCTTTGTCTAGAACTGATAACACCACTCCATCTCAGATTTGGTGTGTGTGAGCATGATACGTCTGTCTTCAATCGCTTTCCTTGACTACTGGTGTTTTTAAGGTTTAAATGGGTTTTTCATAAAATTGAGTCTTGTTTGTATATTTTTATTTTTGAATTTTATTTATTCATTTCTTTTTATTTTATTTTTTTAGACAGGGTCTCACTATGTAGCTCTAGCTGTTCTGGAACTCACAGAGGTCCTCCTGCCTCTGCCTCCCAAGTGCTGGGACTAAAGGCATGCACCATTACATCTAACTTGATTTTTTTTTTTTTAATCTTCTCAACAGGTTCTGCAATTTATTTGACATATTTGAGGGTTTCACATCAGAGCCATGGCTGATAAAATTGGATTAATGTCTATTATGTTGTAACTGCTTTCTATTCATTGCCTGTGATCTTTCTTCTCTTTTGAAATCTTGAAATCTGCCTCCTTTGGTTTTATTTTTTATTTTTTGTTTTTTGTTTTTTTTTCCTCCTTTGGTTTTAAACAGGACATNTTATATGGAGATTTTCCCTTCTTTCAGCACACCACTTCTCCTACTTTCCCTCCTCTTGCTCTTCTTCCTCCCTCTTCTTCCTTCCTCTCTTCCCCCCTCTTCCTCTCCCTCTTCCTCCTCCCCCTCTTCTTCCTTCTCCTCCTCTTCTTACTTTTTCTTTTTAAAGAGACTGGACCAGAGGTGTGTGACACCATGCCCAGCCTTTTTAAAATCTAAAAATTAATCACTAGTCTGGCTTACAGCACATTTAGCTAATAAGTTCATTTTCAAATAACAGTATGTCCCTTCCCAGAGAAGTGAAAAAAAAAATCTATATGACTTTATGTTTGTCTCTGAAATTTTTGCTACAACTCCAAGAGTTCAAAGTCTTTGAAAGAAAAAAGGAAAGTTGGGCTTTATTAAGAGGAAAAGCCCCTGTCCTGGAAAGCACGTTATTTTAAAGTGGTGTTGGGGACAGATCAGCAGATGAGCACTTGCCCAGCATCTACAAGACCATGGCTTCAAACTTCAACATGGGGGAGACTAGAAAAGAGAAGGTAAGAGAACAATAGACTGGGAAAACGTCCGCAAAATATGTGACCAAAATCTGTGTCCACAGTACGCTCCTAAAATGCAACAATAAGAAAATAATTCAAATTTTAGAAAAAGACCAAAGATCTGATTAGATGCCTCCCCTAGGAATGTATATAAATGGCAAAGCAGCATATGAAAATATGCTCAATATTAAAAATGTATACTGAATTTCAAATTAAAACAGTGAGTTATGTACCACTACATATCCGCTAAGATTAAGGTTAAGCAAAAGAAAAACGTTTAGGGGCTGGAGAGGTGGCTCAGAGGTTAAGAGCACTGACTGTTCTTCCAGAGGTCCTGAGTTCAATTCCCAGCAACCACATGGTGGCTCACAACCATCTGTAATGAGATCTNGTGCCCTCTTCTGGCGTGCAGGCATACATGCAGACAGAACACTGTATAGATAATAATAAATAAATCTTAAAAAAAAGAAAGAAAGAAAAACGTTCTCTGACTATTCTAAGTGTTGACAATGATGTAGGGTAACAGGTGAGCACATAAACTGGCACTGCCACTTTGGAAGACAGGCAGTTCATATAAGACTAAAACATAGCATCATGTGGATTTGTCAGGATTCTCCAGAGACAGAACCAANAGGAGGGACGGAAGGAGGTCCTTAGACAGACAGACAGATAGATGGATGGATAACAGATAATAGATTAATCTAGACAGATAAGGGGGGACTTATTAGGGATATTGGTCATGCGATTATGGTGGCAAAGGTGTCCCACACCTGGCTGTCTGAAAGCTGGAGCCCCTGGGTGCAGGTAGTGTGGCTCACTTTATGTCTGAAGGCCTCAGAACCAGAGAAATGGTGCATAAACTCTCACTCTAAAGCCTGAGAACATGCGGAGTGAACTAGTGTCCAAAACCCAGGGAGGCTGGAGCTCTGATGTCTAAGAGGGTGAGAACCAAAGGAAGGGAGTTTTCCCCTGTCTTTAAAAAATTACAGTTAATTAATTGTGTGTGTGTGTGTGTGTGTGTGTGTGTGCACATGTGTGGGCACATGCAGCTATCATGTGAATGTGGAGGTCAGAGGACAACTTGTAGGTAGGTTTTCTCCTACCACTTGGGTCCCTGGGGCTGAGCTCAGGTCATCAAGCAGCTGCCCCTTTCTCTGCTGAGTCATCCTGCCAACCCCCACCCCATTTTGTTCTTCCTGGGTCCCCAGCTGATTGGGAGGGACCTGCTCACATTGAGGGTGGACCTTCCCCACTCAGTCCACTGACTCACATGCTAGTCTCCTCTGAAAACACCTCACAGACACCGATGCTTTACCAGCTCCCGAGGCATTCATTCCTTAGACCAGNCAGACTGAATTAATCATCACAACCATATGGTCCAGCAACCACATTGATGGGTATTTGTCTATCCGTGTAAAAATGTATGTCCACACAAAACCTGTACATGAATATTTATAGTTAATTCATTCCTCATTCCCAAACTGGGAAGCAATTAAGATACCCTTTAAAAAGTAAGTATGTTCACAAATCGTGGTTATGCCCATTTAATGGATGGTTATTCAGAGATTTTAAAAAATGAACTGAAAAAAGGAATGAAAAGGCATAGAGCATCTTAAAGGCATTACTGCTGGGTGGAAGAGCCAGTCTGAAAGGCTGGGTATCCTATGATCTCAGTAATAGCATTGTGCAAAAGGCAGAACTACACAGAGTCAAGGGCTCACAGTGGTTGTCAGGGGTCCAAGAGTGTGTGTGTGTATGTGTGTGTGTCTGTGTGTGTGTGTGTGTGTGTGAGAGAGAGAGAGAGAGAGAGAATGAGTGTGTGTGAGTGTGCGTGTGCGTGTGTGTGCGTGTGTGTGTGTGTGTGTGTGTCTATAGGGGGATGAATAGGGCACAGGGAGGCTCTGGGCAGTAAAGCTTTCCTGTAATTTAAAGTTGTTTCTTTGGGGCTGGAGAGATGGCTCAGCAGTTAAGAGCACTGTCTGCTCTTCCAGAGGACCTGGGTTCTATTCCTAACACCCACATGGCAGCTAACCACCACCCATAACTCCAGTTCTAGGGCATCTGATACTCTCTTCTGGCCTCCATGGGGACCAGGCTCACAAGTGGTGCATAAACATACATGTAGACAAAATACCCATACACATAACATTTAAAAATAAGGATTAAAATATAACAAAAATAATTTTTAAAAACCTCCTAGAATGTGCAATACAAAGAGTAATGCATGGATTTTACTGTAGACTAGTAATTGCTCACTGGTGGTTGTATCTGGGGTGACTGTATGAGCAAAGAGGGAGTCTGTGCTGTCAGCTCTGTGCTTGTAGAGCCTGGCTCGCATTTGTGCTGATCACGTGTGGTCAGGTTAGGNCATGGTCTGCGGCAGAAGCTTTGGTTAGGAGACCTAGGGGTCTAAAAGCCGCTGTGATAGCTGGGTGTTCCTAGAGGTGACACCTCAGCTGTCTGCTCCTTCTTCTCCAACTCTGAGCAGAAAAGAGGAACCCTGGCCCACAGCATGGTTGGGCGCACCCAGAGAGCGTTTTTGTCACAGGAACACCAGGGCAAACATTCCACTGCCTTCTCTGGAGCTGGCAAGTGACAGATGAGGGGGTGCTTGGAAAGGAGTCCTCATAGTCACAGCACTTTCTGCATACGGCTGTCACCATCACCACTACCCTATGCCAAGACCAGAGACCAGACTGTCACACCAGACATTGCACTCTCAGCTCCTGCACTGGCGTCATGTGGGGACAGGGGATGGAACGGTGCTTATGTCTCTCAGAGTCTGGGAACTGAACTCAGGCTGCTTCCTTGTAGTCCTCGGTGGCCTGCGTGAGTGGTCTCNGTCCTCAAGGACCCCTGTGAGTGGTCTCTGTCCTCAAGGACCCCTGTGAGTGGTCTCTCTACTCTTGACCTCTTGGAACTTTAGTTTCTTCCTCTGGAAATAGGACTGTGAATAAGNTGGAGCCGTCTGGGAATGGGAGCTCCTAGCCCACAGCTAGGAATCCATCTTGTCATCTACAAAGCACACCCATATCATGGGTGATGCTGGTTGGCTCAGAAAAGGAAAAAGGAGCCACACTGGAGCAGGGGTTATGCTTCCTTATAAATCTTGATACCACCAACCCAAGGTGGATGTCAAAGGCCCTGTCTCAGAGGCTGCTGAGGCCCCCAGAGGAGAGAAGACTCCTCTCAGAGCTCCCCGACAGTCCCCTGCCCCCTGTTCCATGATGTTGAACACTGCTGCTGTGGCAGTTCCCACAAGGTNTGGGAACCATAAAGCCGTGGGTGCAAGGCACAGGAGGTGTCAGGAAGCTGCCGGCTTTCTCCCTCTACCTGGTTCTGGTGCGCAGATACAAAGTTCTCTTTTGCCTAGGTGACTGAGTATTAGGAAGGCCAGACAGTTGGTAACAACATTCATCACAGANTGGCACTCTGAGGTGAGGTGAGGGCACCTCACAGTGCAGTCTGTGTCCTGAAGGCCTTGAAGACCCACATCTAGGCAAGGGGAAGACAGGCTGGCATTCTCCTGGCCCATTTGCTTTTATTAAAAATAATTTGGCTTATTTTGTAAGCGCATAGGGCTTCCATCCAGAGAGACCCGTCTGACTTGGAGATAACTTCAAAACTGAAGAAAGTGGACNGGGAGGTGCTGCATGATTCCGGCCCAGGGGTGGGGCAGCCATGTATATGCATAAGCATGCCAAGTAAAAATACTTTTCAACATTTCAGTACATCATCAACTAAATACGTTTCAGTAGGAGCATGTTCCAGCTGAAGAAAGTACAGGCGTCACATGATTTGCATAAGTCGACTGAGGAAATTTGGTGAGAGACGGCAGGGAGCTGCAGCCTCCCACAAGATGAGCTGGCTAGTGGGGTCTGTTCCACCCCNTGCCTGTGTGTGGAGCGTCAACCATGCACCGGGCACAACATTAGGCTTCTGCAGGATAGGAGAAGGCCAGCGGCGGCTGGTTGGTTTAACCTGACAGCAGGTGCCGCACTATAGCACTGGCTATGAGTGGAGCAGATGAGAGGACCAGCCCAACCTGGGACTGCGGAAGAGTTCTCTCAGGAGGAAGAACTGGCTTTGGCCATGAGGAGAGGGGATCTGTGGGAGAGGCAAGGACCCTAGTGAAGAACTCTGAGGTGGCTGGCACTCTGCCTAGAGTGAGGGAGTACTCTCCCTCCCCAGAAATGGAATGGTGATCCTGCCACGGCAGAGTTGGTGGTAGTTCGGGAACTGAAAGATGATTCAGAATGAGCTGGTGCACGTGGTGTCCTAGGCAGGGAGCCAGGCAGATTCATGACTTCTTTGTCTGAGCTGAATGTAGTGAGAGGCCTGGATTGTGTCAGGTGCTGTCCCACCCTTCTGACCAGACTGTGAGGAAATATTTCTTCTTACCCACCCCCCAACATCCACAGAGATGTGAAAGGAGCAGGTGCCTTGGAAAGGGTCCTGAGAGGCATGCTGAATCACAATGGCAGCAGGCTGGCTCTCTGAGCACAGCGGGTAGACCCTGTTGGCAGCTCCACTCCCTACCACTTTTAGAGGCAGGCACCAAGCTCACTTTGCAGATAATGGGCGGGGCCTTGGAGGAAGTCAGCTTGCTCTGGACCATCTAGCTGGCAAGTCATCAAGCACAGGGTGGAGTCCCCATTTGTCTGAGTCTAGAGGCCAGTGTCACTCAAGGGCTGAAGAGATGGCTCAAAGATTAAGAGCACTTGCTGCTCTTGCAGAGGACCTGGGTTTAGTTCCCAGCACCCACATGGTGGCTCACAACCACCTATAACTCTCTCCAGTTTCAGGGGATCTAACTCCCTCTTCTGACCTCTGCAGAAACCAGGCACACACCTGGTAAACATACTATATGCAGACAAAACATTCATACACATAAAATAAATAAATCTAAAAACGGAAAAAGAAAGTCGTTCACAGCCAGGGCTACTTGGGGAGGGGCCATGTAGCTCAGGGACTCAGAAGTGAGATGAAGTGTGTGTGTTTGTGGAAAGGTCGCTAGCATAATCAGATATTAAACTATGCATTCTTAGATTTCCCTCTCTGAGCCCTGAGAAGGACCCTTAAGTCCCCCTTTGCTGGTTTATTTTTTTATGTTTTGTTGAGACTGGGTCTCTCTGGATGGCACAGCCCAGCTTCCTGTCAGCCTTGGCCTCTTAAGTGCTGGGATTTCAGGTGTGTGCTGCCAGACCTGGCGCAGCTTCCTTCTCAAACAGGAAAACACCTGGCTGCAAAGAAAGCAGGTGATGCAGAGCCCCCAAGTGTCGGACTGTTAGAAGGGTGATGCCCTGCTGCTGGGACCCAGTGCCCCCATACAGGTGACTGTGGCACCAGTAACAAGGACAGTTTATTGCCTAATCGGGATGCTGTCCTCATCTCTTGCACAGAGATGGGCTGGTAGACTCTGGCAAGAGCAGAGAGCAAAGTCTTGGAGATAAGAAGTTGTGAGTGCGATTTATGTGAAACCACTGCATCTCTGCCCACAGACTGGTTTCCTCATTTGGTTTCAGCCCAGGAGAGGGCTGTGGCATTCCAGTTCTGCTGATAACACCCTCATTTAGACTTGTGTTCTGCTGGAAATTCTAAGGATGGAAATGAAAATTCTTAATTTTGGGGAAAAGGACAATGACACTGGCATGGTGGAGAGTGGGATGCATTTGTTAAGGTCCCCCAAGCAGGCTTGAGAGATTACCCCAGGTACAGACAAGGGCTCCTCGGTGGGGCAGAACATGGGAGAGGCTGTTACTGTGAAGGTCTAGCTTTTGTTTTGGGTGAGGTCTTCTGGGTGCTCATTCCATTACTAAAAATACCNAATTACAGGGCTGGAGTGAAAGCTTAGTCNGTAAAATGCTTGCTTTGTGAGCATGATCTCAACCAAATGAAGAACCTCCCAGGTGTGGTGGCACACACTTGCCATCCCAGTGCTGGGGAGGAGGAGACTGGCGGACCCCTGGGGCCCCGGCCAGCTAGCCTAGCCTACTCAGTGAGATCCAGGCAAACTTTCAGAGACCCCATTTTGAAAATCAAGGTGGATGCTACCTGAGGAAGGAGATCTGAAATTGACCTTTGCTCTCCACATTCACACTCATGTGCACACACCCCTCCCCCCAGACACACAACACTACCCACACACAGGTGCTAACACCTATTACAAAGGCTCCATAAGAGCAGGTCGGGCAGGGACGTNGTGGAAGTGACTCAGNACCCAAGGACACTGTGGAAGCCACTTGCACACACCAGAGGCCCAACAGGAAACAAAGCCCACAGTCAGGACCAAGGCTGCTGGAGAGAATGGCTTGAGAGTTATTACCTCTCCTAGCGTCAGTGCTTCTTCAGACTGCTTCTGACTTCCTCCTAGNCCATGCCTCCAGCACTAGTTTTCCCCTCCACATCAGTAGAAAAGNCCCCAAACATAGGCTGCCTTTCTTCACGTGCTCTCACGCATCAGAAATGTGGCTGCATTACCCTTTGTGCTGAGGACGGTCTCATTAGGTCTGGGTGGGCTCTGGGGAAAGGAGGGTCCTATAGCNCTTTGACACAGCTGCTGCTGGGGTGGANGGCAATCCTATGCAACTGGGCTGGTGTATCACACTGGACATTGAGAGGTGGGAAGCAAGATCCTGCCAATGAGGCCACCGCTTCTATGGGCTGTGGCTTTCCCACTCAGAATTCCCTGTTTTGAGTATGTGGTAACCATAATTTCAGTTTGTCAACTCATTTAAATACTAGTTGGGACACACAGACAGACACAGAGACACAGACACATACAGGGACAGATACAGACATACCCAGACACACTGGCCAGCAGAGAACAGGAATGCAGGACTGAAGATCCTTTGGCTCCATACCAGGAAGGGGAGAGGAAAGAAGTGAAGAGATAGACAGATGGGCAGGAGGGAGAGAAAGAGGGAGGGAGGAGGAAGGGAGAGACTGAGGGAGGGAGGGAGGAAGGAGGGACAGAAGGACTCCCTCTCTCCCTCTCTGGTATTTCTGCTGCTTCATGCCAAAAGCAAGCAGCACACCCAGGCACAAATTTCGGCTGCTCTCTGAGCGTGTCTTGAATGGTCCTTGTAAGGCAGCTGGCTTTAGATGCTCTTTCCTGCTGAGAGTTGGGGATGGGGGTGGGGTGGTACTGGGCCAACCTTGAGAAGGAGGCAATAGTGGCTGGGGATAAGAGGGTCTCTGTCCCCACCGTCACAGAATGACTTCCATTCCTGGCTTTAATGTCCAACCCATTTCCTAGGCCCCCAGCTTCTGCTGTTTCTTTTCAGCAACAAAGGCAACAGGAAAATAAGCCCCAAAGACAAGGGAAGGGGAAGTGGGAGCTTGGACAAGACATCCACAACCTACACACTCTAGCTGTGCCCCCCATGGGTTCTGAGCTGGGTAAAGTGACTTTTTGAAAGAANATGATCTTGATATACAATATTTGCATGTATTCATGGAACACAGTGTGATGTTCAGTCCATGTGAGCACACGTGACATCATACCCATCATCTTAATCACCCGTCATTTCTCTGTCCTGAGGTCCTCATAATTCTCTTTCCCAGCTCTTTGAAACACAGTGTCATTGTGAGCACACCTCTCTGCCTCTACATCACCTGAGTCCTGCCACACAAGCCCAGTCTCCGCCCCAGTTGTAGAAGGGGCAGGCATTTCCTGNTGTGCTTCTAGGTTAGAGACAGTACCTGGGGCCAGGCAGCTGAGNCCTGCATTCAAATCTTGCCTTTGCCACTAATTGGCTATGAGGCTGTAAACAAGTCCCTTTTACTCTTGAAACCTCAGGATCCTCACCTGCGAAATGAGGTGTGATCTCACATATCAAAGCTACGAGAAGAAACCATAATGAACACCTGCCTGAAGGAGTCTCTAAATGTCCCACGTGACCTATAGCTACTGCTCTACACTTTTGGGCGCAGATGGATGCACAAGTCCTGGGGATCCCAGCCCAAGCTTCAGTTGTAGTAAATATAAGAATATTTCTCATTTTCTTGGCTTAATCAGCAAAGTAGAGAGACCTTGGCAGACCCCAGAGACCCTTTGCAGAGCTGATATTGTGGACAGCCCCCTCCCTGCCCCCTGTGGATTCTGCTTACAGGGAATGATTTTAGGAGCAAACAAAACATGTAAAGCTATTCAGGATGAACAATGGGCCAGATGGCAATGCTGGTTGGAAGCAATAGAACATGATAAATAGCTTCCCGCTGTGACTCCTGATCAATTTCAATATTTAATAATTCCATTGCCACCCCCACCCACTCATCTGGCCCCTCCACAGGATCCTGCAATGACACCCGGCTTTCAGCTCGCAGACCAAGCACTTCTTCCTTTTCTGAGGATGTCAGCAAAATGTGACACAGCTCAACTGTCACATGGGCTCACTTGGTCCTCGAAATGATAATTAACCTGCCCACATGTCCTGAGGTGTGCCCTCCTCCTCTCGAGCCGGGGAGGCGGGAAGGCCCCACCAGCTGAAGAGGTATGCTCACCTTGTTGACTCACTGACTGCTAGCATTCCCTGACTTCTGCTTTTAAATTAAGTGGGGCAGTTGTGTGTGTGGGGGGTGCCCAAAACAGCTTGACCACATAGCTGCCATGACAGGCTTAGAGGCCCAGACATAGCTTCTGACAGGCAACACCTGGACCTAGGAAAAGCCATAAACTGACCCCACCCAGTGGGGCTTGCATCTAAGAGGAAATACCTGACATTGCAAAAATTCCCTATACCCCTAGACAAATGTTAGCCAATCAAGGTCCTGAACCCTGGAAACTCCCTTACCCTAACCTCTGCTGTGATAAAGACCCCACTCTGCCCGGGCTTGGGGCTCTCTGTTCTCACTGCTGCATTAGACAGAGAGCCCAAGGTCCGAGCTTGAAAATAAAGACTCTTTGCTTTTACGTATGGGATTCGGTCTCTGTGGTGGTCTTTTGTGGGTCCCCGAGATCTGGGCATAACAGCAGCAAGCAGTCTTGGTCATCTTACCACCACCCCAACAACGGGTAGGAGGAAGTGACCCAGACAGGAAGCCCAGGTGGGCTGATGGTTGAGCATTATTCTATCATTCATGCCTCTGAGACTCAATTTCCTCCTCTGTACAATAGACACAGTCAGACCTGTCTCCGGAATTGTAGCCAGTGCCACCCATGTGGCAGTGTTCCGCATAGAGGCAAGAGCCAACAAGTGGTATCAGGTGGCATCATTATCAAACATGAAGCTAACGTCAGATGATTTCTGAGTGTCAGCACTTTGCAGGATGGGCTGGCTGTGTCCTTGTGGTTGGCATTTCTAGCCCATATGGGGGGGGGCAGATTTGCTCCAGTTGTCACCAGTGGTCACACAGCCTCTTCTGAGAGTCTCCCCCAGCAGTAAGACAGGAAAGAATCCATTAAGAAGGTTAACCACCTTGAATGTTTGGCAGTGACCCCAAAGGCATTAGTAGCCACTGATGTATGAGCCCCCAGGGCCATTCAGAGAACACACATACATACACAGATGAGAAGCTCCAGAGCAGAAGGCGACATGGCTTTGGGGCTAATGTTGGCAAGAGATGGCATATCCACTTCTCATCTAGATCTTTTAGCTTCTGACTTCAAGTCCTCTCCACCCACTCACTGGAGGAGCAAGACGCCCCGGCAGGTGTGGCCTNTGTGTGTTTTGAGGTGGGGATGACAACAGCAGAGGGCAGGAAGGATGGTGCCAGTGTGTACCCAGGTCATGGTCACTGCACAAACTCAGTTACTAGAGTTACAGTTTACTGTTTGTGAACTGAGGCTGCTAATACCTTCTGTGCTGGGTCACGGGGACAATTAACGAGAGAATCTTTGCAGGTTTGTGATGAGCTGTACAAATGTCAGTTATGGTTATTAGACTGCTCAGAGGACAGAGATGGGAAACTTAGCCACTCAGAGGTAGATTCTCCTAGCAGAAGAATCAAAAAGAAAACAAAGAAAGAACAAAGCATGGGCTAACACAGTTGAAGCCTTTGGTGTGACATTTAAGTTTACCACAACCCCATCTCCTTGCCCATTTTGTTCTCTTCTATTGGAGCTAGTTGTGGTAGCCTAGGCTCAATGGCCTTTTACGTGTGTTCATGCGTAGACAGGCCTACATTCCTGCTCAGATCCATCCTCACCCTCGTCACTGGTTTATCTAGTGGGCTCTTCCTTAAGAAGTCTTCTGTGTCCTCCTGGGAGGAGGAGTATCACCATTCTAGTCCACTCCAACTCCCACTATGTTGGTGTCATTTTCCACGTGTCTCAACTCCACAGAGTTCCTTCCAGGCAAGAGCCAAGCTCTTCAGTCTACCCAAGGCCTAGCCACTGTGTGCTCAGCAAATGTATGCAGGGCCACAGACAAATAAAAGAACAGCAGACTACCTCCTGCACTGATGGAGTCAAAGCCTTAAGCAGGGAGCTAATGGAGGGACTGGAATTTGGGGTGGGGGTTGCACAGCCTTGGTAGCAGACAGTGCCTCAGGGTTAATTCCACTCAATTCATTTTCCTTCTCCCCTCCATAATATGAAAGGACAGAAGATACACAGCCCCCTCCCCACGCCTGTTAGGCAAGGGCCCATGGGATGTGAAGGCAGCCATCAGGTACCTGAGTCCCGCTGGTCCATGGTCATGGAGTTCCACCTCCTCGTAATGTCGATGTAGAGGATGTCCACTGCAGCCATGGACAGGCTGCTGCTGCTGAGCTTGCAGTTCCTGCCACAACAGGGAAGATGTGTCATTCTACGGTGAAAATGCCCGGCTCTTTCTCCTTCAAGCCTATGGAGACTGAACATTTGTGCCCCCATGAAACCCACAGGCGGGGTCTTTGGAGCTTAAGAAGTCATGTGGGTGGGGCCTTAGCAAATCAATCAGTGTCCTTGTACAAGGAGACGCTAAGGAGAGGAGAGCTTGCTTGTTTCCCTCCGCCTCATCACAGAGAAAGCAGATGCAACAGCAGCCACCTCTCTGCCAGGGCTTCTGCACTGGCCTTCCAACCTCCAGACTGTGAAAAGTCAGCTTCTGTTGTTTAAACCACTGGAGTGCACAAATGGAGAACCTGTCTTTGTTCAGGCCGTGTTTTCCTCCCCAGAATTCTTGGAGCCAGCAGAGAAAGAGTGGGGTGAAGGTCTCAAGTGATAACTGCAGACTGGAGACTATGGCTTTAGTTAGGAGCTAATGAATGGCCTGCTGAGAGCAAGGCTGTGGAGATAGCCATTCTTGAGCCAAATCCTGGCTCTGCCACTGAGAACCTGGGCAAGCTACTCCCTTTTCTGGCTTATCTGCTTTAGTGTTTTCCTCCTCATACAGCCTTGAAGACCCTGCCCACTCCTAAAGGGAGGCAGGACTCTCTCTCTCTTCTTTCTTTGTGTTATTATTATTACCATTATTGTTATTATTATTGCAATAGGGTCTCATATAGCCCAGGCTGGCCTCAAACTCGATATATGGCTGAGGATCATCCTCCTGTGTTCACCTCCCAAGTGCTGGGATTACAGGTGTGCACCACTACACCTGTTTTTTAAATGATACTGGGGGTGGAACCCAGAGCCTCATCCATGCCAGGCAAGTATTTTACTAGCTGAGCCACACCCCACCCAGCCCGAGGAACTCCGTAGTCAAGAAATACTCCTTCTTCTGCATGTTCATCTTTTTACCAACTATTTCAGGATGTGAGGACTGTCCTTTCCTGCCAGTGCAGGCAGCTGTCTGTGCCACAGTCACGTGGCCTGGCAATGACAGCTCACCACTGAAGTCATCACTGTGGTTTGGGAGCCACCCTCCCGGATCTCACCAGATGAGTCCTTGCNGCCAAATATGAGGACAAGAGGCTTGATGTGTCCTACTCCACCTCTTTTACTTTGATGGTCCCCCTGATGGTTTTATCCAGGCCCAGACATGCAGAGTAGAAAGCCCAGGTGGGGCCCATGTCACTGGAGAGCCCTTCTATCCTGTGCTGCATGCTTGTCCTGGTCATCTGGAGCCAGGAGGAGGGTGGAAGCTTCTGATGCCCCTTCTGCTCACGTGCGGGGAGGCCAAAAGAACAAGATTTAAGTCTGATGTCAGCAGCGGTGCTCTGTTTAAGCCACGGAGGTGGTGTTTGGAACCCCCTTCCCTCTCCCGATTTATTTGGTCTGGAGAAGTGGCTGGGTAAACAGCATTTAGATGATTATGGGTAGTTTTCTTAAACCTCTTTACACACCTTTGTGTCCTGATCTCTAAGATGAAGAGAGCACCTGCCTACATGGCTGCTGAGACAGTGAGTGTCTGTGGAGACCTGTGTGACACCTGGTGCCTGGGAGACTCGTGGCACTCCTTAGTTCTCCTTCTCCTCTCATTTCACTCCCCACTTTCCTCTCTCAGGCCACAGGACCAAACTTTCATTGCTCTTTTAGGTAATGAAACCTAGGTCAAGAGAGCCTAGGGCAGCCATTGGCTTGTCGGCTTCTCCCACCCCCTCTGGATATGATCACTCTGGGAGGTGGGATTTGCCTAGGAATCCTGAAGGCTGGACTCTGGGCCAGCTGTCAGGGTGTCAGAGCTACACCCAACACTTTTGTACAGTTTTAATGCATCACATCCGTGACCCAGCTGATGATAAAGTGCTTCTCTGACTGCCCATTTGTCATTGTCCCCTGTGGGAACAGTTCCCATAGGTGCCAGACAGGTGAAGCTTTGATCGGCAAGCATGATTGGCACCTAGAGGCCCCTATCCAAATCCAGGTCCATTCCTTAACCACGGTGGCTGTGAGTATGGCCAGCATGGTGCCTGGATGAGGCCATCGCTCCTTCTGCCCTGGTACACTCGCCTGCCCCTCCTTCCTCACCTTTCTTCCCACCCTTCTGCATTTTCCAGACCAACAATTCAATCCTGTTTCATATTTCAATCACAAGGCGCCATGGCAGACTTCAAAGCACGTCAGCGCATCGTTATTGAGTCTCAGTAAAACATGTCAGTGGATGCTGAGCTTTTCACATCACCTGTCACAGAGATGGCTATCTCTATTGGGTTCTGCTAGGGACAATGCTCTAGTCTCTCGGTCATGCTGTCAGTGTACACTGCATATTGCCAAAGCTTCATTGAGAAAAGCCCACCACCATGTCCCAATGGTTGAGTCAGTGTTCTCAGGACACTTGCTCCCTGGAAGGACAGAGTGCTGCCTGGCTTGCGCCATGGGTTAATGAAGGATAAAAACAGAAACTGAACTGACCACTGGTATATAGTTATTTTTTTTCCTGACAGGAAGAAAATAGAAGTGTCAAACCTTTAGCAGAAGTGGTAATTTACCAAGGAGAATTCTCCATTTACCCCCTTTCCAAGGTAACTCATCCTCCCTAGCAATACTGCCAAATACAGTTGATTACGACATCCGCAGCCCGAGGGGAGGACCGTCCATGTCGGCTGCAGCAGACGGGAAATGCTTAAAGAGATTTGGATTCTGTAAGTATTTTTTGGGCACCATATCCATCTGCAAGGTCCTTTCCTTCCCGAGGTCTCAGAATCCGTGTAAGTATATGTGAGGGAGGGGTCCCCAGTCCCATTTCAGTGAGGGTAAGATGAGGTACAGAGGGTCGGGACTTGCCCAAAATCACACAGATCTGTATCCCATCTCCTCTTGGAGACAGAGGAGAGGGTTCGGGAGCTGTGGGGAGGTGGCCCAGCTCAGGGTCCCAGAAGGAGCCTAGGATCAAGATGCAAAGTCTCAGTCTAGTGACCAAAGGGCTGGGCACCTGCTAGGAAGTTTTGGGACAGAAGGCTTCTGAGAGATAACCAGGTCTCAGGAAGGCAGGGGCTTCTAGGTTTGTCCTTTGGTTACCAGCCACTCTCAGTGAGCTCAAATAGAGGCTAATATCAAGTTTTTGGAATATGGCTTTTCATCTATCTAGCCACTGAATACAGAACTCATCTTCTGCCACGGAGGTTAGCAGTGTTCAGGGTCCAGTGACAGGGTGACACAGCTCTCAGAGGGTTATGTGGAGGAGATGGAGTGTGATGGCCAGGTAGTTCCAATCATGGAGCACAATGTCCCCTTATGCCCTGGGACAGGCTCATCCAATGAACGAGCAGGAAGGTTCTTTAGTGGAAGAGCACTCCGAGAAACAGGGTATGTGAGAAGCTCGGAATTTTCTAGAAAAGGAATGAAGGTTTGGGACATTGGCTTTGCTGCCTGTTCTTGAGCACGCCACAGAAGTTCTCATTTGTCTGAGGGGATCGAGGCTACCCACCAGACAAGACCCTGGTAGTGATGCTCTGTGCCAAGCACATGCAGAGAAGAAGCCAATGACAATCAAAGCCTTGCCTAGTGATGAAGAACCAGCTGAAAGTGATGATTTTTGTGCATTTCTTGTTGTTTTTCTTTTTTTCAGAATGGAAGGAAATCTGAGTACATATGATGGGAGAGAATCACAAATCATTCAAGTTCATTAGGAGCCTGAGCGTGTAGGAAGCTTTGAAATGATCATCCCATTTCCTCTAACTGCCTACATCTCATGGGAAATTTAGGGACCAACATTTTACACTCCACAAAATCCTATTTATAGAATTTCTTTTATGTTCATCCTTCTTTGTGGCAAACAAAGCAGGTTTTCATTCCCCCCAGAGGTTTCTCTAAGGTAAAAGGCAAAGACCCGTATTTATTTTAAAAGGTGTGAGGAGGGCAAATAACTAAGTATTTGGGAGGGAAGAAAGAGATGATGGCTATGGTTAAAAACATCCATGGTTTTCAAGGCTATGGAGAAGAATCTCACAAGATTTCTGGGAAGGAATGGTCACAGAAGGGAGAGTTTCAAAGTCACTAAGGGGTTAATGATAAAAGAGAAAGCTGGCTCCTTATACTTCTGCTCTAGAACATTCTAACATGTCATTCTTCTCAGAGAGGAAACCCCTACAGCTATCCATTACAAAGCATATTAATATCTCCATACAATAAAAGAGAAGGGAGAGGGAAAAGGAGAAAGACGGGAAAATGTGTCCTTTCATTCAAAAGGAGACCTGGGGTCAGAAGCGGTGAGAGCGACAGCAAGGATTCCAAAGCATGGTCTCCAAGTGCAGGAGCTGCGGTTTCTTAGGAATGAGCCTGGCTGGGGCCAACTGTTGAGTCNCCAGCTGCATTCAGTGGAAAACGCAGGATACTATGGAAAAAGTGTCCTCCATGAATTACATCTGATGTCTCCCCACCCCCCAACTAGTGACCCATAGGCAGGAGCCTGACACAGATACATTTCTCTTCAAGGAAGGCTGCCAAGCTGCAGAATCAATCAGGCAGTTTTTATTTTCCAGAGAAAGAGAAGCCTCCACACCCCNGCAATTATTATAAGATAAAATCTCCAAAAAATAAAAAGAGGAGCTAAATTCACAGCNATGATATGTGCTACTGTTACTCGGCTCCTGGGGAAATGGCACTGGAGGCTGGTTAGTGTCTAGACAAGAGAATGACAGTTCGTTATTTCTCATTCTCAGGGAAAGAGAAGAGTAGAAGATGGCTGGGCGGGCATTAGCATAATTCGTCCTGAAAACTGCTGATCTATGCTGCAAGTTCTGAGAGATGGACACTGAAAATAAACCCAAGCGGACTGTTTGTTATTTTCTTCCCTTCTTGTTCTCTTCAAGGAATGTGGAAAGAAACAGAGTGGGTAGTAGATATGAAAGCCAAGTTCCACTTCGGGCATCTGTGTGGGAACCTTGAGGAAGCATGCACCGAGCTGGGAATATGTTTACTTCGAAGCGCTCCCGCAAAGGGCACTTGGTTCAATTCAGCATATGGCATAAATATTATTAATTTATAACGAAGCAACATTTAAACCAAAGTGGAAAGGAGAGAGAGAGAACAGTCGTTAGCAGGTGGTGAAATTTAATCTGTAAGACTGAACATACCCAGATAAATTGGAAAGCAGAGAATTATCATATTTTACTATTAAGTTGCCATTGGGGTTTCTTGGGACATCTTTAAAGGAAACGTCTGTTACCGACTGCACTGTTTCATCCACTTCCTTCTGCATCCTTAATTAGGACAGGCATTTGCTGGGTGGCCTTGTTGTCTGGGTCCATCTGCTCTAGCTGCCTCTTGGCCACCTGAAGATGCTCTTTTACTGTCATATTCTGCCACAGCTCCACTGCTGGCCCTGGCTAGCCACAGAATGGAAGTAGTGGCTGCAGAACCTAACAATCCCTAACCTTGGAAAAATTGATTTCTCGTGCAAATGCCTCCAATGATGGGAAGGATCACAAAGCCTGTCACACTCACAGCTTTTGCAGGGATATTTTTTGCCATTAGCCCCCTCTGACCTGAGAGTTATCTTTAATAGAAACTTTAGGGTTGTCCTTGGCTGTCCTGGAACCTGCTCTGTAGATCAGGCTGGCTTTGAACTGAGAGATCCACCTGCCTCTGCCTCCCGAGTAATGGGATTAAAGGCGTGCGCCACCACCACCCAGCCTATTAGAAACATTATTAATTCTGTTTTCTCTTCAGGATTGTGTAAAACGTGGAGGTCCTCTTAGTAGATGCCTCATGGGCTCTCACACCAAGTGTCACTCACTGGAGGCCTCTGTGGGCAGTCCTGTTTTGATGGAATGCACACATGGTTAAAGCCATTCTTTGAATACGGAGATTTTTCATATAAACACGCATGCATAGCTTCTTTTGAAGAGACCCAAAGCTCTGGTAATATTAAGTGTGCTAGCGAGACCTCTTCTCCAGCCACTTTCCATCAGAGCTGTTTGAGGCAATGGGGAGGGAGGGAAGACCGGAAGCGTTTGAGACTGGAAGCTTCCCAGTGTCTCCAGATCTCCTCGCTGTCTATTCTGTGCTCTTGCCCAGTTCACAGAGCCTCAGGTCCATTGCAGATTGGATTACACACCAACCTCACTTCTCACCTTGGCCCACATGAAATCCTTCTGCTGGCTCTTCCTGCTGCCTTGGAGGTGTGTCTGTCTACTGCTCAGCCAATGACAGCTAGTAGTAGGACAAAGGCTGCCTCCTCCAGGAGGCCCCCATGGATTCTACCAGGTGGATAAAACCTCCCCTGTTCTTATTCCTAGCTCTCTGCTCTGTTTGCAGCCCCAGCCATGGAGCCCTGGGTCACTGCTTCAGACTTTGCCAAAGGCTGAAGTGAAGAGTCGGTTCCCACGTGCAACTGGGAGTCCCAAGGGAAGGAAGGCTTCTTTAACTTGTCTTTGATGTCCTATCCCCATGCTTGGGAAGAGATGGGCATGGACAGGATGCCACAGTATTTGTGTTCCCCACATGAAGCTCAGCTGGCCCTTCAGTCCCTCAGGTTTTGAATGAGGACTTCCGTGTCATGTTGCAGAAGCTGGGCAGGCCCAGAATGTTCTTGCCTCGGCTCTGGTTCAATCAGTAGCCATGTTAAGCTAATGAAGCACACCAGCTTGTTCCCCTCACTGTGTCCCCATGTGCTCCCACAGGCCCTCAGATCAGGGTCCTCTATGTTCCAAGGCCCAAGTAAGAATAACAAAGAGGCAGAGACTGCCTAGCTATTGTCTTCTTTCTCCTTTTCACTGTGATGACAGCAGTATTTATACATTTTAAAAGAAAACACACACACACACACACACACACACACACACACACACAGACACACAAACTCTAGGGGCCGGCAACATGGCTCAATGGATAAAGATGCTTGCCACCAAGCCTGACATCGTTGAGTTCAATCTCTGGGATGCACATCATGGTTCCTGAAGGCTGTCCTCTGACCTCCACAGGCGTGCTATGACATGTGTGCCCCTGTACTCACACACACTAAATAAATGTGTGCCCCTGTACTCACACACACTNAATAAATGGATGAAAGACAGAATACGAAGTTGGTTTCCCAACTTCCCATGTAACTAAAAGCAGCCAACAAAATGGAGGCAGAAGTCACTGCCACAGCATCGAGGGCGGCTTTGCAGGGATCTAATCCATCTGGAATGGTAGAGACCTACGCTGCTACTCCCCCCCCTTCCTTCTCTCAGCCTAGTACTCCATCATGGTGGCTAGATTGTGAACAGCCACACTGTGACCATAAGGCAACCTTGAAGCCATCAGAACATGCTTAGTGNGGGGGGTAGAAAGGAGGTGGGGACATAGATGACATTGTGGAGTTGCTCACCAGCCCTAGAAGCCCCTGGTGGCTTTTATGTCCTAAGCCACTTGAAGACACTATCCAATACTGAGTATCAACTGCAATCCTGACAAGAGTCAAAGCTCTCATTTGGCAAGCAGCTCCCTTGACCCAGGCCTTGGGCCAGGTGCTCTATGACGCACCATACCCCGGACTCATAACACCACACAAGGCAAGATTACTGCTCACGCGAGGGAACTGGGACTTGGAGACTAATGGAGGATTTGCCAAAGCCACACAGCCAATGAGCAATATGCTTGGTCCCAGAGCCAGACCTATTCGACCCCAAAGCCTATGTCCTTCCTTCCCCCCAACCCCTCACCGGAACTAATGTCCTTCTCAAGCCGTCCTGTAACTAGGACTTCAGGTTTGCTAAAGTGGCTGGCAACAGTGGCCACCAAGACATGGGTTTACCATCTTACCAAGACCAGGCTGGTAGCAGTCTCCATAAACTGCATCTGGACAAGCCTTTGGCAAAATATGGCTTCCAACTCACAGCTCCCAATTATTTGCTGTAGTGAAGAGAACTCTGAGGAGTGTGGCCTTGAGATGCAGGGTAAGGGTGTCGACACCCTTACCCTGCATCTCAAGGCCACATGACAAGAGGTGACAAAACCAATGACAAGAGGTGACAGCAATGCTGAGGGCTGTCAGAAACTTCTTTTGGAGGTGGCGATGCCACAGAGAACTGCAAATGAGCAATTCCCTGCTGGAACCAGGCAACATTTGTTGAAGGGATCTAGGGTCATCTGTTTGGCATGGTTTGTATCAGACCCTGTGTAGGCCCTGTCTCTCTCTCTCTCCTCTCCTGTCTCTCTCTTTTTCTCTGTCTCTCTCCCTCCCTCCCTCCCCTCCCTCTGTGTGTGTTTGAATTTATAGAACTATATATAAATTTTCATGACATTCTTTAACCATTGTAGAAAGAAACTAACATTTATTAATCACTTGCCATATACTAGATGTTTCCCTGTGGCCCTGATTAACACAACACACACACACACACACACACACACACACACACACACACACGCACGCACACACACAGACATCCCTATGGCCTATGTGGCTTCATTGCAATCTATAGGATAAAGACCCCCAGGTTCAGGGCAGTCATGAGCTTGCCCTGGGTTCACCGCCGCTGAGCTCACCTGTGTCACCCCCAAAGTATTCCAAAGAGGAGGTAAAAGAATAAACCATCAAAGATGGGCAGTAAGAAGCAACTGCTTACTTCGTAGGCTACAGCAAAACCTCTTTCCTATTTTATGTTTTACCTTTAAAACTCATGCAAGTTTTGTATAGCACACACTATAAGCATGCCATTTTAATGTTAGAACAAATGTACTATATGATTTATCAGACTAGTTATTAAACTTTTCACTCCAGAAGCTCACTGTGGAATGATATGCCTTTGTGAACTCAGCCTCGGTCAGGTTGGTCCTCCTGGGAGAATGCATGTTAAACACAAGGCTGGTCAGACTCCCACGAGCAAACACTACTAAGCGTTGAAGGACCTGGTTCAAGGTAACTGCCACAGTTAGAATCCGGTTTGAGGAAGTCCCCTGTTCCAGTTTCATTCTGTTGCTGTGGTGAAACACTTGGACCAGAAGCAGCTTAGGAGGGAAAGGGTTTATTTGGCTTAAACTTCCAGGTCATGGTCCATCATTGAGGGAAGTCAGGGCAGAAACTCAAGCAGGTACTTGAAGCAGAAAGCATGGAGGAACACTGGCTGGGTGGCTGGCTGGCTGGCTGGCTGGCTGGCTGGCTCATTCCTGCTCAGCTAGCTTCCTTATACAACCTAGGACTGCCTGCCTTGAGATGGCATCCCTACAGTGTGCTGGGCCCTCCTGTGCAGGTTAATAATTCAGACACCCCTCACAGATATGCCTACAGGCCAGTCTGATTCAGACTTTCCTCCAAGCGACAACACTAACGAGGACATCCCCCGAGGATTCATGTGTGGAAGCATGGACCTCAGCGTGGTGTTACTGAAGTGGCAGCATCGTTAGGAGGCAGAGCTTGTTGAAGGTCTTCAGGTCACTGGGCATGTGCCCTTGGAGGATACTAGTGGGACCCTGAATTCTTCTAAGAATGAGCCTGACTCCAAGCTGCTCTGATCATCTCTGGACATGGTCTTTCTCCCGAACATGCCTCCCCTGTGATATCATCTGCCATCAGACTCTCACCAAAGACTGACCTAACGGGGCTGCCCAATCTTAGAGTTCAAGCTGCTAACTTAAACTACTGTGTACTAAGTGAACCCTTGTTCTCTATAAAGTTATCCAGCTTCAGGTATCCTGTCATAACAACAATAAATAATGACTACTATGTAGTTCACAATTCTTTTGGGTGTGTGTATATATGTGTGGATGGGTGCAAACACCCATGCATGTGTATATGGAGATCAGAGGTAGATTTTGAGTGTCTTCCTCTACTATACTCCACCTTATATTTTGAGGCTCAACCTGGAGTTTTGTACTTTTGCTAGAATAGCTTGCCAGCACACTCTTATCTTGCCCTGCTCCCCATTCCTGGTGCTGGAATTACTGTTGCATGCTGCCATGCCCGGCTTTTATGTGGGTGCTGGAGATCTGAACTCAGATCCTCATGCTTATGTATCAAGAGCATTACCTATTGAAT
This sequence comes from Neotoma lepida, assembly GCA_001675575.1. Taxonomy (NCBI): domain Eukaryota; kingdom Metazoa; phylum Chordata; class Mammalia; order Rodentia; family Cricetidae; genus Neotoma; species Neotoma lepida. Next base: position 713,678 of record LZPO01087144.1, read on the forward strand.
TACCTCCCTCAACCCCACAATTGCTCGTTTTAATAATGAACCTACGATTTAAATGTCATGATCAGAACATTCATTAACTCATTTGACAAGAGTCTACAATATGCCAGGATCAGTGCCAGCCCTGAGGCAAATACAGCTTCAAATAGGGTACCAATTCAACACTATGGTCTCCCAAGAGCAGTCAAGGGCATCTGTGGCATTCAGATGAGTGACTGGACTCCGCCCTCTCCAAAGCTCAAGAGAGAGGAAGCTGGTCTCACTAACCTTATGAAGGTCCGAAAGCCAGTTGGTCCCAACTTCATTGTCCCCTTGATTCCCAGGAATCGGATAAACAAATTAGCCATCCTGTCTACCAGTCGCAGGTAGTTGAACTGCTTGGCATACTTGGGGAACACCTGCTTGAGGCAAATGGACGGCAGGTGGGCTTCAGGGTTGGAGTCGGGGTCACCGGTCAACTCACAGTCCAGATCTTCCTTCCCAGTGAGAGGCTTCTCAGGGTGCTGAGACCTGAAATACACAAGGCACTCATGACATACTGCCTTCCTCCAATGGCTTCCTTCCCTTGAGATGGACAGTAGCCCCAGGGGATTGGTGTTATACAGTTTCTATTTTATAGGATAGAAAACTGACCTCTGNGAAGTGCCTGTTGAGGCTCACACAGCTCCTGCATAGTGAAATCAAGGCTTAAACCCAGGGCAGAGCCAGGACTGGAAACAGGTCTCCATTCTGCCAGCCTGGCTTTGCTCTGCCCACAATTCAAGGGAATACTCCATTGTGAGCAGTCTGGGTTTGATTTCAAACTCTTACTTATGGGTAGTAATTGAATAAGAAATGGAAAAAAAAATCTCACTGAGGGTTGGCAAGAAGCCACAGGCGCAGTTCAGTGAACAATTTGGGGAGACTCTTCCATTCCCCAGCCCTAGGAACACAGAAATTTCCTGCCTTAACTTTTTATTTGGAGCTCACACAGAAAATGACAAGTTTCGTGACTCCTTAGCCTGTGTGTTTTATTCTGAAATTATTCTGATAATCAAGAAAATGATTTACCTATCCACCTCTAGCTGGAAATAATTTCAATTCCTTCTCACCTTTAGCATGACACAGCCCTCCCCCCATCCAAAGTCTGTCCCATCTCCTTGGTGTGTCACTATCAGATGTCTGCCAGTTTCCCAGGTGGGAAAAATCAGAATAAATGCCAACTCTTCCTCTGTCTCCATAGTCAATGCTTTATCACTATAGTCCCCAAATCAGCTCTCACAGGCCAGTGTTCTCCCATGCTGGGAAGAGACTCCATGACCACACCAACTCTTACANAGGAAAACATTTCACTGGGGCTGGCTTGCACAGCATTCGCTTCCAGGCTTTGGGTGTTACCCTCTTCTTTGCTGTTCATTGGTCTGGCCCGGAGCCCAGGAGTCCCTGCCCCTAAGTTCCTAACTCCCTTCCTCATTCAGTGTTTCTCTCTCCTTCAAGCTCCACCCTTTCTTGGCTCCTGTCCCACCCAGAACCAGGACCATGGAAAATCACCTGCCACATGCTGTCACCACTCCTAAGACCAAATCCTGAACACACTGTACATGGTCAGGAAGTCCCATCTAAGCCAAAACCTGGCCCTGGGAAGTAACTCAATATCAGCTTCTTGTGATTCTTTTCCTTAAATGGCCTGTGTCAACATTCCCACTTGCAGTAGTCCCCACAGTAGGCCATCACGGTGTGCCTGTACCTGCTTCTCCCTGGCCTTGGCTGTGTAGCACATTTCTATACTACTCTACCTCCACCTCAAGATGTCTCTTTGACCACACCAATGACATTCTTTCACATCCCATTCTGTTCCTGTGACATGTCTCTCTGTTCCCCACATACTTCAGTGGTTCACAGGTCAGCTCCTCAATGTTCTGTGAGCCACATCCCAGCCAACTCATGGCTATAGCATGTGGTGTGTATTAGGCTCCTGGGAGCAGAGAGTGGGAGGCAGTTTTCATTGAATTTGTTGTGTTGTGTGGTGGTTTGAGTAAAAATGGCCCCATAGGCCCATAGGGGGTAGCACTATTAGGAGGTGTGGCTTTGTTGGAGGAAGGGTGTCACTTGGGGTGGGCTTTGATGTTTCAGAAGTCCAAACCAGGCCCAGTGGCTCTCTCTCTCTTCCTGCTGCCTGCTGATCTGGATGTAGAACTCTCAGCTCCTCCTCCAGCACCAGGTCTGCCTGTGTGCCATCATGCACCTCCCCCCATGATGATAATGGACTAAACCTCTGAACTATAAGCCAGCCCCAACTAAATATTTGCCTGTATAAGAGTTGGAGTGGTCATGGTATCTCTTCATAACAATAGAACCCTGACTAAGACACACTGGGAAAATTTGTTTTTAATAATGACATAAACTGACAAGAAGAGTCTCAAAGCCGTGATGCTTCTTATCNCATAAGTCCCTGGGAATGGGAAAGAAGCTTGCGAGACAAACATTGTGTTGGGAAGCTCTGCACAAGTGTCCCCTTCTCATACCAGCCCAAGGAGCCAACTTCCAGGGAAGACATGAGTAGGAAATTCCGGAAGGCCTGGTCACAGTTTCTTTCAAGTGAATCCTAACTCTGGACTCAAAGCAAAGATGGGCAGGGGAACAGAACCAGGCATCACGAAGGAAAATCTCTTTCAATGTTTAATGGCATGGAGGGTCTGGACTGCAGAACACTCCCTCCTGCATGTGCAGACCCAGTTCCTCAGGAGAGGTGGATATTCCCTAGGACGTGCAATCTTTCCTTCAGCAGAAATGGCTCTGTCACCATCACCTTGAACTTCAGAGAGTAAATAAAAGCCAGGTGGTTATTTTTCACANGAAATGAAGTGTCTTCCCCACGACAGTGGCAGGAAGGAAAATGGGGGGCGGCGGGTAAACTGACGCTCTTACAAGAAATTAACTCCTAAATTACTGAAGAAGTGGTGGTGGCTGACGTTGTAAGCACTCAGGGAATTTCACTAAGGGGAAGACTGGGCGGTGCGTAGTGTGATTGCATGGAGGGATGGAGACAGCTCAGGGGACAGCGCAGTCAACAAACCCGCCTTGAGTGCGTCATCTCATCTGCTCTCCATGCACCTCTGCGGAGGAGCCTGTGACTACAGCCCTGCTCCAGACGGGGAGACTGAGGTCGAGCCTGGCATAACATCTCTGAATAAACCAGGATTATAAAGCCGTTCTCTAAACCAGTTCTCTAGTGCTCTTTCTGTTTTACTATACCCTTACTCTAAAGCACATCATGGTTCACAATGGGGACACAAAATTCTGAATACTATTGTTTAATTTTTAAAAAGATTAAAAAAATATCAATTGCCTTTTATATCTATCTATCTATCTGTCTTTCTGTCTGTCTGTCTATCTATCTATCTATCATTTATTTTCTTTTATTTTTTAAGAGCAAGGTCTCATGGAGTCCAAGCTGAGGGTGATCTTGAACTTCTGATCCTCCTGCCTCCACCTCCTACTACTGGATTACAGGCATGCACTACCAACATCCAGGTTTTTTTGTTTTTGTTTTTGTTTTTTTTTAAAAGATTTATTTATTATGTATACAGAAGAGGGCGCCAGATCTCATTATAGATGGTTGTGAACCATCATGTGGTTGCTGGAAATTGAACTCAGGACCTCTGGAAGAACAGTCAGTGCTCTTAACCTCTGAGCCACCTCTCCAGCCCCCGCAACATCCAGTTTTATGTGGTGCTAGGGATCAAACACAGGGCNTNCTGCATGGGAGGTCGGCACTCTGCCAACTGAGTCGTGTCTTCAGCTGGGAGCTTTATGCTTCAGATTATAAGTTATTTAAGTTCTTTGTAGACCATTGGAGGGANGTATAAAGGAATCTGAATGGTTCCTACTCCCTCAGCTTGAATATAGACACTAATAGTGTTTAGATGTCTGTGTTAGAGTTAGGATGTTTAATTCTGTTGTTCACCACAAGCATGTTTCTCATGGACACAATCAGTCTGAATTAAGCTTCAACTATAATGAAGTTAATATTCCTCCTCAGTTAGAGATCTAATGGCCGCATGACTTGTGTCATCTGCCTAAACAGAACCCATTGTTTGGCCTCCTCCCTGGGTGAGGTGGCTCCTCTCCCAAGCACAGATGTTATGGTGTGTTCGTTGCAAGTGGCTTTGGAAATATTCTATCCAGAAAGANTTTTTTGTTGTTCTTGTGTGAAACATACATGAAAGCCACCATTTAAACCATTTTAAAGTATATAGTTCAGTGGTATTTAGGTCTTTCATTAGCCTTTATCACTGCCATCTAGCTCTAGAACAGTTCACAACAATGTCATTTCAGAGAAGAAATTTTCACCCAGGTAGACAGGATTGGACCTATGTAGCAGCAGGCTGTTTAAAACAGCACGTGGTCAGGGTGGTGTCGTGATGATGGGGACCTCATCACCTTCATCCAGCACACTCAGACTAGACAGGTCTTCCTCATGTCACTCTGGAGGATGAGGATGTCCTCTTCTGCAGACTCCTGTCTACTGCTGCCCAGCATGCACCTGTCAATACTTCTCCAAGGCTTCTGTACCTCTGGATGGCTGCCCTGGACACCAGACACTGATGTCCCTTCACAGAGCCTGGAACCACAGCTTATGAGGGAAGTACTAAAGATGCGGCTGATGTATAAGAGGAAATAAAAGGATGAGGAATGGCATCTTTGCTGGAGATAATTGCAATTATCACACCGAGACCCAAGCCATCACAAATGCTGTAAAGATCTCGTTTTTACTTAATAGCATTTTAATGGAAATGTCAGGCTTTTGGAATAAAAGTGACTGGTAAAGAAAACATAAATCAAGTTTACTAGTCCTTTGGGATCGTTTCTGGAAAAAAATTGAATTTGGTACATCCTTGATTCATTAAAACAGGGGAAAGAATCCTGGAATGTTTTATCTATTATCATTTTTCAAACAAAGTGGAATTCTTTTTCATTAAAACTCGTGTGAGAAAACCACCTGTCTCTATTTTGTGTGGAAACCTCACTGCTAAAAAATCGCCACCGATTATTAGGGACTTTCTACACATCAAGAATTGAGCTAACCAATTTACCTTTGTAATCCCATTGTTTCCAATAACAGGTCTCTGAAGTAGGTGGAAACCATTTCCCCTTCACAGATGGCCAGATGACACTTGCCCAAGTTCACTCAAGCAGCTGAGGGATCAGCATTGACCCTAGGGCCACCTCCCCCATGCCCAAGCTAAGCTCACTATACAATTCTTACGCTTATTCACTTTAAATCAAATCAGAGACTTTCCTTCTTCTCTATAAGCTATATATAGTCCCGGAGATTAACAAAAGTAGATATGGCCAGATCAAATCCTAGTTTCACAGGAGTTGCNTGGATTCCCTCTAGAGGAATAACTTCCATCCTTGTTAAGTACGCCTTCAGTCATTTTCTACTCCTGAGACATTTCCTAAGCACTGCTTTGTCCCAGGGGCCTTGGATACACAGGTGAGGTGGACAGAGTACCTGCTGCCCAGAGGCATGCAACTGAATGGCGACAGGGAAAGGCCCACACATGAACCACACTGGTAGTGTCATGTCCAGGTGGCCAACATGGGTTTTGGTCTTGATCCCGACTTCTAGAAAAGTTTTCATGGATTAGTAGTGAGGGAGNATGTGGGAGGTTTTAATGCAAGGGGAGGCACGATTGGGATGGCCACAGTGAACAAAATCAGCTAGCAGCACAAATTACTTTTAGAGAAGGACATTAGGAAACTCCTGGAATAGTCTAGAATTCAAAGGAGTCTGACCTTTTGGAATCTCTGGGCCATGATGGATAAGGAAGAATTGTCTTAGGGTACACATTAAATCTAGGTTGTTCAACTCATAGCCCATAGGTTTTCAGTACACACACACATACACACACACACTACATGTTTAATTTTTGTGACTTTTTAAAAAAATTTTGTTTAAATTTTGTGACATGATGTTGATGTTGCATCTACAAAATTCATGCTGAGACTCACAGAGTTATCATAAAGATGCAAAATAATCTTATAAGATTTTAAGTTTATGATTTTGTGTTGGGCTGCATCCGTAGCCTTTCTGGACTGCATGAAGCCCTTAGAACATGAGTTGGAAAGTGGGGTCCCTGAACTTGCTGCATTGGTGTCTCCTGAGAACTTTCCAGAAATACACACTCATGGATACTAGCCCACTGTAGAAGCTTTGCATGGGCTGGGCCAGTAATCTGGGCGCGGGGGGTGGAGGGAGGGTTCAGACTCCGGGTGGGGTCTTAGACTCACTATCTAGACAGAAGAAGATGCAGGTTATCTAAACCAGGACCACTGGATAAGCAGGGAGCCAGGCTGCCACTGCAGGGGACTGAAATGGCAAGCACTGTTTGAAAATGGGGTATGAGGAGGCAGAGAAGAACCAGGTCACATGCTGCTGGCAAAGCTGTGTCCAGACAGGATGCCCTGGGCATGGAGGTTCCGCAGGATGGAGGGATGTAAGCAGGCCTCTTTCCCTGCTGGGGCACTGTCCCTCCATCACTAGATTGCTCATGAAGAGATGCTAACCACGCACCATGCAGTGCCTTAAATTAGGACCACAGCTAATTTAAAGTGTCTCGGGATGAAGTCGCTAAAAATAAATGTAACTACCAGAAAGCCCAGCTCTGTCACTTGATAAATCTCTGCCATGACAGAACCCCATTTGCTTGATGGGTGATATGACGCAGTTTGAAGAAGATGTACAGACTGTGGATGGACCAGGCACACTTTCCCAAGAGATGAGGAAGGAACTTAGAGAGAAGTCTCTGCTCGACACATTCAAGTACATTTAAGAACCAGACCCAGGCCGAGGATGGTCCTACCTGTCTCTCCCTTCCTCCCCCAAACCCTGGTCACTCCCACCTCACTTGATCATTTCTTCTGAGGCAGGATGTAGTCTCACCAGCAACAAGCACACTGATGACACCATTACTGTCAGCAGGTTTTAAGTATGTACTCTCCATAAAATCTCACAAAATGGATGTTATTTTATTTTATTTTATTTACTTATTCTTCTCTCATACAATACATCCTAACTGCAGCTT
>LZPO01087144.1:726451-740357 GCA_001675575.1 Neotoma lepida
GGGGGGAGGGGCACGTAATGAGCCCTTGGAGCCTAGGGGTTAGAGACCTGTTCTGCAGTCCAGAGATGGGGTCTTACCTGTTCCCAGTCGGTGCAGGGTGGGTGTGTGATTCCAGTCATCTGGTTCGGTGGCTGGACAGCTCCTTCTCTTGTCATCACCATATTCTTGATCACTCTTGTCATCTCCATCATCACAGTCTTCACCATCACCTTCATATTCATCTCCATCATCATGGCCAGGATCATTATTTTCAGCACTGTTACTATCATCATGATCACAGTCATTTCTGCCACCACCATCATCTTCGTGATCATCACCATTATCGTCATCACCATGACCATCTCCATTACCGACTTTGTCGTTATCATTGCTGTCATCCTCTTCTTCATCACTATTATTATCATAAAATTCACTGAGAACTTATTCTCTGACCTTCAGGATGCAAAGAATGCAATATACTTGATTTTTTTCTTCAGAGAACTCTTCAAGCTTAAATGACTAATTTTTTAACTGTCCATGGAAAAATTCCAGAAGGACAGGCTCTGCAGTTGCTGAGTCTATGACTAAAGTTATTGCTTCCACAACGCCTCATTGTGCACATATCTTGCAATGAGTATAGTCATATTTGAATGAGTTCTCACAACACTAATTAACTAGACTCAATGACTAACCTGAGTTTACATCTGGTGACCCTGAGGCTTAGGGAGGGTGAACTGGTGGCTTCAGTGATAAGGCTGGGATTGGAACTCTCTGCCGTATCCCATATTCCTAACACCTACACACCTCTACTTATGGTTGTACAATGAATCTTTCTTCTCCCTTTTCTCTCTCAGTCACTGTAAGATCCTGCATATATTCTGGGAAACAAAAATTTCCTAGTGGCTTTAGCAAGAGACTATGTGACAATTGTAATCAGTGGTTGTATTAGCCTGTTCCACCACCTCCAGAATTAGCAGAAAAGGCTAACTTGAGCTTTCATTGTGCAGCTCTGCTAATGAAGGGATCCTCTTAATTACACACTCAGTGCAAGGCTGCAACACAAAACAGTTTAGTATTTAAACACAGTTCCGTGTCAAAGCAGGGGCTGTGTGAATGCGGCGGGAGTGGGGACAGCCATGTGTAGATGGCATTCTTTACTAAAGCTGCTTTCTTTTTGGCATGCAGTGTCACCCAAGCCCCGTTCATTGTCTGCAGAGGTCCTACACCATCTCTCTTGACTGTTGTGTGTCTCAGAAGTCCTCATTCAGTGATTTCATAGGATTCTACCAGGCTAGAGAGTGACTTGGCAGACTTCCAGTCAATTCTGTTGACTGATTGACTTGCTGGGAGCATTCTCTCAACCTCATGGTTCCAGCATACCTACCTCAACCCTGAAGGACAGGTGTTGAACCCCAAACCACCTTCACTCAGTAACATGGGGCTCACAGCATTTGCACCCCACTTCCTTCGTGAGTCACTCCATAGGAGTTCTGTGTTAATGTGAAGGAGCTCTTAAGGGACAAACCTTAAGGACATCCTGCTCCTGTGTGTGCATCGGGTCCCTCTCCAGTAGACCAGCAATTCCGCTCTGTGCTAAGTGTCAGTCTTGTGGCTTGCAGATGCACACACCTCATGCCCAGGGATATATGCAGGCACCTGGGTCTGAGAGGCTGATGTCCTGTGTACCCTTCATCCCCAGTCATGTTCTGATCCTGTTTGTCCTTCACAGGTCAAACAGACCAGACACAGCCTCTTTCCTCCCTCCTACTCAGAANTGCACTTCCTGCATTTCCCATGGTACTTCTTGGTGGAATGTATCATTTTCTGAACTTGCAACATGGCCATTTCTCCTGAAAGACTGTTGGAAAGGAAATGATTTGTGTTCNCCTAGTCTCTTTACATTTCACACACGTGAGGAAGGCCTGCTAGTAGATGACTGCACAAGCAATGTATTCTTGAATGCTTATGACAGGAAGAATTGGGTGATTCTGGCTGAAGGTGTGCATGCCATTGGCTCGATGTCATTTTCAGGGGAGCGTTCAGCTTCCTTGATATTAACTATATGGTTAATATAGTGAGTAACTCATGATGGTAAGAGTAACTTCATTCTAGATCCATCTTGTACTAACTGTATGACTATTAGGAAATTGTGTTACTGCCCAGCCTCAGTTTCCCTTTGGTGGCATGGAGATGGACAGTACAGTCTGGCTCCCAGAGCTGTGGGGGGGCTCAATGGGAGCACAAAAACAGTGCGCTGGCTCCTGGCTGAATCACGGTGCATGGAAGGCTGCTGTCATTCATAGGATATGCGTGTGTGTGTGTGTGTGTGTGTGTGTGTGTGTGTGCACATGCATGTATATGTGTGAGTGTGAGTGAAAGATAGATAGATAGATAGATAGATAGATAGATAGATAGACAGATAGACAGACAGACAGATAGATAGACAGATAGATAGACAGATACATAGACAGACAGAGTCTTGTTAGGTAGCTCAAGATCCTCCTGCCTCAGCTTTCCAAGTGCTGCCACGTCCCACTGGACACAAATTTATCAAGTACCCACTCTGCAGTGAGAGACGGAAAGTCAGTTCAAGATCACCTACTCCAGAAAAGTCCACCTCCTCCTCCAGTCTACAATCTCCTTTCCTCAAAGAACTCTGGCCCTAATGAAATTTGGTGTTTTCTTCTGTTGTTTTGTTTGTTTTGAATTGGCTAATAAGTTAGGCATGCGTATTAGCCATCAGGTCCAGAGAGAAAGTCTGACTTTTTTCTTTATGCGATTTTCAATTCCCCTAACATAGAGTTGTTGTCAAAATCCATTAAAGTATTTAATTTCTCTTGTTACTGCTCTATTCCCTGAGCAGACATCCAGACAGTGTGCTGTGGTGCTTCTCAGAGAAGCACTGACTGCTTAGTTATGGCGGTACATTTTCAGATGCTATCTCCCCGATGGACCTAGGGTCTCTAGAGNGACCACAGTGAACTTGAGCACAGGGGAAGTTGAGGAACAGTAAGAGTTGTTGGCATTGTGGAGATCAAGCAGGTNTGCCCTGTCATTTACCAGCTGAGTGACCTCAGGAAAGGGACTTAACCTCTCTGGGCATCAGTTTCCTCATCTGCAAAGTGGTGACAGTGCCAGACCGATGGGGTTTCAAAAGTTCTGAATGGAATGCCAAATATAGAGAACCTGGGAGAATGCCAGACATGTCACTGGTCCTCAATACAAGACAGTTTAAAAGTCTCAAGGACGTGAAGATACAGAGATCAGGGTCCAGAGGCTGCCATCCTCCCCTACCCCTGCTTCTTGAAGCGACAGATTTGCTAAGATCAGAACCTGCCTTTCTTCTCTTCTTTGTGTGTGGGAGGGGCACGTATATTTTATGTGTATGGGTGTTTTGCCTGCAGGTATGTCTGTGCACCAATTGTACAGTGCCTGTGGAAGCCAGAAGAGGGTATCAGATCCCCTGAGACTACAGTCACAGGCAGTTGTGAGCCTCCATGTGGGTGTTGGGAATCCAACCCAAGTCCTCTAGAAGAACAGCCAGCACTCTTAACCACTGAGCCATCTNGTCAGCCACCCCTTGTTTTTTGTTCTGAAACACAATCTCTCACTGACCTCGAGCTTGCCAGTTAGGTAGGGACCCACCTATCTCCACCTCCCTGGCATAGACATTATGAGCCCAACTGTTTCTGTAAGCACTGGTGCTTGAACTCAGGGCCTCACACTTGCACAGAAAGCATTTTANCGACTAAGCTGTCTCCCTAGGCCTCTTGACATCTCTTAAACAGTAACTCCGGCTAACATCCATTCATTCAAATAAATTAATATCTACTGGACTAGATTCAATGAGTAGGCAAAGGTTTCCATGCCAACAGGAATATGGTGTGGACCTCGTTCCCCAAGGTGGGGGGACAAAGTCTTCACCATTCGGTTTCACTACTAACAAGCAGGCACTGAAGTCAGAGCTTGCCTCTTCCCTCAGTTGTCATGGCAACAACTAGTGACCTACACTCCCCTCCCCCCCAACACCCCGCCAAACACACATGCCACATGCAGTAGGGTGAGATGTGTGGAAAGTGGTGGTTCAGGAACAGAGGCAACTGCTGTCTAGGGAACTCCCCAGTGTTCACACGAGACATACTGTTACCTGTTTTTAATACAAAACCAAATCAGCAAAAGTATNTGTTGTCAGGAGGAGTTATAGCTTTTAACATGCAGACAGACCCTTGGGTGGTTCTGGGGAGACTCAGAGTCCTCATCAGTGCCGTCAAGGCATTGTTGGAGAGTGAGCATCAAAGAGAGCTGGGATGTCTTCCTGGTCTTGCTTGCCTCCTTCAGCTGTTGAGGAACTGTGGCTGATGCTGACACTTGCTGTCCCAGGCTCAGAGCACACTTCCCATCCTTGACTTAATGTGACCTGAACAGCCCTCTGGAACAGCAAAGAACAGTATGCCCATTTTCTGGCAAGACTGAGCATTGTTGACCACCGTGGATGGACTCTAGTTGGCTTGTTTTCACTTTTCAAGAGAGCTCTCTGCCTCCTTGCTGCAGGGAGCACAGGAATCCGCCCAAACAGGTTTAATTTTCTTCCTCTCGCTCTGGCTCCATGTAGCTTTTAAAAGTCACCTTCTAAGCCCAACACCTGCCAGACAAATCCACACACATGTCCCCCACCTGCATCTCAGTGAGTTCAGCGTTCCAAGTTGAACACAATTTGTTTCCCAGAACCCGAGTCTTGCTGGTTCTTGTTGTTCTTGGCAGCNTCACCAGAGCGGTGAGCCAAGCCTCAAAACCCTGAAGTTAGCTGTGGCTCCTTCCTTGTCCTCACCCTGGTTTCTAGGGAGCCGCTTTAGGAGGTAGGCTGCCCCTACCCTCTTCCATTCGGAGGCCCTGCTTCTGGAGTGTTCCAGGGATTGGAAAGCACTGAGTGAGGTGATCAGCGGTGAAAGCCAGGATGCCTGGGCTCTGTCTGAGTGCATGCTTATACTCCAAGCACGCTGATCTTAGAGGCTATTCATCTTCTTCCTAGAATTTCCATCTTCCAGATGAGACACTGCCTAAGAGACCAGGGTGACACAATTTGCCCAACTCCATTTAGAGTAGAACGGATTATGAGTGTAGATCTGCCTGCCTCTCTCACAACCAGCCTTCAACCCCCACTGCCAGCCACCCAGGAGTCTCTCCCTCCTTCCCTCATTTGATTTGTTTGAGGCAGGCTCTCCCCACTATACATAACCCAGGCTGGGCTGGAATTTACAATCCTTCACCTCTTGGGTGCTGGGATCCCACATGGGCACCATCACACCTGGCTTCCGCACGAGTGTGTTAAGACCAAAGCGGTTGGCCTCTTTTCTCCTGGTTATATGTTGGCACCGTGGCACTAGAGCTAGCCCGTGTAGCTGATGAGAAGAGCAAGCAGCCAACTGGAGCTTCGTGGAGAGTGTTAGCTCAGAGCCAGCCAGCCTGGATCCCACTCCATACTGCAGGATGCTTTCTTTCCTCCTCGTCCTCCTCCCCTCCTCCTCGTCCTCCTCCCCTCCTCCTCGTCCTCCTTGCTTCTTTTTTTGGGAATCTCACACATGTATAGCATGTCATTGTGATCAAATCCACCTCCATTCCTTCCCCTCCCCCCTTCCCCTCCCCTCCCCTCCCTCTTCTATTCCTCCCACTGCTATGTTCTCTGAATTTCGTTCAGGCAGCCCTTTTATAAACCCTCTGGGTCCACTTAGCGCTGCCTGTATGTGCAGGGGTGTAGGGCCATCTACAGGAGCATGGTAGCCTCTCAGGGACCATATCCCTGAAGAAATCTGACTCTCTTCCATCAGTTTGCAATAGTTCCTCAGCTAGGGGTAGGACTTTTGTCCACCTCCCCTGTCCATGCTGGCTGGGATTTTGTCTGGCTTGATGCTGGGTAGGTTTTGTGCATGCTGTTGTAGCCACTCGGAGTCGACGTGTGCAACTGCCCTGTTGTGGCCAGGAAACGGTTTCACTGGAGTCATCCACCACCTCTGGCTCTTACAATCTTTCTGCCCAACTCCATGATAATCTTGTAGCCTTGGAAGGAGGGGGTGTGATTAGATATAGATATAGCCAGTTAGGGCTGAATAACCCATAGTCACATTGACCAGTTGTAGAGAAACCATATCTTGTTGTATGATCTTAGCAAGACAACCTTGAAGAAACTACTAGTTATGCGCAAAAGGACTCTAGTGGGCTGAACTATGCCCCACCTTCTAGATTTGTCCAGTTCTAATTCCTATGACTATTCCTGTCTGAGCCCTCACCAGGACAGTCTTTGCAGACAAAATCAAGTTAAAGGTTTTGAGATCATCTGGATTAGAGAGGGGCATCCACGACACACAGAGGGAAGGGCCACATGAACCTGTATAGAGACAGGGACTGGAGTGCTGTGGGATGATCCTTCTGTACACTGTGAATATGTATTACTCTCATTGGTTAATAATAAAGCTGTATGGCCTGTAGCAAGGCAGGATAAAGTTANGCGGGACAATCAAACTGATGACTGGCGTGAAGAAGGGCAGAGTCAAGAGAGAGATGCCAGTAAGCCATCCAAGAAGATGCCAGAAGACCGGTAAAATCACGGGCCATGTGGGAATACATAGATTAATAGAAATGGGTTAATTTAAATGTAAGAACTAGTTAGTAATAAGTCTGAGCTATCAACTGATCATTTTGTAATTAATATAAGCTTTTGTGTGTTTATTTGGGACCAGGTGGTCGGGACAGAAAAGCTCCGCCTCTGTTTACACATGGCAGCCCAACATGGGGCATGTAAAAGCCTGAGAAAGCTTAAAAAAAAAGGGAGGGGTTCTAGGATACAGAAACGGAGCCAAAACCAGCTTCCTAGTTGTGTCTCTCATGTGGACCACAGTATAGAGATGTGTCCTCTGGCCGCAGCGTGTGGGCTTGAGCTGCAGCATGGCAGATAATCTCACATGGGCCATGGTACAGAGAGATGTCTCCCAGCCCTGTGCTACATGGCAGATTTAGAGTTTTTGCTCACACAGTAAGGACAGATTCAGACAAAAAGGCCTCTAAACGGGTCATAGTGTGTTTAAAAAAATGTGCATAGGCTTGGGAGAGAGAAGAGAAAGGGTAGAAACAGTCATAGATTTTTAAAAAGATTTAAATATAATAAAGCCCTTAAAAAATAGAGTAATAAAAAAACTACAATAAGCCACATAAAGATGGAAAATACACAGAGTCTGGATCCTATATTTTATTGTGTTGTCTTTGGATTTTTTGATTGTTAATGGGCAAATGGTAACTGTTGAGAGACATTTGCTTGTGAAAGCTACTAAATTAAACCAACTTATGTATTTTAAAAATATCTTGATTCCAAAATTTAAGTTAAAAGGTATGTCACTTTTGGGGGAGAGTTTGTGTTTTTCTTTCTGCAGGAAATGAGAGGTGATGGATTCATTCTGGGTTAAGAAAAATAAGGTTTGATCAAGGAAGACCCCCTAAAAATCCCAACTACAGACATGAGAAAATAAGACTAAATAACTACAAGACACATGATGTATATTTTACCTGCTCAAACATAAAACAAAAATTATCTTTGGCTTGTGTACAATGCACAGCTTATATTTGTATTAATACAGATATGTATGTTACTTTTAAAAGTTTATATATTTTCAGAACAAGTGGACCAGACACCAATAAAAATGGCTCAGATGATCCAACATCCAAAACAGCTTTAAGACCACTGACTGAGATGATCCAGCTTCACAAAATTCTCCAGCCAAGACTTAATAGTTATCCTGATTTTCTCAGCATCCCTCAGAATTACCAGTACCCAGCAATCAGCAGGACGTAGTGTAGAAAACTATGCCCACATTCCCAAAACATTGGTTATAAATGTTTGTTTTCATTTAAGGGGGGTTGGTTACAAATTGTTATTGGTCATAGTCAATCTCTGCTGGGCGGTGGTGGCGCACGCCTTTAATCCCAGCACTCGGGAGGCAGAGGCAGGCGGATCTCGTGAGTTCGAGGCCAGCCTGGTCTACAGAGCGAGTTCCAGGAAAGGCACAAAGCTACACAGAGAAACCCTGTCTTGAAAAACCAAAAAAAAAAAAAAAAAAAAAAAAAAAAAAAAGAAGAAGAAGAAGAAGAAAGGGGGATATGATATAGAAATGATGGGAAAAAGGGTATATTGTTGAATCTACTTTAATCCAAAAAATAACTGTTAATCTCAAAATGTTTTACATTGGTATGGATTTTAGTTTATTGATACAAATTTAAAGTTAATTTTGTTATACTGTATGTATATTTCTACTTTTGTTTAAGGTATTGTGTTTATGCAGCTCAATTAAAAATATAATGTATAATTAGGAAATACAGATTAATAGTCTTCTATAAAAGTCAAACTTATAGTCATGTTATTAGGTTTTCTAAGTATACAAAGATATATTTCAGATAAATAGGTAATCTTCAAATATTTCAAAGACCTACAAAATATGGCATTTAAAATGTTTTTAATAACTTAGACTTTCCATGACAGTGAGACATGTCTGCTCTTGGCAGCACCGATATAGTCTAGAAAAGATGATGGACATTGAAGAAACTCCGTATTGAGTTTGCTTGCTTGCTATATGGCAAAAGCTAACCATGTGGGCAAAGGAACTGGCTTTGCCTCAATTGCTGACAGTTACTGTCCAAACTGGACCAGCAGGATGCAAGAAAGGCAACTGCCGAACTTTGCCAAGATAAGGTAAGACACTCCTTCAAAATTCCCTGCTTCACCAGAAAGTCTACCAGATATGCTAGGCCTGTAGGCCAGAAATGGATACTCCAACATTACAGAGGGAACTTGGGTGACTGTCCAGGTAGCCAGCTGTTTCTGTCATTTCTCACATTTTTTGAAAGTTGCTTGCCTGCACTTCCTGCTTACTCAGGTAGTATTACTTCCTTCTCAGGTCTTTGATGGAGTTGAAGACTAGATAGTTATAATTATAGTTTTCCTTAGTTATGATAAAAGGTAAATTAGATATGAAAATATTTGACTCACCAAGATAAGATGGATAATTGAATGTTTTCTCTGATTTTGTCAAATACAAACAGACTAGATATTGTAACTATAATTCTTGCTTGATAACTGTTTTGTTGTATGTAATTTTATTATGTCAAAGTTAAAATCATCTTTTTTGATTAGACAGAAAGGGGGAGATGCTGTGGGATGATCCTTCTGTAATGCTGTGAATATGTATTGTTATCATTGGTTAATAATAAAGCTGTTTGGCCTATAGCAAGGCAGGATAAAGTTAGGTGGGACAATCAAACTGAGGACTGGAATGAAGAAGGGTGGAGTCAAGAGAGATGCCATTGAGCCGCCCAAGAAGCAAGATGCCAGAGGACTGGTAAAGCCATGGGCCACATGGCAATACATAGATTAATAGAAATGGGTTAATTTAAATGTAAGAACCAGTTAGTAATAAGTCTGAGCTATTGACTGATCATTTTGTAATTAATATAAGCTTTTGTGTGTTTATTTGGGATCAGGCGGTCAGGACAGAAAAGTTCTACCTGTTTACACTGGAGTGATGGTATTACCAAGGAACAAGCCAAAGACACCCAAAGCTGCCTCTCTCTAATACATCAGAAAAGCTGTGGCCCTGTGATTTTCACACAGGGTCCAGAACCACAAGGGGATCCATTTCTGTGGCTTTGTGGCCCCCATCTGTTGGTGACCTGTTGAGGCAGTGCTAAGAAACAAACAGCAGGCCTCGGCGTCCTCNTCTCTGGAATGGATGGTCACAGTGGGTTATTTTGCAATAATGTAGAAACAGCTCCAACAGGACCTGGTGCACAATGAGCCCTGCATGAAAGTCAGGTGTGCAGAACTATTCTAGAACAGACCCCGGCGATACCTTGGAAACATCTTCCCCAGGCACACCTGGTTGGCCGCTGCTGCCTCCATTCTCAGACTGGCAAACTATAACTTCAAATGCTGAGTACCAGANAGGGGACCGTCCCCTGTGAGCCTAGCTGCCAGGGATAAATTCAGAGGCATTTGTGTCCTTGCAAGGCTGGAGACCAAGTGCTGGCCTGTCTCCAGTCTGAGATGATGAGCCTGTCACAGTGGGTTTCACAAAACATCTGGTTCAAAACAAGCTGATTGTCTCAGGCTGACTCTAGTGATAACAGTATGTTTTTCCTATACACAGCTGTGACATGTTCACTGAAGCCCAATGTTCCTACACGTGACTTATTTCTTAAGTGGCAGGAGCCCATCAAAATCTTCACAAGCACTGGTGACATGTGGACAGCCTAGGAAGTTTCCTTGTTGCCACAGACCTGAGGCAACATGACTGTGGCTTACAGGGACACTGTTGTGGGTGGCTGGGGGAAGGGGACAGTGCTGTCTCTAAAATTGGTCCCTCTAACGGCTGTGCCTGATTCCGCAAGGGAGTCAGGCCTATGGGCTTCATGCATATGGATGGTAGCCATGGCTGAATGATAACCTGCAATTTCTCTGCCAGTGTTAATCGACTGTGGTTGGTTACTGAGAATTTGACTGAGCTACGCTATGCCAGTGCACAAACCAAAACACTGCTTTGCTGGATTTGATTCAGTTCCATCCTGAGATAAGATCACATGAAGTGGAGTGAACCACGTGAGAGGGGCACACCGTGCCTTGGCATGGGGTGGGGGGCAAAAAGAAGACCCAAATAGGAGAGAGACAGATGCTGTCTTCATGGTCTGAGAGGTAGGGGAATGGCCTGGGCCAAGGAGCAGAGACTCCCAGGGATAGGACTGGGGTGTGAATAGAGTGGATCCTCTGCACCTTGGGCACTGGGCTAGCCTAGCATCTGTTGGTTTTCCCACGACAGTTTACTTGTACCAAGACAGCTGTCTGTCAGGCCTTGACTGCTCAGGGAATCAAGGGGTCTGGAGTGGGTCATGCTTCCTGTCATCCAGGTCCCCTGCTGACTTGCAGCTGTTGTGGCTGTGAAATGGGCACTCGTTATCCAGTGTGTCACCAGGAGACCACTGCCTGTATCTCTGGTCTCCCTCCCCTCTCCAGGTCTCAGTATCCTGTGTTCTACCTGAACCCCATACCTTTCTTTTCCTTGACAGTCTGACGCTGGGGGTCAATCCCATCCTGGCTGACAGCTAAGATTCCAAGGCCAAGAGTGAATGGTGCAGAAGGCAGTGCACTCAGCATGCCTTCCCCAATCATCAGACACNGTCAAGGCTGTTCCCCAAGAGAAAACACAGAGGCTCTGGGCAGTCTTGAACTCAAGGTCCTTGTTCTGTATGCAGACTGAGGTCTGGAGAGGGAACACGACCTGTCCAAGGTTTCAGGGCTCAAGGGGGGAACCCAGATTCCCAGATCTTAAGTTTGCTGTGACATTATCCTCAGGTTTTCCCTGGGCCACAATCAGCTCTTTGCAGACAGCAGCTGGTTTGGGGTCATCTCTGGTCCTCAGGCAGCAGCAGTACGGGGCTCATTCTACAACAGCAGCTCAATANACATTACTTAGGCCTAACGTGAACCTGTCTCATACATACATCTATCTTGATGTGGATAGATCCCTGAAGAGGGATAATTTCAGGACTCTGCCAACCAGCTCTGAGCAGGAACTTTTCCTGCCTGTAACATGATGTGGAAACAGATTATACATCAGGTTCCATGAGATGATGCCATCATGGATCGCCAACTGAGAGACACCTGAGTTCTCACAACCTCTTTGCCGGTCTTGTCACTATTCATGCCCCCTTCCAACACATCCTCCCTATCACAGACAAAGAACACAGCCCACCATGTCACCTCTGGCTTTACCTGACCACTCAATCACACCATCATTCTTTAAAATTTGTCCAAACGAGTCCTGCTTAAACAAGTGTGCCGGAGCACTCTGCTGGCATCCTCAGGCACCCAGTGCTGAGGTGCTCCATTTTCAGTGGGAATCCTCCAGCCCCACTTCCTCCCACATTCCTGTTTGTACTCCAGCCACACTGTTCTGCTTTCGATGTCTTCCTGTTGCCCACCAGCCCTGGGCCTTTGCACACACTGTAGCGTCTGCCTGGAATGTCCTTTTTCTTACCATATCCTGTCACTCCACTACTTCAGTGGCTCCTTTTGTTAGGCTCTCACCACACCCTATTTTAGCCCATTTTTGAGCTTTACACACTCCATGTGGCTGTCCCTTTACCTGTCTTGATTANTTTTTCAACAACTAGTTCTATGGGGATAGGATGATATTGGTGGCTTTCAGATCCTCAGAGCCAGGACTAGGCTCATCATGGATGCAAGAAATGTCTACTAAAAGGAAAATGAGCTGACCTTACAAATCCCAGCTATTCCCTCCTGAAATAACAGCAGGACCATTCCACTGGATTGGACAAATTATGTGCCGTGAACAGCATNTATTGCCATGCATCATGCAGGGTGTGCAGTCTATACCTGGAGGTCTGGTATGATGACNAAGAGTGACTTCCACAGCCTCATGTGTTTGAACAGTTGGTCCCCAGTTGGTGGAACTGTTTGGAAAGGATTAGGAGGTGTGGCCTTGTTGGAGGAGGTGTGGTCTTGTTAGAGGTGGTCACTGGGGTGGGCTTTGAGATTTCAAAAGCCGATGCCAGGCCCAGTCTTGTTCTCTGATCCTTGTGGATCAGATGGAAGCTCTCAGCTACTGCTCCAGCACCACGCCTGCCTGCCATGCTCCCTAGCATGATGGTCATGGACTAACAGTCAGAAATTGTAAGCAAGCCTCCAATGAAATGCTTTCTTTTATAAGTTGTCTTGGTCNTGGTGTCTCTTTACAGCAATAGAATAGTAAGTAAGATACTGAGTCAGCACTCAGATGCAAGGGGTTGGGATGGGGAATCTTGGGGTCATGGGATGCATGGAAAATCTGCTTCCTTTCCTTTAGAAGTCACCCAGAGTCTTTCCATCATTTGTCCCCTCTGGGGGCTGGGCTGATCAGTGTCAGTCCCAGAAGAGTTCCTGTCCTTTTCTGTCTCATCTATCACATTTTGGCAGCATGCCCTTGGAGCACAGAAAACATCCAAGTCCACTCTCTTCCCAGAACACACTCTATTTATAATCATCACGTCATGAAGTTGAGACTCTCTGAGGACCTTGGGAAGTGGCTGTGCCCATCCCTTGTTTTTTATACCTGAAAACACAGGTTTAGACAGGTTGACTGACTTGTTCACATCACACATCTTGTTAGGATCTTCACTCTCTCTTTCCTTAGTGCAGAATACCTCTTCTCTAGTTGAACCTGTGGGGCCCTGGAGTAATCTAGAGTTTTAGTCTAAATCTCATCCTGGCCAAGGGAATCACTGAAGTGAAACTCATTTGTAGTCCTTTCCAGTCAGCAGCATCCAGGTGGTTTCAGATGTTAGCATCTCTGTGGGGTACCTTCTCTACTTCCCAACTCCCTTGTTCTCACTATCCTCTAGAAAAATGGTCCACCATCAGAGAGGGGTGACAAGGACCTGCTTCAGTCTCTGCCACCCTCTGCCTGCCTAGAAGTGATGGTCCTCTGTGTGGGCACCAGAGCTCTGTCTGTGAACTTATGAGGATGGACGGAGGGAGGCAACAACAGGGGTGAAGCTGAGCTGGAGGCTGGGGTTTCAGGAGAGTCAGGAAGGCAGGTGAGGGGTAGCCTGGTTGGAAAAGGACCCTGGTCCTTGTCTCTTGGCAAGGGANCCATGAGTCATCTACAACTTCCAACCAACGAATGCACAAGTTCATTCCCAGAGGAAATCATTACTCCTAATTATTATTATTAGGCATAATGACTAATTAGTAAAAATAGCTACCATTTACACAGTGCCAACTTATGGCTGCTTCTTAATGTGTATTTTCCCCCCTATTTTACTCTTTCAGGCTTATTTTCTATTTTCCTAATTATAAAGTCAATACGTGCTCAAGGAAAAAAAATATCAAAAA
>LZPO01087144.1:762830-783123 GCA_001675575.1 Neotoma lepida
TGTGTGTGTGTGTGTGTGTGTGTGTATGGAGGTCAGAGGTCAACATTGGACATCTTCCTTAATCACTCCCAACCTTTGGGGTCTTTTTGGTTGGTTGGTTGGTTGGTTTTTGAACCAGGGTCTCTTACTGAACTCATTTGCCAATTAGGCGAGAGCCCCTGGGATCCTCCAAATCTCTGCCTCCTGACACTGAGGTTTCAGGTACATGCAGCCATGCCCAGTTTTTTAAGTGGGTTTTGGGGTCTAACTCAGTTCTCTGCTTCTGTGGTAAGAACTTTACCAACTGAGCTGTCCCCTGTGACCCTTAGCAAGGGGAACTATGAGAGGAGCCTCAGCTGACCCAGCCCTCAGCCCACAGAGGTTTTACAGATCATGGGATGAGGGCATGGGAGCAGATGATATGTGGGTTACTGAGGCGGAGGGCACTAAGGGGACTGAGGCGGAGGGCACTAAGGGGACTGAGGCGGAGGGCACTAAGGGGACTGAGGCGGAGGGCACTAAGGGGACTGAGGCGGAGGGCACTAAGGGGAGTGGAGGTGGCTGGTGTAGGGAATGTGTTCTTGGAAAGGAGTCTCGGGGTGGGGAGATGAGTGCTAGGGGAGACTCCCACGGTTTAGCAGAGAGCAGCCAATACAAGGCAGACACCAGAAGTCAGTGATACAAAATGTTCAAGTGGGGCAGAGGGGACTGTGTGACTAGGGCATAGTTCAAGAGGGCAGCAAAGGCCCTGCTTTGATGCTTGGTGCTCTCCAGATTCCAGTATGGCACAACACACAGTGGCAGCTTAATTAATACTCACTGCTGAATAAGACAATTGTGTCATCCCAGCTCAGCGTAGGGCAGAGCTGCAATAAGGACATTGAAGGGCTGTCCCAGCAGCTCAGCTCGCAGATGGAGCTGGCTGCAGAGAAGCCGTGGTCCATCTTCTGTGGGAGAGAGGGACCATCAGAGATGACTTCTAAACATTTGTTCATTCACTCATTCACTTCATTTCTTCGATTGCTTATCTTGGGCCCCAAACAACAGAAAATAATATAGCCAGACACTGAAAGTAACTGAAGCCATCAATTCCAGCCTGTGCAACATTCACAAGATATACTTCACTTCTATGTAGCAGTGAAAATGAATGAACAGCTGCTAAACTCCCCAGTGCAGACCACTGACTATCACTGACAGAAGCTCACCAGATCATGGTGAGCACTGCACAAAGGCGTTTGTGTATGAAGCTCAAAAACCAGGCAAAAATAGCCTACAAGGGTAGGAACCAGGAGCAGGTACCTGTGAGGAGGAGGCAGTAAGGGGCGAGGGGGGACACTGGAGGCCTTTGAGATACTGGAGATGTTCCAGGTCTTGTCCTGGGTTTGGTCATTCTGTGACAGCTTGCTGAGCAGTGCACCTATTACTTGGTGCCTTTCTCTGTGAATGGGATGTTCAATCAAAATACAAACCAAGTTTAACTGGCATAGTTGCCAAAGCCTAATGAGGGAGAAAACAAGGGCTCAATCACAAAATTAAGTGTCCATCTCTGTAGCTTCTAACAAAATCAGTACTGAGCAACTTTAAAGATGACAGGAGAATTTCAAGTGCTGTGAAATATTGACTAAGAAAAGCATACATTTTCTTTGTAAAAAAGAATATGAAGTGTCTTACATAAAGACCTCCATGAGAGATGGCAGGTAACAGAGAAGACAGACAAAGCAGCCATAGGTGACAGAGAGATAACAGATAAATAAGTGACAGGTAGGTACAGGTGATGAGGGAGGCGGAGGGGCAGTATAAAATGCTCTGGAGATGATCCACCCAGAAGGAGGAAGAGAGAGAGAAGAGGTAAGGCCAACGGTAAGTAGATTACACAGGAGACAAACGGGCGAGGGGGCTGCATAGTTGATGGAGTTAGGCACACAGATTTGGCTCCAGGCTTCTGGAAAACGAAAAGAATGGAGAGAAGAGTCAGTCTCCAGAAGCTGTAACTCAGGAGGCAAAGCACCTGCTCAGAAAGGTCAGCTTCTCTACAGCTGAGAGAAAGGAGCCTTGGGCCGAGACAGTTCAGGTCTCCCCCCAAGCACCCCGACCAAGGCACTCACTGGTGGTGACGACCGAGAGAGCCAGTATTTTAATATTCTATGTCCCAAGGACTGTGCTTAGGTTCCCTACAGACAACAGTGAGGTTGAAGTCAGTGCTTCTTATATTCCCGCTCTTGGGGGGCACTGCTCCAATGACACACAAGAGCAAAGCTCTCTGACAGCTGCCTTGAACCCATGATGTCAAGGAAATCATGATGGATGTCATCAGGCAGCTTGTCTGTCTTACAAATGTAGAATTTTGTTTTTCAGTCATGAAAACTGAAGGTAGGGTTGACATCCTCTCCTGAAGACACAGTGTCTATCTAATTAGATTGTACCTTATGTCTGTAGAAGCTGGTCATGGTAATACGTGAACAGATCAAGATTTCCCACTGCAAACTTCCAGGTCTGCTTTGATACACAGATCTGTAGACAAGATAACGGTTCCCAAACGTATACCACTTAGCATGGTCATGGCCATTTCAGCCTAGTGTGTGATAGGAATCCCAGCAATGACCATTGTAGTGTCAGTGGTGGTAAGGCCAGAGACATGGCTATCACCCACAACAGCTTGGGGAGTTTCCTCTAATCTTTTAGGGACTTTGACTCAGGTAAACCAGCTCCTTGGCTTTGACACAGAAAAGAATTTCAAAACAAGCCACTATAATGTCGAGTTGGAATTTATGAAAAGAGGCACACACACACATACACACACTCACACATACCACACACCCATACACACCCAAACACACACTCACCCAAACACACACACATATACACATACACTCACACATACCACACACCCATACACACACTCACACACAGACACACACACAGACACCCCCCCCCAAACACACACACACATATACACACATACATCACACACACACAAGTACAAGGGTTAAGAAAGAAGCATTTGGGAAGAAAATAAGACTCACTAGAGAGCATGGTTTCTCAAGGAAGAGTGACAATTAACTGCCTTAGTAGTAGACACAATGCCATTTGGGTGGCTCTTGAGTGACATCTCAAAGGTTGCTAAGAAACTCACTTTCCTTTTTTTCCTCCAAGTAATTGGGATTTGAAGCTGACTCCAGACCCCCCCCCCCACCAACAGGGATTACAATCTAATAAAATAAACCCAGGAACCACTGGGCTTGCATGGGTCCCAGGCCCCATAACGTTCCCTGTCTTTCTATCCTGACTCAGTCGGAGAGGGATTCCTCACACAGAGGGCATCTCACCTTCACGGTCCCCCTTTTGCCCAGGAGACATAAGCCGAGGACACCTGCTGACCCACAGACACTGAGAGCATCCTTGAGCTTCCCAACTGCCGTGACATCTGCCCACACGTTTCTAATAACCTTTAATTAATAACACTAATCTTTGTTAACAGAAGGATTTAACAGAGGACAAATTAAGAGGGGCTAATTTGTTGTTAGGCCTTCAATAGAGGAAGAGGTTCCAGCTGGCAGAAGGCAGGGGAAGAGGTCATTTGGATGGCTGTCCCTTCAGGGAGTGAAGTTTAATTCTGTGTGCCACTTTCTTCTTTCCCTGAACCCACAAACGTGGATTTCATGCTTTTTTTTTCTTTTTTGTACTAGGAACTATTTTTAGCTCAGGTGGGTAGGTAGAGCTGTGATAAAGTCCAAAGGGGGCTTGTTAATCCACTTGGGTTGAAGGGAGGAGGGTCACAGAGGGGCAACCTGTGAGCTTGCTAAGATTTGTTTTACAAAAGAGCTCACTACAGGGGTCTTCTAAGTAACAATCCCACCCCCATCGACTTTCAATCACCTCTGGACTGATTTACACACCCCTTTAGAAGCACAGCTGTTGTGTAAATTAAACTCCAGTAATCCCTACCCCCCAGTGCCAAGTCCCCCTCAGGAACGTTCTGGCACCTGCTGATTTATTTCTGTGTGCTTTCTCAGCACCTTGAGAATTTTAGCTTTTGGAACCACAAGCTATAAGTCCCTTCAATTAGGGAGCATGAGGGGAATGGAGAACCCAGGCTGGGAAAAGGGTGGAAGCTCTGCACACCAGAGTGGACAATAGGAGGCTGTGGGAGATGAAGGGAAGGCGGTTGAAGCTTGAGTTGGTTGAACTAGTCATGGTGTCTGCTGGTGGGAGGGGAAAAGCTCATGGCCTGTGTAGGGAACCATCCTGGCTGAAGAGGTGACACCTTTCAGGTTCACATATCTGGCAGTCAGGCAGCCCTCAGCTTCAGCTGTTGGAGTTTGAGTCAAATCTTCCAGCTTGAGCCCATCCAGGAGGCACAACTGGGTAGCTCGACAGAAGAACTTACTGGTAACCCTTAGGTTCCTCTTGCTAGTGTTTCTGCTCTCCAAGACTTTACCCCTCCTGTCTTCACTTGATTTAGAGTATTTTAAAAGGATGCAATGTAAGCATGTGGTCCCACCACAATTGTTGGTGCCTCTGTGTGCATTTAGCTGGTTACCCATGGCCCTGAGACCAGCTCATCACCTCCAAGGTCATTGCTGCTTTCTTTTCTTTTCTTCTTTTCTTTTCTTTCTTTTCTTTTCTTTTTCTTTTCCAGACAGGGTTTCTTTGTATAGCCCTGGCTGTCCTGGAATTTGTTCTGTAGACCAGGATGGTCTTGAACTCNCAGAGATTCACCTGCCTCTATCTCCCGAGTACTGGGACTAAAGGTGTGTGCCATCATTGCCTGGCTTCTTTTCTTTTTCTTTAAGATTTATTTACTTATTTTTATTTATGTGTATATGTGTGCTGGTACCCATGAAGCCCAGAAGAGGGCATTGGTCCTGGACTGGAGTTACAGGTGGGCAATAGCTGTCAGCTGGTGATGCGAACTCAGCTCAGGTCCTTTGCAAGAGCATAGAGTGCTCTTAACTGCTGGGCTTCTGTCTAGCTCTCCACTGTTGAATTTTTTTTTTAAAAAGATTTATTTATTATGTATACAGAAGAGGGCGCCAGATCTCATTACAGATGGTTGTGAGCCACCATGTGGTTGCTGGGAATTGAACTCAGGACCTCTGGAAGAACAGTCAGTGCTCTTAACCTCTGAGCCACCTCTCCAGCCCCCACTGTTGAATTTTTAATGTCACATTTCTTACTAGAGTTCCTGGAGGAGTTTTTGGGGGATGGGGCTATCAAGTTTGTGAAATCAACTTTTGACAGCTCTGGACTGGCAACCACCTTGGGAGTGAGCTGGCCTTGGGCTAAAGGAGTCCTCAAGAGTACAGCCTTTTCAGTTGACCTGCACCCCTAGCCCTGTCAGTAGAAAAAGACCCTTACTCTCTGCATGTGTTTATCAAACCTCAAAATCCTAAGAGAGGGACTGGAAAGATGGGTCAGTAGGGAATAGCAGTTGCTATGCAAGTGTGAAGACCCAAGTTCAAATCCCCAGCACCCATGTGAAAAATGGGAATTGGCTGTACACACTTCTATGACCCCAGTGCTGGGGAATGGGCGTGAGGGCAGACAGAGGAGGACTGACAGAGCTTGCTGGTCAGCAGCCTGGTTCAGGTCCAGGGAGAGACCCNCCCCCCAGCTCAAAGGAATGCAATGGAGAGTGAAAGGGCAAGCACGCTACAGCCTCATCTGGCCTCCACATAAACACCTGCACACACACACACATCCTAAAGGCTAATGACCAAGGGATAGAAACATCTATATGAACAACAAACATAAAGGGCCATATGGAAACATAGCCAGCCTCATAACTGTCAAAGACCCACACACTTTGACATCCGCTGACACACACCAAATCAGCAGCTAGTTTTACAGTGATGACACCCGAGCCATCCAAGCTCCAGGAACAGACAGTCCACGCTGATTGCAGCCAAGGTAAGCACCAGCTGCAATCCTTTGGAAGAGCAGGGCAGCACTTCACACTAGGAGCTTTGAAGATGCCCACTTTCTTGACTCGGTAATCCCTCAGCTCTGCTCTATTTAAGGAGGCGCAAAACCGAGCCTTTCAGAAGCACCAGACAAGAGACAAATTGCTGTTTGGCAGAACGTGAGAGTATTTTNCTGCCACTAAAGCTGAGGAGGACATCGGCAGAACAATGTGTGATGACATTTATGCCATAAAGCCACTCAGAAGCCAGCAGAATTATAATAGCCTATGCACTGTGAGATGATGTTAAAGGCCCACTTGCAGGTGGAATGGGAGACATTGGTAGAAATTTTTTATATTTTCTAAAATTTGGGTTTTTTTAGCACTGGCATCATAATTAAAGCAAATTAAAACAAAAACACTTTACCAGTTTGTTCCCAAACTACAAAAGGAATCTTTCACCAACAGGTGAAGCCAGTGTTCACTAGGATGTCCTCAGGCTTGGGATGTCACTCAGCTGGGAGGATGCTGGCCTAGGATGCATGAAGCCCTGGGTTATAGCATCAGCACCATATAAATCAGGTTTGGTGATACACATGTGTAATTCCAGCACTCAGGAAGTAGAGGCAGAGGGATCAGAAGTTCAAGGTTTTCTTTGGCTACATAGTAGCAAGCTCATGACCAGCTTGGTCTATATGAGACTTCCATCTTAAAAAAAAAAATCCTGACTGGGCACTGTTGTTCCAGGTACATTTAATTCCCCTAAAGGCCCAAGGTACTGCATGCTCCATGTCATAGGTGTAGAAACTGAAGTTTGATCAAAATACAGTTTTGCTTTGCTCATAAGGGCTCACAGAGCTATGCAGGTCCCAGCCTTGCTTCGTCTGGCTGTAGCCTGAGCGTCCTNACTGATGCCATACCACCTCCCTAGTCTGACATTTGTTTTGTTGTGAGAGCAGGTATTGGAACTCTGCACAGTTTGTACACTGCAACTGGAGTCACCCTCCATCTCTCCCAGGCCCCCAGGTTCAGCCCAGTGCCTAGATGCTCAGTGCACAGTAACAGCTCTGAACTTGAGGCCACATCGCCCTGCCCTGTGCAGTGATTGGGGAGATTACTGCAGCCATGCTTTGCTTCGGAGACCCAGCTACTAGTCACATGACAGCTGATTTGCCTTAATCACAGTGCAAGTGAAGATCTAGGAGGTGTTAGGAGGGAGCCCCAGGGCAGAAAATGGAGTCCCAAGGTTGAAGAACACCAGTCTGGAAAGGAAATGGAAGCGACAGGTGGGGAGAATAGCTCTTGTTGAGCCCTGACCAAAAACAGAGGTCAGGGTGAAATTGGGCATTTCAGAGAGAGAGAGAGAGAGAGAGGCAGGCCCAGGCAATTTCCTGCAGAAATACCTGTGGGGATAGCAAGCATGTGGGTTTTGTTTGTTTTGCCTTCTTTCTGTAAACCTGAGAAGAATTGTCGAGCCCAGCCACTTTTATCATCCAAAATTTGTTCCAGAGATTTCCTCCGGCTTGTGAGAGACATCTTAACTCCCTGGAACAGCCATTTTTCACAAGGGAATGGAAGCTTACCGGAGTGTCTATAAGCAGGTTAGGGTCTAGGGGGCTCCATGTGGTGAACCAAACTGCAAAAAGATTGATTTTGGTTTCTGCAACCTATTTGAATCCAATTGCATGGCCTTATTAGGAGAAATTTCTCTTATGGCCACAAAGAGAACAGGTCCAGCTCCAGGAGGAGGGACAGCATGCTTGCCTNGCTCTTCATTTCTCCTCTGAACGGCTCTTTTTATAGCCCTCTAATATCACCAGCAGGATTTCAGGCCAATTTTCCACTGGGCCATTTCTGACAGACAGCCTGAGGTGCCAAAGAGCATGACAAATAGAGGAGTGCCCGGCTCCCAGGGCTGAACCCTCCTCAGAGTCTGCTCCCAGGCTAGCTGATCTGGTGAGTCCTCTGTGTGCCCGACCTCCATGACTTGGCAGGGTTCCAGCTGTGCTCACCCACCCACCTCCTGTTTTCTAGACACATGGGCCTATGGGTGACTCTGGACCTTTCTCTGGCTGTCTCCTGTGTTGGGATGCCCTTTTTTCTGTCTCTTTTACATAGACCTAGTCTTCAAATATACAGGGCTCCTCTTCAGGGAAGCCCTCAGACACTCCTAGGGTGAAAGGCTTCCTTCCCAGGTTCCCCATGACAGGATCCCATGTCAACCCTTAACCCCCTGCCCGTAACTAGTACTTAACCTTTGAGTCTTGCTGTTCATAGAGCCTGGATGGGTTTGTGGCATGGATGGATGGATGGATGGATGGATGGATGGATGGATGGATGGAAGGACGGACGGACGGACGGACGGACGGACGGACGGACAGCCCCCACTGTTCTACTCCCACACCATCCTTTGATCAAGAGCAGCCTCATTGGGGAGGAGGGCAGGAGCCTTAATCTT
The DNA here is from genome assembly GCA_001675575.1 of Neotoma lepida. NCBI lineage: Eukaryota > Metazoa > Chordata > Mammalia > Rodentia > Cricetidae > Neotoma > Neotoma lepida. Next base: position 771,170 of record LZPO01087144.1, read on the forward strand.
GGGATGAAAGGCACAGGCTGCTCTTTAGAAGATAAAGCATTCATTTTTTTCTTCTTCTCACTTTGTGCTGCAGGGGTTCTGAGAATCCTGTCCTATCAATCTCTCCCAGGTGCTGTGTTCTTCCCACAAAGAGATCAGTTTACCTATGTGAGGGCTCCAGGGCTATTCATCTCTCATGGGGTGTTTGAATCTTTGGAGCTAGAAGAGGATCCAAGAGGATCCTGACATGTACTTTGAAGTTCTTCTTCATACACACCTTCCAGGAAGTAGCCATGGTTTTTATATGTAAAGAGTCTTGGTTTCTCAGGGGCCCTGCTTTGGGGCTCAGGGCCAGGAGTAGCCCTGGGGAGGCACTGCCCTGTGCTGCTCACATACCACCACAGCAGACAAGGCTCCCTCCACTGGGCTTCCTGATGGCTGGTGCCCTGGCTTCATTTAGAAGCTGAAAACAACTCTTCCTTCCTTGTTCCATGGTTTACTAAGGGTTGATGCGTGTTCACAGCCCTCTGAAGTGGAGCTCTTAGCATCCCTGTGGCACAAGCAGTGGGTGGGGGTGACCTTAGGCTGCTGCCAATCTCAGAGTGAGTTGGTGGCAGAGTAGGGTTGTAGGCTAATCTTCTCTCTCCTGAGCAGGCAGTGTGCTGCCTCACTAGCTTTCTCCTCAAGGCTGAAGCAGGAGCCCTGGCTTCAGAGAAGGCTCGCTATGAGCTTCCTCATTTAGCTGAATGTAGTCAGCTTGTGCTGCCATGGTGGAGAATCACAGACTGTGTGGCTTCATCAGCACAGCCGCTATCTCCCTGTCCATGAGTCTGGAAACCTAATGGGGCCNGCAGAGTCTGGTTAAGGTTGCTGAGAAGGAGAGAAGGGACTCCTGGATTCCCTTTATGAGACACTCATCCCACGAGATCTGCTCAGGATCTGATCACCTCCAAAGGCTCTCCTGCCTAGTACCACTCACGGCATTGGAAGTGTTTTAGGTTCATTTCTGTTGCAGTGATAAAAATATCCTAACAAAAGCAACACGAGAGGGAAAGTGTTTATTCCTGTTCATGGTTCGAGGNTACAGTCCATTGCGGTGGGGAAGTCACATCGGCAGAGATTGAGGGAATTGCTCATGTTGAATTTCTTAACTCTTACATAGTTCAGGATCCCTTGCCTAGGGGGTGGTGTGGCCCACAGCGGTCACATCATACCACCTTAATCAACATACTCAAAGTAATTCCCTCACAGATGTGCCTACAGGCCAACCTAATCTGGACAATCCCTCATTGAGTCTCCCTACTCAGGAAATTCTAGATTGTGTCACATTGACAAAGCCAGCAGTCACAGTGGGTTAGGACCGTCCCCTTACTCACCAAGCACCTCAGCAGACAGCTCTGTTGTGAAGAGTAACTGAAATGTGCTTACAGGGTAGGTCTGGTTCAGAGTACAGGCTGAGCCATGTAAGTGGCAGAGGGACAANTGGCTCTTTTTTTAATCACAGTCACCATCTCCCCTCTTGCCATTTCCCCCTGGAATTTGATAGTCATGTTTACCACTTTTGTTCAACAAATACCAGCACCATGATCCTCTATAAATCGCCTTTTTCTGAACTATGACCCAGTGTTTTGAGCCAGTAAATCTAAGAAAATGCTTTGATGGAGTTCTTTCTAAGAGTCAGGTACTCTTGGATAAAGAAATCTAGAGATGCATGAGGCCCATCTTTGTATCCAGGAAGTTAAAAACAAAAAACAAAAACCATGTAAACTGATAAAAAACAAAACAGTAAGTTCTATAAGAACACAGAGAAATGGGCCACATTTTGAAGGGAAAGTGGGAAGTGTGGGGGACACCCCACATGATGGCGCCCTGCACAGGCGCTGGCAAAGTTAGCTGGGCAGAGAAGGGGTCCAAAGAGCACCGTGAACAGACAGCTGTGCAGCCTGGTGGCTGGGCACAGACCACAAGAGGATGCAGATGGCAGATGTGATTTCAGTGACTTGTGTATGCCATATGACTGGGTCGTCTTCCTTTGGAGCCTGTGACCTGAAAATCTTGGTGCTCTTAAGACTTTAGCCAAGAAGCCTGATAAAATGATGTCCTCTGTGGAAAGACTGATGCCATGGGACACACAGCCATGCAACTTTGATGGGGTGCCCCGTGAGCCTCAATCCTAGAGTACCACAGGAGCTGGTGGGGGAGAGCAGAGCAACATGTGCTGAGATCTGATCCAGGCAGATCAAGAATTCTCATTTGAACTCAGGATTTCCGTCAGATCCTCCTTGAAAAGGGGTACTACCTCTGGGGAAGTCTGACTATTGACAGACACAGCTTTATTTTTTTGTTTGTTAGTTTATTTATTTTTTGAGACAGGATTTCTCTGTGTAGCCCCAGCTGTCCTGGAACTCACTCTGTAGACCAGGCTGACCTTGATCTCATAGAGATCCCCTTGCCTCTGCCTCTGGAGTGCTGGGATTAAAGGTGTGCACCACCTCACCCAGCTAGGGTATAATTCTTATAAATTTTTTCACATATTTAGGCTATGCAGTAACAGGTTTAAACATGTACATATTCCCAGGAAACCATAGTCCAGATCATAAATACGGGCTTGGGGATGGCTTGCTTGGTAAAGTGCTTGCTGTGCAAAAGGAGGCCCACCCATGGTGGCATGCACCTGTAACCCCAGTGCTGGGGGGAGGGACAGAAAGAGGACCATGCATGGTGGCATGCACCTGTAACCCCAGTGCTGCGGGAGAGGGGACAGAAGGGTTCCCGAGGTTCACTTTCCAGCCACCTAGATAAATCTATGAGCTCTAGGTCCACTTACAGGCCCTATCTCAAAAAATGAGGTAGAGAGCAATCAAAGAAAGACACCTAAAGTCAGCCTCTGGCTTCCATGTACGTTCACACACACACACACACACACCACACATACTACACACACACCACACATACCACACACACACACACACACACACACACTCACATACCACACACACACACATGCTTGTTTTCACTCTGACCTGGGCTCTGTGCTGAGTGTAAGGATGACCAAGGCAAGGCCTCTAGGACGAGGAGCCATGAGTGCCTGGACCCGAGCCAACTGAATGAGGAAGAGACAATGCTTAGGACACTCGCTGCCCTGTCCAGCGACCCTGGGCTCCTCTGGATATTTGCAGGTTGGGGCTGAATCACTATTCTTTTCAGCAAAATGATCGAAATGAAGAACAGATAACTTCAATAATTACTACAGTTAAGAAAACAAAACTGTACATGTTTCTGGGGAAAAAATTTCAATTTTAAGTGACTAAACTTAAATTTTGATGACTAGTGACATGTGTACTGTCATCGGATAGGACTTCATTTATGAGGAATAAACACGAGAAGGTCCATAAACCTGAAGATCACAGGAACCTGAGAGCCAGAAGAGCCCCTTACGGGAAACTGAGGAAACTGAGCTCCAGGGGAGCTGTTTGTTAGAGGCAGAGGTGAAGTGAGCCCCACTCTCAGCTACACAGAGTTCTGGGATTTGTGTAGATTATGGTCCTGAACACACAGAGCCCCCAGGGAGAGAGAAAGGCTTTGAACCTTCGAGGCTCGGCCTCCTGGAACTCAGCTTCACTCTCACAATTGGAGGAAACCACCCTAAGGGGTCATTCCAGAGAAAGCACAGCTGTAAACTGGTGTTTTCTCAGTGACACAAGCCCTAAAACCGTGCCCCGCAGCTTACAACACACCACCAAATGACAAAGCTCACTGACTGGTGACAGTCTTTACATTCAATTTTATGCCTGTGAGCTCCTATGAGTAGGCTGCTGCAGAAAGAAAAGAGCTCACTTGGGGCCAGTCAGCTAGGGAGAGTCCTGGGTCAAGGATAGGAAAGGAAGGTTCTGAACCCCTAAGGTGGCCGCTGTCCCAGGCCAACCACCCAGCCAGGTGATCCTGGTGGTCATTCACACTTTCCTCATCCTGACCTTTGCATCTCTAAGACGGAGCCGGTATGTCATCACTGCTCAAAGGCCAGCATCCCAGCACTGAGTGCAGCTCATCCTAAGTGCACATTTTATGTTCTTAGTGGCTAGCAGTTATTAATGTTCCGAGTATCCTAAGCCCACTCTGCTCTTCTTTGCAATGGAATCGCTGCTCTGCCTTGAGTGGGAAGGAGGCGGGAGGCACTCAAGCGGGGAAGCACAGCTAGTGGGTTGGAATCCATCTAATTACTCGGTTCACTTTATTCACCCATTAATTGGGAACATGGTAAGGTTCAAAGACCTAATGATTAGTATTAGCTTCCCCTGTTCAGTCAGACCGGCTATCTTCCCACTCCACCTGTCTGAGCCATTCACTGGGAAATTGCCTGAGCGGCAGCTGTCCCATTTGTCAAACGCTGTGAGTACTTGGTAATGAGCTAATGTGCCCGGGGCAAAGAGCACATGCTAAAGGCACCAGACCGCCCAGCATCTTCTGAACCCCTGGGGTGTATGCAGACCTCTCCCAGATAGACTACCAACAAGGCTACAGGGCTGAAAAATTAAAGTAAGCCGCTTAAGTGTACTTCTTATGTGAGAGGGAGTCCAACCATCTATCTCCCCATGTCCTTCCAGACCCTACGAAATGTTCAAATCCCTGCTGCACAGACCTGAAATGCCCACAAACCACTGAGATGGTGGTTGAATGCCGGGAGCTTGCTTCTAGGTAATACTGCAGAGGATCCTGTAGGACCCTGGCCTGTCACCAGACTACTTGCTCACCCCTGGGTTAGCTGCGTGATTCTAGAGGACTCCATAGACTCATAGAGTCTCAACCAAAAAGTTTTGGTGTGTCCAGGGGCCTCCTCTCTCTCTCTTTGTCCCCCCTCAGAACCTTTCCTCAGTGAGGTTAGGGCTCCTTGATTTCTCTCCTCTGGATTCTTGCTGTATTTGTCATTGAGCTATATGATTTAGACTTGATAATAGATCTCCTGCCCCTACTCTTTCTCTCCTTCCCTCCCCTGTCTATGAGACAGGGCCTACTGTGTAGCCCACACTACATTTTACAGTCTTCCTGCCTCAGCCTCCTGAGCTGTGAGATGTCAAGTGTACACCACTAGCCTTGGCTAAATCATCTCTTTCAAGTGGGCATTCTATGTTTATACATGTGTACACACCTGTGTATAAAAATGAATACGGACACACACAGAGTGGATATCATTCCATAGATGCTTTAGGGTGTCTAAGACACTGTGTTCTTTGGAGAGAAGACCCAGGTGTTTTCCCATGCATGTTTCCCTCCTCAGCACCAAGAACAGCCTGGAGTTTACTGTGCTCTCCAGAAACCATTCATCTGACAGTGGGAAAACCAGGTCCAGAGAGGAGCTGCGGCTCCAGCATCATCAGTACCAGGACATGCTTCACAATCACACCTCTTCAAACAAGGACGAAGACAGCCCGAGCTCTTAACAGTTCCAGTAAGAAACCCCCGCCAAGCCTTTCGCAGTCCAGTGGCAGCGTGAAACATCCACATAAGCCACGTTGTTTTGTTTTGTTTTTCCTTTGCAAAGGAAAATCAAAGGGTGCAGCAGATTCCCACTGATCCTGAGGATAGGTGAGGTCTGAGGCTACCTAAGGGCCAGAGCTTGGAGGAAAGACAGCGTTCCAAGAAAAGTAAAGGAGTGGCAGACATGCTGATCAAGCACACACTTCAGGGCTTTCCAACTACAAGAGACAGGAAAACCAGCCTCATCAATGAGCACCAGATGCTTTTCTTCCTGAGCTTGGGAGGGAAAAAAAANCACAACAGCACTGAGTAAATTATACCAGCACCTGTAAAGAGGTACCTGAGACCTCTCAACAGTGTTTGAAATCTCGGGGAAAAGACTGCTGGCACACTGAAAATGTCGCTTGCTCCTTTCTTTCTCTNCTATCAGACAGGCCAGGCAGCAGGGGAGGCTCTCGTAAGATAGGTACGGAGGGGACATGATGAAGGAGGGACGTAATGAGGGTTTTAATCTGAAGTAGAGAACATTACAAGACACACTGACGTGAAGCCTGCAGAGGGAGGGAATTGAAGCACACCCAGTAGATGCTGGCAAGGAGAAGCCTCCTCAGGCTGCACTGGCAAGAGCGAGCCGGTCGGGAAGGACTGGGGTTAGGGTGCCCTTTTCCAGGACAAGAAACTGCACGTGCAGAAACCCTGAAGCACAAGGCAGTCAGGCCAAGGAAATGGATTGTGGGACAGAAAGAAGGGATTAGGGGGACATTCCAGGAATATTAAGAGTGATGTGATGGGAAGCGAGAGAGCTGGACCTTTATGAGCAGGGTTTATGCCAGGGACTCTTTTTTGTTTTTGTTTTTGCTTTTTGTTTTTTTGAGACAGGGTTTCTCTGTGTAGCCCTGGCTGGCCTGGAACTCACTCTGTAGACCAGGCTGGCCTCAGACTCACAGAGATCCTCCTGCCTCTGCCTCCTAAATGCTGGGATTAAAGGTGTGCGCCACCACCACCTGGCTTTTACTCTTTTTCTTTTTCTTTTCTTCTTTTCTTTTCTTTCTTTTCTTTTCTTTTCTTTTCTTTTCATACCAGGGATTCTCAAGGGCTACATGCTCAGAAGTCCTTCATTCTCCCACAACCCATCAATTTCCATAACATAGAGTGAGACAGAACACTTAAAAGTAAACTAATTCTTTCAACAATATATTACTAACAATAAATCAGTAAGACAGTAATGAAAGCAAATATGTTAATGAAAATGACGTTTTTGTAAGAAATTGTCAAAAGATAAACTATTTTGCACATTTGCAAATCTCTTTAATGACTTCATAAAAAGAGCTGGAGAAGCTGAAGCGATACGAAGAGATAGGTCAGTTGGTAAAACATTTGCATTGCAAGCATGAGAACCTGAATTCAAACCCCAGAACCCACTTGAAAATAGCCTAGCATAGTGTGGCATAGCATGCTTTTAATCCCAGCACTGGGCAGGCAGAGTTAGGCAGATCCCTGGAGCTCACTGGCCAGCCTGTCTAGCCCAAGGCAAGGCCCAGGTCAGCAGAGACCCTGTCTCAAAAGACAAGCTGGAAGGGGCAAGAGAAGCAATATCTGACGCTGACCTCTGTTCACATGTGCACACGTGTGCACATACCACACACATACACACACACGAGAGAGAGAGAGAGAGAGAGAGAGACAGAGAGACAGAGAGAGGATGGTCAGAGCCTCTTGTCTGTTTCTATGCTCAATCTGCTGTAATTTTTGGGAAAGACTATATGATAAAAACCTNGTGTACATCAAGTTTTGTCTTGTCAAGCGGCACCTTGTTAGGTAACACGCAAAGCAAAACCTGCCTGATGTCAACAAACTGTACGCTCTGCGAGGTCCTGCCTTGGACCAATCTCTATCCGGCAAACATGGCAATGCCATGGTTTGGATGTCTGGAAGGCACTGTGGCTCATGGGATTTTCCAAATGGGTGTCCACCACACATCATCATGACATCACAGTCCTCCATGAGACCTCAGCGGACACATGCGCAGCGGCAGGCATGAGCTTCCTGAAGACTCCAGACTGTTTTCCCTGAAGTCGAAGGCTTGTTTCTTTCTGTTCAAGATAATCATTTGTCTGCCAGACAAATGTTGTCTGCCTCACAAAACCCTTCCAGTTGCGGCCACTTATAGCTCACACAAACACCAGAGCTCCCTGTGTTTCCTCCGGAAGCAGAGGTGCCTTAGCTCACTTGGCATTTGTCACACACAATATTGCCAATGCCACTAACAAAAACAGTATATATAACAAGGACTGAGATGTAAATTTTTATTTTGAATTTTTTTAACTGTTCCACCAAGGACTGTCTTAAGTGAATCTGACACTTCTTTGTTTGACACTTCTCTTTGTTTTAAATTGTGAAAGAAGGTGCCTTGCTAGCACAGTAGGAAACTGTCTCATAGTGAGAGGGCTTATAACCATGAAAAACACAAAAAACATGTATAGTATGTGGTTACTGTCTTTAAAAAAGTACTGCATTTATTTGTGTGTGTGCNTGCACTCCATGCCATGGTGTGTGTGGAGTTCAGAGGGCAACTTTGAGAATTTGTTCTCTCTGTCTACCATGGGTCCCTAGGCTTGGTGGCCAGGGCCTTTAGCTGCTAAGCCAGCTCTCTGACCCTGCTGTCACTGTCTTGACCAGCACTTAGTAGCCAGTGGTTTTATTGATCACTGTGTTTACAGCGGCAGGGNCAGCATCAATGTCATGGAAAAGGTAAAGAATGTCTTAGTGTGGCACTGATGGCAACAGCCTTGACCTCACAGGTACCCTGAACAAGAGCTTGAGGATGCCTGGGGCTCTGAGAACGGCAGACTGAGAGCCATCATGTAGGCTAGGCAATGCGAAACCTTTGGTCTTCATTCTGGGGGAGATGAAAGCCAGCAGCATACCCCGTTTAGAATGGAGTTTTGAAAAAGACCACCATGGGCCGGGGAGGTGGCTCGGTGGTTAAAGCATTTGCTGTGAATATGTAAGGACTGGGGTTTGTATCCTCAGAACCTATGTAAATGCCAGGCAGGACTGGTGACCTGTCGGTAACTGGTGACTTCTTCCTTGAGCAAACTGGCTAGCGAGAATAACCGGATTGGGGAGCTCTGCATTTGATTGAAAGACCCCAACTCAATGCATAAGGCGGAAGAATTTTCAAGGGTGATTCCAAAATCTATGTCGTGCCTCCACATGTAAACACACACACACACACACACACACACACACACTTACATGTATACCTACACACAGACAAAACATGAATATGCACAGGTACATGTGTACCCACACACATGCAAAACACACATACAAATGCACACACATGCACACATGTGCACATGCACAGGTGCAGGCACAAAAATGGAAAAGGGTCTAGCTTCTGAAAAGAGAATAAAAGAAGTGTAAGCAGGTGAGAAGATAGGTTCTGGGATGCTCGGCACTATCCAAGCTAGAGAAGATGGTAGCCTAGCAAGTGTGATGAAGGAGAAGATGAAGAACAGATCGCTCCTGAGGTCGGAAAAGAGGGCTCACCAGGAGCTCAGGGAAAAGGCACTGGTTCTGGCTTAGTTGCCTACAAGAGTTGAGAGATCAGCTCCAAGCAGAGCACAGGGCCTGGCTCAGGAGAGAGGAGCTGCTGGCGCCTCTAGATACACTGACCTCTGCCGGCCACTTCTGAGAAAAGCAGCCTCTGGTAGAGACTCCAGTGGACTAAGCTGAGGGCCGCGTGGCCCATGCCTTCAGGACTCCCTGCCTGGAGATCCGGGCAGGTCCTTCATAGCAAGGTAAAAGAATGAAATCAACTCAGTCATCAGGGACAGACAGGAGGAGGACCCCAAGGCCATGTGCACCAAGTTGGATTTGGGGAGAGAGGAGTCGGGACTGCCCTCTGAAGACCACACCTGAGTTCTGAGGCCCGGCTCCAGCGTGTGGCTGGAAGTTGGGGCTTCCCTGGAGAGTTTGCTAGGACTCAANGCCCAGCTCTCCTCCCTCAGTACAGCTGGCTTCCCATTTCCTTGCCACACCAGGTCACAGGAGAAACTTGGAATCTATAATCTTACAAATCAGACATGATCACACTTAAGATTTTACTGGTCGGGGTTATGGGGAAATAGAGCGCGTGACTAACAAGCATGAAGACCCACGCTTGGGAGATAGAGACCATATTATAAAAAAGAGTCAGTGGGGCATAGTGGTGCACACACCTTTAATCCCAGCACTTGGGAGTCAGAGGCGGGCAGGTCTTTGTGAGTTCTAGTCTACAGAGCGAGTTCCAGGACAGCCAGGGCTACTTAGACACCTTGTTTCAAAAAACAAACAAAACAAAAGTTGGGTATGGTGGCACACACTTGTACCCTAACGCTGGCAGGTAGAGACAGGCTGGTCTCTGGCTCCACGGTTAGTTCACTTGGTCTACATGGTGAGTTCCAGGCAAGTGGGGACCCTGCCTAAAAAGAAGAGGTGGATGGGTCCTGAGTAACACCACCTGAGCTTGACCTTTGGCCTCCATAGGTACTCACCCCCCACACACACAGGCACACACACATGCATGCACACACATTGATCTTGTTGTTTTCTTCACATGCACACATGTATACATGCATGCACACATGCATATACACATGCACACACATGCATGCATGTACATTGATCTTGTTTTCTTCACATGCACACATGTATACATGCATGCACACATGCACATACACATGAACGCATGTACATTGATCTTGGTGTTTTCTTCACATGCACACATGCACATACACATGCACACATGCACATACACATGCACACATGCATGCATGTACATTGATCTTGGTGTTTTCTTCACATGCACACATGCATACATGCATGCACGCATGCACATACACATGCACACACATGCATGCATGTACATTGATCTTGGTGTTTTCTTCACATACACACATGCATACATGTCCGTACACATGCACACACACACACATTAATCTTGGTGTTTTTTTCCCCAATATAGTAATGCCTAGATATTCCTGCTAAGTGATCTTTGCAATCTGCCCTCTGGTCCCTCTTTTTCAGACATATAGGCTGTTTCTCTGATTCTTGTTATACATGATTTTAGACGCCTGCAGTGACACTCCAAATGCAGATAAGAATTTGGGCCTAAGCCATCCCCCAGAATGACATTCCCTTCCATCTGCATAGTACTTGACATCGATCAAAGCCCTTTTANATATATTAATAAAAAAGCAACATTTTTACAATATTTTACTAAATGNTCCCACATGCTCATGAAACATGTGTCAAATGCTAACAATAATCTATCTCATAAAGCAATTATGGGAAATAATGGAAAGATGGATGCAAATAATGACAGCTCCATTTGATTGACTCCCACTGTATGCTGGNTACCGTGCTAAGCATTTTATACCACATAGATTCCAATATACTTTGTGATGCACACACCAAAGGTCCTGCTTGAAGGGACAGACTGCGGCCTTGGACAATCAGATAACTTGCTAACTCAATAACTGATGGCACCAGAGTCTGAATTCAGGCTCCTCCGATCCTAATCCCGAGCTTTTGACCAATCCCCATGTCACCGTATTATATAAAGGCTTTGCAGATTGTAGTGTTCATTGTGTAACGAGTGTTTACCAAGCAATGACTTAAGATGCCAAAACTGCTCCCGTCTCCTCACCCTGCTACAGTTGGCATACAGCAGTTGCATACTCAATGTTTGGTGACTCCAAACATTGGCTATGTAAACCATTAGAAGCTGAAGAGTGCATGCAGAATAGATGCCTCTCCCCAAGAAAATGACAAAATCCTGACCTAAGAATATTTAAAAACAAAGTTTTGAAGAAAATAAAACAAACCCTAAGGGAATGGATAAATTGGAGAACCAAAGAGGCTATCTAGAAACAGATNCAGTAAAGTATGAAAAAAATAATCTATAATTGTCAACGTTTATCCTAGGATTGCAAAGATACACCAAATAACCTGACAATCAGTTCGTGCCAGAACCCACAGCTGAATCGCATGGGCACAGTTAGAAACAGCACACGTTAGAAGAGCCCCTTTCAAATCATAGGCATGGTGAGCATGAGGATAAAACGGTAGTTTAAAAAAAGAAAAAAGAAAAAAGGGGTTGGAGAGATGGCTCAGAGGTTAAGAGCACTGGCTGCTCTTCCAGAGGACCCAGGTTCAATTCCCAGCACCCACATGGCAGCTCAGGACTGTCTGTAACTCCAGTTCCAGTGATGTGACTGCCTCATGCAGACATACACACAGGGTAAATACTAACACATATAAAAATTAAATAAATAAACATTACTTTAAAAAAGTATACTACAAGAAAGGAAAAACTAAAACTGTCAATTTCAAGTAATAAAACTGCAAAATTAAAAAGCTGGGAATAGCCAGCCACGCATGTCATGCACGCCATGCATGCCCGTGACCCCAGTACTTAGAGTGGGAGGTAGGAGGATTCTGAGTTCAGGACC
>LZPO01087144.1:783228-795337 GCA_001675575.1 Neotoma lepida
AAAATGAATAAACAAAATTGGGAACCTGTACTTGTCAACAGGCAAACTATAAAGTACAGCCTAAACCACCATATGCGACCCAAGAAACCATCAGAGGCTCTTTAGCCTGGATGAAGAAAACATGTCTACAAATCAGTAACTGTACTTGAAGACAGTCAGGCTCATTAGTAATCACAGAAATGTGAATGAGATGACGATGATGCTGTCCATACGGATTGGACCAGAAAACGTTAATGTATTCTACAACCAGGTGTTGGCAAAAGTGTCAGAAATGGAAGTGTTTGCACACACTGGTGGGAGTGTAAGTACACCCGCCCTGCAGGGTCATGTGAATGCATTCATTCTTTGAACAGATATTTATTGAAGGTATTGTTCTAGGTTCAAGGGATAGAGCAGATAACCAGGTCTCTAAAGTCTCAAGAGAAAATAACACAATAATATAATAACATAACAGTAAAATGACATAGTAACACAATAAATGAGCAGCATTAATCAATAAAGAGCTCACTTCTACCCCAGGTCCAGTCCAGAGAACCTCTTGCACATGGGTANCAGGGACACACAGGAGGGCATTGAAAGTGGCTCTCTTGTCTCCACAAAGGTGAGAGGAGCAGCTTCGCTTCTCTTTGCTAAGAGTAAACTAACAAGGTGGAACTGACCCACCCTGGCTTATCAGGTGGAACATTGTGCAGCCAGCAGAATGAAGAACAGAGACCTGGCAGAGGTCTAAATATGTCACATGTAGTAAACATCCAAACAGCGCTGTGGGAAAAAGCTGGTTAAAACAGGGCACGGTACTGTGTCATTTAGATTAAAAAAACAAAAAAGTGGTGTGTAAAATAATCACGCGTACTGTCTATAAATGCATATATGTATTTGGCAAAATGAACAGAGTGATGATTCTTTATGGGGAGAGAAAAGGAATACTACATAGTGACTTTTAAAAGATAGTTATAAAAAGTATATGCATGTGTAAAATTGCCAAAGAATACATGTAATTAATTTTTAAAAATAGAAGAGAAATCTGAAATAGATAAGGCAAAATTGTGCTCATCTATGGGAATTACATAGCTACTCACTGTATTGTTTAGAGAGTTACAATGTTTCATTATTAATAATACAGGTGTTTTATTTTGTAAAAGCAGGAAACAAAGTGCCAGCTCTTGGCTTAGAGGAAATCTCTGGTGCTGGCTGAACCCAGCCCAGCTTGAGGACCACAGGTCAGCTGATGTGACCATGGTCCTGGAAGGCATTTCATCAGACAGAGGAACACCCAAAGCAGGTGAAGTGAGTTGGGTAGGTGAGGACCTTGGTGGGTACTCAAGGTGAGGCAGTCTTGTATACTACCTGAAAGGATGACCTGTGGATAAGGGCCAAACGCCTTCACTTCCCAGGCTGCAGCCACCTAGTCCCCTTCCTCCCTGGGCCGAACAGTCGAGCTTGTTCTGGGGACCTCAGCAACGGCTCAGATGGCTACCCAGTCTCTGAAAGCTCTTCTGGGCAAAGGCTGTTTTTTGAGTTGTGATTGATAGTCACAGGGCCTCTTTTACATGATATACAATTGTGTGCTAACAGGGCGCCCCTCTCTGAATCCTCCAGCCCCTCCCCTCAGAGTCCTGACCATCTGGCTATGTTTCTGAAAGTTAAAATGTTGACCTCTTTCTTTCTTGTCTCCTCTCCAAGCTCTCCCCNGAGCCCCCGCTGAGGACTGAACCCAGGCCTTGCGTGGAAGGCAGGAACCTTACTGCTAAGCTGTGTTTCCAGCCCACTTTATCGCTTTATCCCTCTTTTCGTTTCTTGAAATCTGTGCTTCCTCCACTAGCCCGAGTCTAATCAGTCACAGGGTGACTAAGGTGCTTGTCACACCTGTCCGCCATCAGTACTTCAGCTCTCCCCTCTCCCTGGGACATTATTATGCCCTAAGTGGCCTCCCTTTTAGAATGGCATTCTCCCCTTTCCTTCAAAGCCCACTGCAAGTGTCCTCTTTTCTAGGCAGAGCAAACCACTTTCCTCTGAGCCCTGACAGCACGTTGGGCCAGCACATGTGGAGGCCCACGCTCTCTGAGGGCAGGCCTGCTTCCCAGGCCACACCGAATCCCTGCCTCCAGCTCACTGGAGGGTACAGAGCACATTTCATAAAACATTTGCTGAACAAGTCCACCTTTTTTATTTTGTATAAATTGCAAATATAATTTTAATTGGATTACCAACTTATTCAAACACCATTTNGCTCTAATTAAACAAGGGGGCTGTATTCACCACGGAACCCAGAGATGTTGGCTATAGGCAGTGAGAACACTGGAAGCTCTTCCGAGCTCCACTTACTACACAAGAGGGCTATATTTGGGAGTCAATTAATTTCACAATGTCAAAAACTAATGCATTTAAGATTCTGCTGTTCACATCCATTTTTCTCCATTAAAATATTTTAACCATGCAGTGCCTGTCACTGTCTTAGTGTGTGTGAGAGCTTTCGTGTAGGGGACCTCAGGGCTGCCAGGCGTGACTAGCTCTTATACCTCACTTCTAAAGCTGCAGCTAATTCTAAGAAACTTAAAGTCACCNCATTGTCACAAGAGTGAGAGCTGGGTACCCACAAATGCCTCTGTGCTGGCTTCTAAGAGAAGTGGAGGTAGGGCTGCTATCTCTGGTGTTTCACTCTTCCCAGAAGACCTCACCTTTAGCAATGTCTGAGGCTGCTGAGTTGACAGCTGTGAAGCTGGTGATGATGACAATGGTGATAATAGTGACATTTACTGAGTGCTGACATGCACTTTCAGTTGACCTGTCCAAAACTGGGCTGCTTTTCTCCCCTTGAAACTGCTCTTTCTGCTGTCATCCTCCCCAAATTACTCTGCTCTCAACCCTTCATTGCTGAGCCCTCTGGCTTCGTCACTCATGGNTCCCAGTCCTACCCAAGCCGGCTGAGTGGAGCAGGGACAAGGCTCAGGGTCTTTGTTCCAAGAGCTCATTTCTANCAGCTGGCCTTGCAGGCACCTTGTCTCACATGGATCCTGCCCATCTTGGGGATTGTCACCCTCTTCTGTACGGCACAGATCATTCTCAAGACAAACTCTCAAGACTGACTCCAATTCTTCCTCCTCTGCTCTCCATGGTTGTCTCTGGGAAGCCAGCAGGGAGCCTGCCTACCCCATTCCTGTCTGCATATCCACACAGCTAATGCAAACTGTTACCACACTTCCCCCAGGCCCCTGCTATAGATAAGGAGGAACTCTTCAGCTGCCATTCCTGTCTCCCAGCTGGTCCCAGAGCAACTGAAAAGCAGTTCATGCCACCAGGGCTTCTGCTGAACCCAGAACAAACTCTGCTCCTCACTTAGCTCCATGACCTGTCTCTTATACACATCTAGATGTGTATAAGAGACAGAGTGAGCTGAGTCCCTAGCCACTTAGGCTACAGCTATAGAATTTGGGATGGTGTCCAGCAGACCAGTCCCTTGGCCTTGGCAATCCCGAAGGTCACATGGCATTCAGCAGCATGAGCCAAGAAATGATAGATGTAAAACACCTTGGTGACCTTGCTCCATGAGTCTTTCAGGGAGAACCCACAGAATAGGAACCAATGGCTAACTCACAGGTGCCCAGAAGATGCTCGCCCCTGTGACTGTCAGGGCCCAAAGTTATTAGGATTGTTTATTTTCCCTTCTTAAAGGTAGGGACTGTATGGCCCAGCTCTCCTTAAAAACATAATGGACACCGTTCAAGGCTGGCTGAGTTAACAGACGGGCTAGGACCTTTGCGGCTTGATCCTGATGGATACAGGAAAAACTCCTCCCCAGACATCACCTCATCTACTCACTGATGCTCAAATTATTCTAGAAGAAAACAGAAGCTTTTTACTTTACAATGAGAGAGAGTTTTTCATAGATTAGCAGATGAAAAATTGCTGTTTCACAGACCTTCATGGTTTTCCAAGAATGGTCAGGATGGGTGATACCAAACCTATAGAAGACAGTCTGGATCTCTCTCCTCCTGTACAAGGATCACCTCAAAGAAAAAGATGATGGCTACTTGCTCCCATCACTATACTGTTCTGCTATGGTTTGGACATGGTTTGTTCCCTGAGGGTTCATGTGCTGGGGGCTTGGTTCCCGTAATAGTGGCTTGGGAAGTGGTGAGCCTTTAAGAGGTAGGATGTAGTGGCAGGGCCTTAGGCCAGTTAAGGGCATAGCCCTTGGGAGGGAGCAAGTCTGTTCTCGGAGAGTGTTATGAGAACCTGAACCTGGCTCCATTCTACACTCTCTGGGCTTGTGTATCCAGGTGTGACCACTTTCTCCCACCATCTCCATTCTATGATGTGATACAGCTAGAAGACCCTTATAGAACCCAGTGTTGCCAACGCCATGCCTTTGAACTTCCCAAATTGTGAGCTAGAAAAGCTTTCCTTGTTCACGTTGGTGTTTTGAGGTAAGGTCTCATTCTGCGGCCCAGGCTCACCTTGAACTCACAGCGATCCTCCCTCATCAGCCTCCTAAGTCCTGGGATGATAGACACAAACCACAGCATCGGGCTAAGAGGCCATGTTGGTCAGCTTTCCTTTACTGTAACAAAGACCCGAGGTAATATGCTGGAAAACAGGAAAGGGTCACGGTTCTGGGGGTTTCAGATCATGGTCAGGCCGACCCACTGCTTCTGGGCCTGCGGAGGCCCCACACTGTAGTGGAGAAAGCTGTTCACCCTATGGCAGGCAGGAAACAAGAAAGAGGGTGAGGAAGGGGCTGGGATCCTATAATGTCTTTGAGAGCTTGTCCTCCATGGCCCAAGACCTCCCTCTTCTTAAAACATCTACCCTTGTCAAGCTTAGAACTAAGCCTTTTATGCCTGTGCCTCTAGGGGGCATTCCAGAACCCAATACTTGCTGCTGGGCCACACCCCAGTGTTTGTTGAAGGTCAGACCACACAGGTAGACACTATAGCTCCAAAGCTCCCCTTCAAACGCACCCCACACATGGGAGAGGCTCAGAAAACGCTTGTTACGTGAACGATCCTATAACCCCAGCCATTTCTTTCTTTGTGTCTGCCCAAAGAATAAAAAATCCACCTTCATGCTATAAATAGCTAATTGTCAGAGAACAAAAAGACCAAATCAATGTGACGTTTATAAATCCCTAATCAAAGCCATTCCATACAATTACCGTCTTCCTGGAAGGAAGAGAGACCCTATGGCCAAATTAACCAAGTGATAAATACAGCCAGGAAAGCTGGTTAGACCAGGAGTAATCACCGGGGAGCTCAACTGCTGCCCTTGGGGTAAGTTTAGAATTTAGGGTTTCACCAGCAGAGCAGGGAAATATTGAATTAATTTTTTCAACTGAACTCAAGTGGAAAGGCTACATAATACAAGAAAAGTATTAATGGCACTTAATACAGATCTATAGTGTTCTTAAGCATATCTTTCAATTGTTGTCATTATTTTCCATGTGATGTTTAACTAAAATACAAATTCCTGTGGCATAAAATGCTACCAATTAACCATCTTGGAGTCTAGCACTTGCCCAGCACGCAGAGGGTCCTGAGCTAGGTCCACATCAGGCCTAACTAAGTGTAGGCAAGTGGACTATGGTAAGCAAGAACAGCACCGTGACAGACAGAGAATTGAGCGTGGGCGTGGCCTGACTCTTACAGGGACCTATGACCCTAGGTAGTGACTCGGTCTCTGAAGCTGAATTTCTTCCTTTGAAAAAGAGCATTTGCAAAGATCTTTCAGATTTCAACAAGACAATGACATATGTAGCTAACAGTAATCAGTAATAACAATGTGTAGTAACAAGCATCCTGGAAAAACGAGGGAAAGTGGCAGAGGCTGGGATGTTTGTTTTCAGGAGCTGGGGAGACCAACATCAGGGTTTCTTAGCTGAGTGAGATATAATTTTAGCAGCTCTCCCTAAGCTTTGTGTGACACCTGTTTTTCCAAGTGCGCACATGGTCCTGGGGGGATCTCAGTGGTACAGTGCTTGCCCAACATTGGTGAACGCAAGGTCCTGGGTTCCATACCTTGCAGCACAACACATATGCATACACGTACACACTAGGCGAAGTCAGGAGCCATTGCCAGCCAGTTTCCTGATAACAACCCTGGATGATCTGAAGTACTTCACCCCTCCCCAAATTCACCCCCAGTTCATTGCTTTCATTCTGGACACTTTCAGAAAAAACAAATTTATCAAAGCCATTGCCGAGTCCTTTAAAGAAAGTGGTCCATAGTGTACCTACCATGAATGAGCCCTGCTGTAGGAACTGAACCTCCCTAGGAATGAGCCCTGCTGTAGGAACTGAACCTCCCTAGGAATGAGCCCTGCTGTAGGAACTGAACCTCCCTAGGAAGCTTCTGGAAACAAGTTAGAGAGTCATTCTTGCAGTCCACTTAGCCCCAAGTCACATCAGTCCTGAATACACACATAAGGCACAAATGCCTCACATCCACCCATCCTTCCACCTGTCTTCCCAATATGAGAAAAACAAACAAACAAACAAAACCCAACCCTGCATACATGGCCCTGTGCAGAGGGACAGGGCACAGATGAGTCTGATGCAGCTGTGGCTCCGGAAGGCACAATTGGGATGTCTAATCCAAAAACTCAGTTCACTAATTTTTGGTTCACCAGAAAAATTACCAAATAAATACTTGCTGAGTCAAGACAAGGGAATAAACAAATGAAGTCTATGTTGTGCCAAGGGTGGCTGCAGAAGTCTTGTTTTACTTTATGTATTGGTGAGACAGAGTGTGATGTAAGAAACTGCAAAAGAATTTATCTTGGTACACAGTTCAAGGATACAGTCCATTATGGTAAAGGGGTCATGATGTCATCACAGTTCAAAGACATAGTCCATCATGGTGAAGGGGTCATGGTGTNATCACAGTTCAAGAATGCAGTCCATTATGGTGAAGGGGTCATGGTGTCATCACAGTTCAAGGACATAGTCCATTATGGTGAAAGGGTCATGGTGTCAGAAACATGAGGTCTGCATATTGTGTCATAATCAGGACTCAAAGAGAGACGAACACCCACATTCAACTAGATTTCTCCTTTTTATTCAGTTCAGGACTATAGTCCATGAATAGTGCCATCCTCAGTTAGGGTGGGTCTTCCCACCTTAATTAACATAATCTAGATGATTCTTCCTGGGCATGCCCAGCAGCTTGTCTCCTAGGTGACTCTGAATACTACCAAGTTGACAATATTAACCATTAAGGTCCCGAGCCCTTAAGAAGAGTGTGCCCTGCTTCCTAAGGAGGCAAAGAGGGCTTCAGGAAGAGATGAGGTAGAACTGACCTTTGGAAGGTGAAAGGTCACTGGGTGAAAACGTAGATGAGCATCATGGGTGGAGGGAAACNTGTGACAGGGCATGACACACTTGGGATCTCCAACGCTCCTACCATGGCCAGAGAATGAAGTAGGGAGAAATGGAGGTANAGTCCCAGAATTCTTTGCTCTTGAACCCCCAACAAAGCCACCCTCACTTAAACGACAAAAGTGGTACAAAACACACTCATGCCCACTGCAGACAGCAAGACAAAGCCAGTGTTGAGGAGCATGTCTATAGAACAGGGGCTGGGCTGAAGAGATGGTGCCTGGAAGCCAAGCCGTTAGGGTTCAGGAAGATTAAAAAAAAAAGGCCCAACCAAAGAAGAATAAGCAGGTTGCCACACAGTGCCAGGCTACTTGGGACAGGAAAAGCCATTCTGCAGCTGCTGCCATGTGCAGAACAGTTTACTTACTGGGGAGGTGAGACATGCTAGCTAGGCATCCACAGCTGCCCAAGACCTGGGGAGGTTTTGTTTGTTGTTGTTTTTTAAACCTTCAGAAATTCTGGTTTAGTTGCTGGAGGCACCTATGATATTCTCTGTTGGCTGCCATGAACAGCCAAGCCAGAGCAGCAGATTCAGGTGCCTATCCATGTCTCAACCCAAGTCTTGCCTGATGCAGCACTTGAGTTCAAGACCCCTGAGGTGTGCCACTATCTCTTATGTTCATCATCAATTTTATGAGGTCACTGTTGTCTCCATTTATAAAAGGAAGCTCCAGGAATCGCCCTGCCTGCCTCAGGAGGAGGCCAGCTCTCTGGTGTCTCAAGCTAGGCCTACCAATGTTTGGTGGTCTGTCCTTTCTGCTTGGCCATGCTGTGTGCTTTCATTCCCTTACAAGCAGCCTATGAATATTCAAGACCCTTCCAAACTAGCTGTTAAGAACCACTGTGGGAGAGCGTTTACACCGTGGGAAATAAGCAAACACACCAGAGTGTGCAGTGTGCAGTGTGCAGTGTGCAGTGTGCAGTGTTTTGTTTTGTATTTTGAAAGCCAGGTTATTAGCACATCTCTTCATTCCAAGGCAATAAGGAAACAGAAAACAAATGTCAACTTGCTTTCTTTGATTTCTAGAAGCAGGTGTATAAGACACTTAGAAAGATGCTGTGGGGCTGGTGAGAGGGCTTAACCAGCAAAGAAGACTCCTGCTGCCAAGTCTGACAACCCCAGTTCAATCCCTGGAGCTTACATGCTGGAAAGAGAGAACTGACTCCTACAAGTTGTCTTCTGACCACTACACACACACTACGGCAATGCCCCCCCACCCCACCCCGCTCCCCGCACAAGGAAATAAACATTAAAAATATTTTACTAAGAGAAAGATTTCAGTTCCAAATAGCTAAAACTGAAAGGTTTTTGTTGTTGTTGGTTTTTTTCGTTTTGTTTTTTAATTCAGAAAGAGAAGCCCCGAGAGTATGGTAAATACAATTCTGTAATTTTAATGAGGCCGCCACGTGGGCACAGATGCATTTTGTGTGCTGCTGTTGGCTGGGGGAATTCAACTCAGTTACTTCATGACAATGAAAAGGGAAATGGTGGTGAACGGGTCCCTGGGAGCTAGAAATTGTTTCCAGGAAGGAGTGCCTGGCAGCCGGTCCGGGCCTTAGCTGCCTGCCTGTACTGAGGCCAGAATGAGGCGGAAGCCTCCTGGTAAGAATGACAGGTGCCACTAACAGAAGTTGCTCAGGCTATGGCATTTCTCCTCTGTCCCCAACATGGTTCTGCCATTAGCAGAGCTCCATGAAGCCAAGTCAGAGTGGCATGGCGCTGGTGGATGATGGGACATGAGAATGGGAAAGGAACCAGGAACTTGTGTTTAATGAGCACCGACTTTCCCACCAAGCACAGACCTTGACACCCTTAGACACATGACACACAACAGTTCTTTGCTCCATAGCTATTACACACACGGTCCTTAGGTGCGGTCACTCATAGCCCTTTCAAAGACCCTGTGAAGCAGCTACACGTCTCCCCCATTTTACAGAGGACAAAAGGCACCTCCTCCATTAACACAGTGCCAGGAAAGAGCCAGAGCAATGACTCTGGAACAGCCCTCTGTCCTAACCAGTAAAATAACAGTCAAGAAAGGATTATCATCAACTCGAACCCTGACCTTCATTTATTTAATATTTATCAAAAGATAACATGGCCTCAATATTACAAACATGGGAAAACAGAAACTTTACATACATTTTTATAATTAGTAAGTGGTAGTAACTATACATAGTGGCTACTGTTGGTTGAATAGTATCTCCTATGTCTAAGGACTCTAAAAGCCATGGGATGCTGATGTCGTGTGCTTCACCCTGTGCCCTTCCACGCGGCGGCTCTGGACCTACCAAGCATGTAACCTGGATCCTCACACACAGTAGGTGTGGTNGGTACCGTCCTAATTTATAGATACAAAAGCTGAGGCATGAAGGGCGATCTTGCCCAAGATCACAGAGCTGGAAGGGACAGAGCAGGCTGGATTTTGGGATCTGGGGCCCCATCATCTGTGCTCCTACTCTACCTGCCAAACACATGGCCTCTCATGTGCTAAGGAGTGGACTCCACCACGGCTGAATGGACAACACTTTGAGGTAACTCAGGAGTGAGTTTTCTGAGCACCCCATAGCCCATGTGAAGTGAGTACAGACATGACCCTACCACATGAGCAGAAATGTCACCCGACTCGAGCTGCGGACCTGACTCCACTGGGCACAAATGGTCCAAAGGGGAATGTGTCACCCACCCTCAGCATTTCTCACCAAGAGCATCTGCCCCAGAAACATGACATCTTGTCCCTGAGGATGAGCTACAGGCCAGCTGGGCCGGCCTCCCATCTAATGTTGGCATCTTTGTCTCCATTCTGATTGTGTAATGTGAAATGAACTCTATTAACCACATGCTTATTATCTCAGTGACTATCACATCAGCCAGAAGCAGTGAGCACACTGAATCTTTGCCTCATTCATTCACTCAGTGCATTTAAAGTTGGGGACTACTATGTACCAAGCTTGGGATAAGACCCCAGTTTAAGCTTCAGGGTCAGTTTTAAAGGAAAATTAATGATTTGTTAATTAATTTCCTCAATAAGCATTTACTCTCATGTGCTAATGTTAAGCTATAAACTCTAGGGACTCCAAGACTGATAGGTTGGATGGCTAAGACATGTTTACTAGCACCTACAGTGAAGTCACGATGAGCATGATAGTTTATGAACCACTTTCACACTTGTGTTGGGTCCTGTGAGAAATGGAGGTTGGGGGGGGCTCAGTGGGTAAAATGCTTGCTACCCAAGCATGAGGCCCTGGGTGTTTGGATTCCGGTGCTCACACAGAAGGCTGGGTGTGGTGGCATGCACCTTTCATCTGACACTGGTGAGGAGGTGGCGGTGGGCAGAGGAACCTTAGAGCTTTGGAATTGGTGAGTCCCAGGTTCAGTAAGGGACCTGCCTCAAAAAGTAGGGTGAAGACTGATTGAGAATATTCCCGTTATTAACCTCTGGCTTCCATAAGCANGCACATAAACGTGTGTGCACACTCAGATACATGTGTACACATACATCATATACATGCATACACAAAGAGAAATGAGCTTCAGTTAGCTCAGGTGACCTACATGGGGTCTCTGGTGTCAAAGCCACTACTCCATCTGCCATCTGCTTGGACCTGCCAGTCACAAAGAACAAAGCTGCTAGTCTTGAGAGCCAGGTCCCACTTTTCTGAAAGTCTTAAATTATAGAAAGCCTTTGCTGGTATTCATCAAAACAAAACAGCAAACAAACAAAAACAGCCTGTCTTTCTGGTAGGTTCTGTTGGTCCTCATTTTGGTCCACACAGTCCTACTGAACAGTCTCCTGTTGTAGAGCTGTTTCTTCCAGACTGGAATACTCCCTCATGGAGGGAGGAGGCGGTGTCTCCTAAGACTCATAAGAAGGGGACAAGTCCCTTCTCCAAAGTTACATAAGCCGCACACAGTTGCCNGGAGAGGAGACTCCAGGGTGGGGTGGGGGGGAGCTTTCAGTGAAGGCGCAGCCCAGTGTCCTGTGCCCCCTAAGTCAGCCCTCACCCATGTGCTGCTGTAAGCTAGCCCAATAAACTGCTCAGTCCATCAACCTAGCCTTGGGGGATCATTTCCTGGGTCTGTGGTCAGTTCCTCAACTGGGGTGAGTAGCTACCTGTTCATGCCTAACATCACATGCACATAAGGCACCCCCACTCTGAGAGAACCTTCATACAAGTCACCAGGCTTCNCTGAGCCTTTTCTGCTGCAGGTGACCTGTTCAGACAGAGTTGCTGCTCCTCCTCCCTGCATCCATCTCGGGTCACCTCTCCTGTTTTTCATGACTTGTGGGGGGTAATCTTTTTCAGAGACTTCTTTCACGACTTGGTTACTGTTTTGTGGACTTTGTACCCCATACTCAACAATGGCATTGGAACTGTCTGTCCACGAGTCACTCTTGACACACGGTGATAATCACCACACCCTAGCCATGTCAAGATGTGATTGTTCAGTACATCCCTTCTGGACCCAGGAAAGGGTTTTATGTTTGCTGGTTGGCTGGTTGGGGTTTTTGTTTGTTTGTTTGTTTGTTTGTTTTGGGCTTGGTTTTGTTTTCAGAATTCAATGAAATTCCAATGTGTCTGTACCTTCAAACTGGTACTTTAGTTTGGATCCCTAAGGGCCTGTGTGTTAAAGGACTGGTCTCCCGCTGGGTGTAGCAAGCACACTTGTAAGCCTAGTATTCAGGAGGCAGAGACAGGAGGATCACGAGTTCCAGGACAGATTTTATATATAT
>LZPO01087144.1:795372-815460 GCA_001675575.1 Neotoma lepida
TATATATATATATAATTATATATATAGTGATACCCTATCTCAAAAAGATAAAGCCCAAATTTTAAAGGGCATGGTTTCCCACTTGGTGCTAATGGAAAGTAGGGGAACCTTTAAGAGATAGGGCCTAGTGGGAGGACATTAGGTCATTGGGGGATATACCCTTTTTAGAAAAAGACGTATTTTTAATTATTCATAGGCCTGTGCATATGTGTGTAGGTTTGTGCTTATGAGTGCATATGCCCCACAGATGCCAGAAGAGGGTGTTGGATCCTTTAGAACTGGAGTTACAGGTGGTTGTGAGCTATCCCACATGGGTGTTGGGAACTAAACTTGGGTCCTCTGTATGAGCAGCATGTGCTTTGAACCACTGAACATCATTCTAGCCTCCAGGTGATGTGTGCTTGAAGGGGATATTAGAACCCCAGGCCCTGTAAGAAGAGCAGATTCCTCCGTGTGCTCTCACCATAATGTGCTGCCTCATCACAGGTCCAAAAGCAACAGAGCCAACCCATTTTGTATTGAAACCTCCAAAACTGTGAGCCAAAATCAGGTGACTTTTCTTATAGATTCTTCTGGCAATGAAAATTGACTAGCACATCTGGAGAACAGAGACAGAATCCTTCCTAAGAACACAAGGTGGCATGGACCAGACAGAATGCCTCGTGGTCAGGTCCCACATCTCATGGATCATGGGAAGCGAAACATTATTTCTAAAGTGCAGGGAGGGCTGGAACAACACATTAGCAGTGATGTCTGCCAAGAGGAGAGAAGCTGTTGATGACACAAGGGCCTTCACAGGGCCTCTTCCAGCCTGGAGAAGGGTTGCCTCAGCTCCCAACGAGGCTGACATGGGATCTGGCACTAGCCAAGCCTAGTTCAAACCCTGACTCTGCCCAAGTCCTGGGGCAAACAGAANCAGTGAAATGACATCAATGGTACTTGGCAGGGTTATGGTCCAAATTAAATCAGAAAGTTCCTGTCTAAAGTAACCCTCCGTAAATCCAGTGGCAATGATGACAGGGAGGACAGAAGAGCCAGAGAGAAACCTCGGGTGTGCACTCCTTTTCATTCCTGAGTACTCTTCAAGCACTGCCTCTGGCACCCTGCACTGTCCCTTGAAGCCTGATGGCTTATGAACATGCCAGGCCTGTGTCAAATTTCCACTAATGATTTCTCAGCATAAATTAACTGGAGCGAATACTTTGAAATGGCTGCTACAGAATTATGTGACAGCTTCCAGGAGAACCTATAAAAATAGCTGGAATCAGAGAATGGCCATTCAATGCACAGAAGTGTCTCATTAATTTAATTTCTCCTTTCCTTCTGGCTCGTGATCCTCCTTTGTAAGCTAGCAAGGAGGAGGGCGGGAGCAAGCATCAGTTGCTCTGGGTGGAATAAGTAGCACTAACAAACAACAAAAAGAATTCAAGATTAGTTAAAACCATCATAAAACATAACTATTTCTTTATACTTATATAGAAGCAATCTACACAAATCTGCACCATTTACCAAGGACGTCTGTATTGCTATCTCATCTGACTTATGATTATAGATTGTGCACTCGCCACAGCTGGTACATCCACGCATCGTGTCGCTTAACGTCCACAGTGACCACCATCATCTCCGTTTTTGTAGGTGAGGTGCAGTGTGGGCAGAGGGACTCACCTGGGACCACAGCTGAGCCTGGAAGACGAGAACTAGGACCTCAATCTTTCAGATTTCAGTAAAATCCACTTTTTTTTTGAGGGGCCCTGCTCCCTGACCCAGGAAATAAGCACAATAGCACAACATTTGGGCCTCTCGTGGAGG
This sequence comes from Neotoma lepida, assembly GCA_001675575.1. NCBI lineage: Eukaryota > Metazoa > Chordata > Mammalia > Rodentia > Cricetidae > Neotoma > Neotoma lepida. The sequence goes on from LZPO01087144.1 coordinate 797,182, forward strand.
AGACAGAATGCCTTTGGCGATGGGTGAAATTTGGAGGAAGACAATGTGATGAGGGGGCCAGGATGCCCATGTCCTCCTAATCCCTGCTGCTCACAGGCCCTGACTCTGGTCCCCACCATCCTGCATGTGGGGTTCAGGGAAAGCCTCGCTCTGGATTCAGCATCGGGAAGCTCATCTGCCTGAAGATAGAGGTCTCATTCTCTGGGGTCACCTCTTCTATAATGAAGGTGAGATATAGGCTCTTTGCTTTATTCCTTGACCTTATTCTCAAGTAATGCTGAAGCTAGGTGGGAAGGGACTCCTGGGCTCCCTTTCACACTCCCATCTGACCTCCATTTTACAGATGGAGCCCAGAAGGACAGGAGGCTTACACGTGGTCAGGTGTGTGATAAATATTACACTGCATGAGGATAATTTCTTTAACTCAGATTACCGCACAGAGTTTAAGGAGAAGGGGCAGGTAGGGTAATATTACAAACACGTCTTAAGCATGAAACAAACTAGACAAGAAAGCACAGATCCAAACGAATGCACTGTCAACGGAGGAGACCAAACTACTCCCAGTTTAGAGACCTAAATCTAAGGTACAATATAAGGTAACCAGAAAGCCAACAGGTGCCTAGAACAGATATTTGACCAGATATTTCCCAACTATCAAGCAGAAGCTAAANACAGTTGATGGAGACTAGTAAGTCTTCATAATACACCAACTCGCAAGCCCAACAGACCTCATGTGGGGTAGGACCACACTCGGAGATCTGCCTGTTGCTGGGGTTTGACCCTCAGGCCTGAGACTGACTGCTGTAAGGGAGAATGACAGAGCTGATGGGCTGTTAGAACAGGAAGGGTCCTCAGTGGTTGTTCTGTGATGAAATATCCTGGCAAAAGCAATGTATGGGAGAGAGGGGCTTATTCAACTTACGAGTCCAGATTACATCATTATTGAGAGGAGGTCAAGGCAGGAGCTTGGGCAGCTGGTCTCCACACTCACAGCCCAGAGCAGAGGGAACAGCCCGTGCTTGCTCGGTGCACATGCTCAGCTAGTTCTCTTCACGTGCATACAGTTCAGGGTACAGCCCATGAAACAGTGTCACCTTCATTCGGGGTAGGTCTTCCAACCTCAGTTAACAATCAAGATAGTCCCCTACAGACATGCCCACAGACAAATCTGTTCTAGGAAATCCCTCAGCTGAGACTCCCCTCTCAGGTGATGCCAAGTTGACAGTTAAAACTAACCAGCAGATGAGACGGAAGTGGGAGAGATGACTCGGCAGTTGAGAGCACCGGCTGCTCTTCCAGGGGACCGAGGCTCAACTCTGAGCACCCACATGGCAGCTCACAAACGTCTGTTACTCCAGTCCCAGGAGACCTGAAGCTCCCTTTCAGCCTCCATGGGCCTGGTACACATTTGGTGAACAGACCTACACACAAGCAAAACATCCATAGACATAAAAAACAAAACAAAACAAAACAAAAAAACAGCACAGCAGTGGAATCCAGGCCCCTTGGGGAGATGCTGAAAGCTGGACCCGCAACGTTACCTCCCATCCACAGGCCCCATATGGCACCTCCCCCATAGCATGCATAAAAGAGGCAAGTCAGTGGTAGAGCCAGGGTTGCTATTCAAGGTCTCCTTGCTGGTCTAAATCTCACTACATAGCTCAGGCTGGACTTGAACTCATCACAATCCTCCTGCCTCAGCTTTCCAAAGGCTGGGATTGCATGTATGAGCCACCACACCTGGCATATTACCCATAGAGACACTATTGTCTTGTCACTTTACCAACACCGCATACAGGTCAACTGAGCAGGCTTCCAACATTAGCGGGAAGACGCCCCACAAGGCAGCTGGTACAAACTGTGGTCAGACCATAGAAGACACAGAGGTCACACCTAAAATAGTAGAGACGAGGACCATTCTGTTCCCTAATTGCATGTACTAGCTCATCAGTTTCAAAGATGCTAGCCATGAACCTGGGCCGAGGATCCATGCAAAGTCTCAGAATGGCGTCCTTATGAAGTATCCAGACTACAGCACCAAGAAAACGGCCTTCGGTATTCACAACTATTTTAAGAACCACAAATCCTGTTTCTCTTCTTCAAGCTAATCAAGGTTTCTAAGCAGGACTGAGTGCTTCTTGTGACTGCCACAGGGAAGCAGATCACTCCAGTTGGAAGCAAGTGGCCAGGCAGTGAGAGACTGTCAGGGACACTTTACACAAGCAACTCCCTATTAGGCTGGCCTAGAATATCCAGAACCTCATACCTAGTGTTTAAAAGCAACCAGCAAAATTTGTAGGGTTCAGGGGTTTTTAAAAGACAAAAATCTTCCTTTTTTTTTTAATCTCTCTCTTCCAAATAATAAATCACATGCACTTATAAAATGGCTGCATTTTTGCAACCTGGCAGACAGCGCAGACAGTGCAGATGGGCAAAGCACAGCCTGAGGAAGGGCAGAGACTGGCCCAAGGTCAAGTTCAGAGTGCACTGTGGCAAGGCTGGCAGCCCAGAACCTCTCCTTCTAGCTGGGTCAGAGCTGCCTTCCAAGGGACACTGCTTTGATTTAGGGTCCACACTCATGTGGCGTGACAATAACTTCGTGGAAATTAGAGGTGCCCATTTCCAACGTGAGGCACAGAGGGAGCAAACGCTTTGCATCAGGGATCACTTTAATTAAACTAGTTACATGGGCACTGGTGAGTTGCTTCAGTCTTGCTGAACTCCATTACACTGTCCATTTGTTTAGATAAATTCCTGCCTTCAGAAAAAAATAAAATACATGACTTGCATGGTAAAAAAAATGTATAAGTTGGCTCTCTGCATCTGTGGGGTCTCTGCCCAAGGAGTCAACCAAGGATGGGAAATATTCAGGAAAGAAGCTGCATTTATTGTTGGCCATGTATAGCCTGTTTTCAAAGGGTCGTTCCCTGAACATACAATATAGCAACTGCTTGGGTAGCATTGGCATTGTATTAGGAACCCTTCAGATAATCTAAAGTATATGGGGGTGGGGANGGTTACATGCAGACACTTTGTCATTCTGTATAAACAGACTTGAGCATCCACAGAGTTGAGTACCATGGGAGATGCTGGGAAGGACAACTGTACTTCAGTATGTGTCCATTTGTGACAACTGTAATAATGTTAATGCTGGTGATATTAGCCCTATGTGCTCAGGACTGTGATAGTAGATGATCACAACAATAAGGCTAATTATCAAACAATTACCACTCACAAGATGCTTCCCACATCCAGGCAGTATGTGTGCTGTGAGTTAGGCTCGGTGATTCATTTTACCACCACAGTCCTCCTGCTACGCAGCTTTTACCATTACACACATTTTACTCGTGGAGAAACTGAGACTCAAGGAAGTCAGCTGCCCCAGATTTCACAGAGGGCAAGGGGAAAGCTGCCCTCAAATCCAGGCCCAGAGGATTCTGAAACCTGCCTCTTGTACCACAGAAGACAGCATCCCTGTCTGCAAAAGCATTGCTTCAAATTCTATTTCCAGCAAGGACGTTTCAAGACCCAAGGGCAAACTAAAGGGTAGGATGATGGCCTGTTCTCCACAGCCATGTTGGCTTTCTCCATGGCATGGAGCCAAGGAGCTCTGCTACTCGGCTCCCTAGAAGACAGCCGAGCTCACAAGGCCGGGCCATCAGATAGAGCTGAAACACCAGTGGTTCAGAGCATCAGTGAAATTTGGGAGCAAGACAGAATTTGTCTACTGTTCCATCTTAAGATATTCATAAAGCAAAGGANCACTTCCTCATTTGATAATTAAATGGCTAAAATCTGCAAGTCAATATATTTGCTGATCATGAAGAACACATTCCTAGAAGGACCGAGGTTCAAGTCAGCAGCCTCGTATGCTGCCATGTCACAGAGCAAAAACCAAACAAATGCGACAGAAGCGTTGCTGTTGCCTAGAGAAAAAACTGTTCCTGCCATTTGTCCTGCTGGAGAGAAAGGCTGAGGCAAAATTAAGAATGCATCTAGGACTTTTCTTGCAAACCAGCTGTGAGAGAATGAGAAGGGACTGGGGGGTGGGTGGGGGGTCTGCAACCTCTCCATCATTAGAAGAATTGTTTTAAATGGATGCGATGGTGCCTTAAAGATTAGGTTTGACAATCGTTAATACTTATTGTCTTAAGAAAGCCACACAGAAAAGCAGCGGAAGGAAGCAGAGGAACAAAAATGTGAATTTATGGCGTGGCCCTGTTTTGTTTTTTACAGTGCTCTGGCTGCAAGTATTGTGAACAGAGTTCAGTTAAACTAGAGCACCCTTGCTCTTGGGAGTTATTGGGAAACTGCACCTCCAGGGTGTCCTTCCCCAGGGGCACTGTGCCTCCAGGGTGTCCTTCCCCAGGGGCACTGCGCCTCCAGGGTGTCCTTCCCCAGGGGCACTGTCCACCTCTTACATATAAGAACGAGTCATCCTGATTACCACAGCACTGAAACCCAGCAGAGGGGCTGAAGGATTGCTTCCCAGAGGGTGGTGGTGGTGGGCAGACCCGAAGCACGAGCTGCCTAAGTGTTGCTCCCTATCAGAGCAAGGACAGCACCAGAAAGCAGGTAAGAAGCACACAGTGTCTGTCAGCAACTCCAAGTAGGCTCTGCATCTGGGCTTTCATAGCCCCTTCCACTAAGTTTGGGAACAGACCATCTATCTCAGTCTGGGTGGCCTCGGTCCCACTGCTTGGGTCCCTACTCAGCTAACAGCTTTGTGGTTCTGCATTGGGGGTTGGCCCTGTCAGCCCAGAGGAGACCTTTGCTCACTTATGCAGATTCTAAAGCAAAGCCCCTGTGGAAGGGGCAGTCTGGCTGACATGGCCTGGCAGTGTCTTTCTTGCCAACATGGTGGCCCAGTTGGCTCTTCTAAAGGGGCTGTGGTTTGGTCCTCAACTCTAGGTGAAATGGCTGAGGGCTGCTCCTGGCCACTCTCTCTCTTATCCCCATCCAGGGGAAGGTGTGTGTTCTCAGTGTTGCTTCACACTGGTCAAAGTCCCTCTCCAGGAGGCTCCTGTGCTACTGTCCAGGGCCCGTCTTCCCCAAGCCCCTGGTCATAGGTTCCTAAGGCCTGAGCCAGAAGAAAACTGAGTTCAGNGTGTCTCTACAGACAGCACAGTTTAGTTCCTGGCCCTGTCCTGACAGTCCACCCTACCCAGCACCCTGTTTTCTCCCCTTGCTCCCCTGGCTCTCCATCCTTCCCCTCAGAATGCCACTGAGGCCTCACAATGGCACATGACTGAACGCATTCAAGTACCATAACTAAACACGACCACTCACAGATCCCAAAGAAATCTTGCCCTTAGACTCTGGCCACAGGTTCCTGCCCTGGGCTCCAAACTCAAGAGCTGAATGAATGATGGATCGTTGAGACCAAAGAAACACACTTGCAGAAAGCCCATCCCCTCTAGACTTCCATTCCATATACCTAGAACCTAGAAGAGCATCCTTATAGGGCTAGGGTGTACCTTCCTAAGCAGAAGGTGTGTCTGGTGCTCTCCCTCCAGCCCGCAGAGACGGTCAAGGAGCCAGATGGAGTAGAGACTGCTGTTGATGGAGCCGTGTGTGTGTGTGTTTGTGTGTAGCAGAGTGTCCACCCCTCATCCTCAAGTGCTGGAGACAGTAGTGGGAAGAGACGAGAGGCTGGCAGAGGTTGGGCTCTCAACTGTACTCTTTCTAGGGCATCACAAGTACTAGGGGAAGGCCCGCATGCAAACTGATGAGCATGCAGGTAGCATGTGCCCTGCCCCTGGAAAGAACCCAATACACACCTGCGGAGAGAATGAACTCTGAGATCTGTTTTGATCTTCTATTTGCTCCTCATAATTATTATGGTTTGGATCTACAATGTCCCCTACCCCAGAGTTAGTAAGTTGAAGGCTTGTCCCCCAGTGCAGTAGTATTCAGAAGCAGGCCCAGTTACCCAGACCATGATGGTTCTTATCTCATCAATGGGTTCATCCACTGGTGGATGCATACTTAATGGGCTCTGGGAAGCAGAGGGAACCGTAGAAAGAGGAAGAAGCCTGGAGGGCATGCTCACAGGGGATATTTTGTGCCCTTTTCTCTGCTGTGATGAGGTAAGTGGCTTTGCTCTAACACATGCTGACCACGAGGGTCTGAATTATCACAGACTCTCAAAACAATGGAGCCAGTGACTGTGACCCCTTGGAAGCTGAGAGCTAAGATTAAACCCTCAAAGGCTTGAGTTGTTTGCCTTAAACATTGCCCTAATGCTCCAACCAGCCAGCAATGCAGGCACCATTCATTCCACCGTTATCCACACATTACAGAATGGGGAGGCAGGCCTCAGGGAGGTGAGGTGGTTCTCTCAGTCACGTGCTCACGATCTGAACCCAGGTGCACTCATCCCGGGGCTGGCTTGCCTTTACTCCACACAGTTATTCGACCTTGGCTTGGTCATGGAACTCATGACTCCTTTGAGTCAATTCTGAACATTACAGGCAAAGGGAGTTTTTGGTTTTCCCTTTCCTTCACTGAGCTTAACTTTCTCTGCAAACTTCAGCCTCACTTCCTTGTTCTGACACTGGCCCCTGCAGAGACATTCCATCTCCCGCTACAATCTTTGAAGCTACAGTGGCTCTTGGCTCTTTCCTCTGAGCTGAAACATCTTCAGTGAGTCCCTTTTCCCTCCAGCAGAGGATTTCCAGACCCTCTACTTAATCAGGCCTCTGAGGACAGAGTCTAGTCTCTGTACCCCACNGCACTTCACAGGGTTCACTGTGTGCAGAAATTCCACCTCAGTTGATTTAGTATGCAGGCAATTGGCTTATTCCCCCTACCATCAAGAGATGGAGTCCTAAGACCCAGAGCTGAGGACAGTCTCACTGCACTTGGATTATCAGTCTACAGAATGGGGTGAGGACTCGTGGGGTGGCTGTTGCACACAGTTGGGAACGTGCTTGACTGTAAGACAGCAGAGCACCATGCAGGTGTGAGGTAATGATAGTGATGACGATAATGAGCAGGGTGCAGAGCTAGCTGGGGAAGCCACAGAGGCAGGAGCTCTGAGGAAACCCTCCACCTGCTGCACTAGAGTTTGGTTCCCTCATCACCCCACCCCTGGCAGACATGGGTGCAATGCTCAGCTAGAGCTACATGCTCCTTCAGTATGCCAAGACAGTTGTGTGACTCTGAGAGACCACCATTGAGTTACAACCACAGGGATGATACACAGGCAACTACTTCTGCATTGCTGTAATAAAATACCCGATAGTCAATTTAAGGAGGGATGGGTTTATTAAGGCTCAAAATATGAGGTTGCAGTCCATCACAGCAGCGGGAGTGTGAGGCTGCTGGTCACTTTGCAAACACAGGTGGGAAGCAGAGAGGGATGAATACTGAATAAAAAAGTTTTCCTTTTTTATTCAGTCCAGGACTCTAGTTTACATCCAGGATGGGTTTTCCTACCTCAGTTAACCTAGTCTAGACACCCAGACATCCCAGAGGCTTGCCTCCGAGGTGGCCTGGATCTTGTCAAATCAATAATCAATATTAACCATCACAGGCACCTTAAAGACAGGATGGCCCTGTGTCCAGGGACTGAGCCAGCAAGCAGGAAAGGCCTCTGAACATGCTGCTGTGGCACTGTAAGTAGGACAGAAACTGGGAGTCAGGAGTAAAACCATAGCATTTTCCACGGGGGGGGGGGATGTTGTGTGTGTTTTTTTTTTTCTAGTTTGTATTTTCATGAGTGACATGGCTATGAATACTACAGTCCTCATTTTCTGGTTGCCAAGAAGCTTCATTAGCTCTACACTGGAACTCCTGAGAAGCTGGGGCTTCCAAACCGCCTCCATCTTGCTCCACATTCCCTAGGGCTGGCCCAGCTCCCCCCCTATTCTGTACCTCACTGGGGTTCACATGCACCCCCACCCCAGCCTCTGGCATGCTTTCTCTTGTGCATTCACTGACATTCTAGCAGCTTCCATGCTGCAGAGGTACAGCCCAGTCTGGAGGGAGAAGGGATCCTCTCAATGCTAAGGAGCCAGCCACCAGCCAGGAAGAGATGGCTCTGCAGCTGGGGTGGGGGTGGGGGTGCGGAAGGAGCACTTTGCTCACAGGCAGCCCTGACTTGCAAGGGTGCAGGGGTGGAGGAGCCTGGGGCTCAGAGCTGCTCTCTCCCACGCCCCGCACATTAGCCTCTGCCTTGAGAGTTGCCGAAAGTGAAGGAAGGAATGGAAATTGCATGAAAAGACGGCGGAGAGCAGCTGGAGACCTGCCGACCCGGTGTGGTAACCCAAGGCTCTGGTGATTGCCGAAGCCGACTTTCATCCTGATCTTTCATTTCTTTTAATCTAGCAGATAATTAGAGGGAAATCAAATCCCTCCCCACAGCCAAAGATTAACCTGTCACTGCTCCAACTCCCTTCCTACTGACTTTCCTACCTCTTCTCTCACACTTCCCTCTTAACCACACACACACACACACACAATGTTCCACTTAAAACTGTTCAGATTGGACATTTCCCATGGCAAAGACTCTTCTAGGAATAAGCAAGACTCTCTCTCCCTCCAAAGCAAGAACTTTTCATTGCGTTGCAGATTAAAAAAAAAAAAATCACTCAACTAAAAACTCCCTTTTATGGATGAAGAAAGCACAGTGTAGAACATAAGGAGATGGCACCATTTATGGTTATAAATGGTAGAGCCAGGATTTCCCCGAGCATCTGACGGCACAGCCCCTGTGCCCCCGAATCTGTGTACAAAAGCCACAAGTCGATCTCTATTCCGACCTCAGTGGCTGTCTTCCTGCAGATGACATGGCAGTTACATGAGGAGAGAGACAAGCCCCTGTCCAACTAGTGCTGAAAATCCTGCCTGCCAGGAATCTCGCTTCTCTCCACACATCAGTGTATACGCCATTCCTTCCAGTCTGGGACATCACTGAAAATGAAGTGGCCTCTTCAGCTCAGGATCACCTGCTTGTTGCTTAGCCCATATAAACTGAGAGACAGGTCCTTGCTGTAGTCACAGTAAAGAGACAGGGTCTCTTTCTCTGAACCAAGAGCAGCCAGTTATTCCCCAGGAATCCCTCCTCCCAAATGCTGGGACCCCAGGTGGGCTCTACCATACTCACCTGGCTTTTTGTGGGGGCCCTGGAGTCTGAAACCCAGTCCTCATGCTTGCAAGGCAAGCACTTTATCCACTCAGCCACCTCCTCAAGCCACAACCCGATTTGAAGGATACCCTGAGGCTTTAGGCTCACTAGGGCAGTGNGTGAAGATGCTAACCTGTCCTTACTTGAAATGACTCTGGGAGGGCTCACATACAGGTCAACACTGCCGCAGATCCATGATGGTTACTGATTGGCTAGATGCCCATCCAGTTTCCCATCTGCCCCATACAGGGGCCGGCCACCTGCATATCTGTGGTGGAGAGACCCAGCCGTCCCTCTGAAAGGACACTCGTTAGGAAATAGGCGTTTCCCATTAGCCTCAGAAATGGCTCCCCTTGCCCACTGCACGCAGAAGAGGCCTCTACTGGGCACTGCTCACCCAGTGTTTTCACATTTTCAGACAGGAAAGCCAGCATGCTTCACGTAGAGTAATGCACGTGTCATTAGCCTCCTCCTGTCTGTTCTCCTGTGGAGATCATGCACATGTGTCTAGTTTACTGACGACCCACCTGAGCCTGCGAACTTCCAAGTCCAGACAGCCACCATAGCTGCAAACGACTATGCCCCCAACCTTTGGCAGCTTGTGTGGAGCCTCCCAACGGTAATAGCACACTTTGGCCTTAGGTAATAAAATTTCTGGCCTTTCTTCAGGAACAACACACACATATACAAGATCCTGTGTCACTTCGGGGATCCTGCAAGACCTCACACATTGCACACTAAAAACAAGCTCCAATTTCTTTAGTTTGCCATTGCAGGCTGCCCACTTCTGGTCTCTGGGTTTCCATGGTGCATCCTTCCACCTCCCTCTCTCCAATCGCTTCACACACACACCTGTCTCTCAGCCTACTTGAACTCCTCAGGGTTCTCCGCAGAGCTTCCTACTGCTGCTTCCTCCACCAGGGACGTCCTTCCTCTTGTCTTTGTATTTCAAACCCTACTCACCCTTCACACCTCAGCCATAGTGCTGCCTCTCCATTGGCTTTAAAAATTCTTCCTGCCAGGAAATGATCTCTCCACACACGTTTCTCCCGTGACAGTTTGTCTTTGCACTCACACTGCTTAGCCCTCCCCCCCACCCACCTTACAGATCTTTATGCAGGGATCTGGCCTCCCCTTCTGGCCTGTGAGCTTACTTGCTTCTGGAGTCCTCTTGACACACAGTAANTGTTCAATAAACACTCAACAGAAAGGCATTCTTGGTTCTCTGATCTGCCCGATGCAAATGGAATGCAAATGAAGCCACCAAGAGCCACCTTACTTTGACCCAGACTTTGTTTATGTATGTGAGACCTTCAGAGGTCCTTGGGATCTGTCTATGCTGGTTCATGGGGTTCAGCATAATTCTTTGGCACCAGCTGAACCTCAGAATTTCAACCAAAGACCACCTGTGTACACACAGATGGACTAATCGGTAGAGCAGTGAGATGATTCCTCTAGAAAAGTCTGTTCCCGGAAGCATGATCATCAGCAGAAGGGTGCTGCCTTTTTTAAGGATGGCATCCTAGAGGACATAGTTCTGGAGAGGTGGCTGAGCAGTTAAGAGCACTGGCTACTTTTCCAGACAACTGGGGTTCAATTCCGAGCACCCACACGATGACTAACAATCATCTCTAATTCAGTTCCAGGGGTATCTGATGCCCCCTTCTGGCCTCCATGGGCACTGCATCACAGACATACATAAAGGCAAAGCACCTATATACTTAAATTAAAAATCATAAATCTTTTTAAAATATAAATACATCTTTCCTGTTGCTGAGGTAGTTTCAGTAAGGCACACTGCCAATTCAAGGGGAGGAATCTGAGTTTGTGAGCTTTCTGATTTGTGTGCTATCTCTTCTCTTCCCCAGGACGGGACAAAGCCACACTCCTTGGTCATACTCAGAGGTCCAACTGTGGGTGTCTGGGAAGTCCCTCTTCCCCTTCTCGCAGAATGCCTCACCTTTGTCCTAGGTTCCATTAGAATCCACCTGCTTTGGAGTTTCACCTGTTGGTTCTAATGGCAAAGGATTCAGGAAAGACGCTTGTCAAGGTAAGTAAAACCTCAAGTGGGCATCTCCAATAGGCTCTGACCCTGCTCAGGAAGCTCCCTCTATTCTTTACAGCAAATAGGGTTATTATGATGGTAAAGGGCAAATAAAATGGGAGCAGACTGTGAAAAGCTAATGTGGGAAAAGGACCTTCCGGGCTTCCGTAAGTCATGTTCCAAACAGCTGGGGTTGAGTCAGAGGTGAGCAGTCTAACCCAGCTCCCAGACACTGCGGTCTCCTCAGGTTCCTCCACACCTTCTTCTCTGCCATGTTCTATAAATTCTGGGGTTCCAAAGGGTTATGAATCCCAAGAAGAGTCCAGCTACCGGAAAGATCAACATTTGGGACAGAAGAGCAAGCAGTAAAGAGGCCCCCTCGGGTTAGATGGCCTTCCCAGTCCAGGACCTCATCTGAAGCCACCTGGGAAAGCCGTCCATTCATCCACATCAAAATGAAGACTTGGGCTATCCAGATACCTTAAGAGGGAATTTCTGTTGGTTTTCCCTTATTTTTCCCTTTTTCTTTGAAGCTGGGCTTTCAATGTGTGGCAGAAACCGGTCTCAAAGTGAGGAGGAGAGACTGGTCATTTTTACTCTGCCACTAGTGAGCCTTGTGACCTGGGAAAGACAACTCCTATACCTTCTCCAGCTTAGTTTCCAGGTGGGGGCAGTGTGGGGGGAGGTGTGCAGGGCGGGGGTACAGGCATAGAATGATTTTATCCATCACTCAAATCAACTGTCTCTGAAGCTTAGGAGCTAGCTGTCACCATCAGCATAGTTTGAAAGTGTAGTCTGATTGACCCCTTGGTGACCTGGGAACCAGTATTTATCAAATGCTGTCAGATTTCTCAGGGAAGGAAGCAACTTGACTGAGATCAGAGCATGATGAGAGATTAAGGACATTACCCAATTCTGGCTGAGGTCAAGTTCACTGCCTGCCATGTCACTGTCCTTCAGCCACCTGTGAGGGGGTTCTTGAGTAAGTAACCTCTGCCTTTACCAATAAAGTGAGGGTTCAGATGACACCAGAGCTTCTAATGGCCTCTTGAGGCAGAAAAACTCTTTCCCTGTGAGTGGAATCTGACATAGAAGACCCAAATCAGAGCTTAATCCTTGCCGCACACACTGGGGGTAGGGGTGGGGGGTTGACCAACTGTCCATCAACTGACAAACAGGTACTAAACTGCAGTGTATCTAATCTATGTAATAACAGAAGGGTACTCAGTTATAAAGGTCTAACGCATGTTATAGCATGGCTAACCTCAAGCACGTTATACAAATGAAAGAAGACAATCACAAAAGACTGCATATTGTGCAATTCTGTTAAAAAACAAAACAAACAAACACTCCTGAGGCCTGGAACTCCATGGCAGATAGGCAGCTTCCAGGGATGGTGGTGGAGGCCTGGAGGTGCAGGGAGTGCGTACAGGGATGGGTTGCTTGTGGAGTGACAAAAATTTTTGGAGCTAGATGGACTGATATCCCTACAACACTTGGGGTAATTAGTGACTCTTAAATTTTATAGTATGTTAATTTTACTCCTGTAGAGATGAGGGTCCCAGCTCTCACCATCAGCTTCCTCATTTCTCTGTGTGACAGCTATGTTCCTTCTTTACGCTAAAGGTAATTTCTCCTAGACTCCCAAACACACATGTCCCAGTGACATCCTGCTGCCTGGACACATTTCACCCCACCACAGCCCTCTCCAATGTCAGTGACAGTCCACAGTGGTCTCATTGCTTCAGATTTATGCTACATCATGGGTTTTAAACTCACAATTCTTCAAGAAAGGGAAGTGACAACTAATGATTACTTTTTGTTTGTTTCATGTCCAGTAGGTAACTTCCTTATTGATCAGTGAAATGAGCATTAGAGAGAGCCTGCCATCAGCAGTGTGGCGGGAGTCACCTGCCACTCCAGCACCCAGGAAGCTGAGCTGAGAGCTGTGCAAGCTGCAGGCTAGATTACACAGGGAGATTCTGCCTCAAAACCCAATACCAAACCAAACAAAACGTGTCCGCTGAATTGTTTCATTTGAATGTGGTCATCTTTGCTTTATTTACATGTTATTATCCATTATGTAGAAAAGGCTCCTAGAGGCTCAAAACAGCCTCTCTGAAGCACTTGCTAGTAGCTTACCACAGAGTAACAGAATGGCATCTGTTAGTCTCAAAAGAAAGCACTTTGTTTGGTTGTTTTTTTTGAGACAGTGTCTCATTCTGTAGCCCAGGCCTGGCTGGAAATTCACTAGGTAGTGCAGGTTTTCGTTGAATTTATGGTAATCCCATCAGCCTCCATGTGCTGGGATTACAGGTACAAATCATCGTGCCCCGCAAAGAAAGTGCTGTTGGTTATGTTTGGAAGGAGGTGAGCAGGGTCAGGCTTATCTGCCACAGAACACCTATGACTGCTGTCAGCCTCACCAAGAAAGGTCCCAGGGGTTACAGGACCCAGGGTGTACGGGGGTGCAGGTGTACAGGGGCACAGGGTGCATGGGGGTGTAGGTGTACAGGGGCACAAGGTGTACGGGGGTGCAGGGTGCACGGGCACATGCTGGAGCCTTTCTAATGATTCTTCTGCACCATTTCAGAGAAGTCTTGAGGCTGAGGGGCTCGGGATATCTGCTGCTTAATTAAGATTGTGTGGGTCAAGGGAACCCCACTCCAGCTGTCTTGATGACAAACCCCCGAAGCAGGAGCTAGTAAGGGCCAGCCACATGCTCTAGAACCAGGCATGGAGACACACACACCTATAATCCCCCTGCCTCTAGGGAGGCAGAGATAGCAGGATTGTGAGTTCAAGGCCTGCCTGGACTTCATAGGGAGACCCAAATCAAATAACAGACAACAGCAAAAAGAAACTGAAAACTTGGCTTCTCCAGGCAAATTCCAGCCTAGAATTCTACTGTGACATCACTCAATACAGTTAGAATGGCGTGGTCTCAGAACTGCATCCATGGTTTTGGGCCCCAAAGCCCTGCATATTTGCTTTGGCCCCCACCCTGTGCTTTGTTCAGTTATCTTGAGACATAGGAACTGAGAATTAATTCAGCCTCAAACCTGGTAAAGTTACCACAATAGTAATTGCTTATATATTAATGCACCTTGCAGATTGCAATGTGCTCTCATGGATGATCGTTGCTGGCTAAAAATAAAATAAAGTGAAATTAAGGGAAAAAGTCAGTAAATGGCATTTAGCTATTCACACACCTCCTTTTGCTGCTGATAAAGAGGGAGATGAGAGGGCTTCTCGATTAGCATGGAAGCCAGAGTCCTGAAATTCTGTTCCTGGATATTGATACAAAGTCAATGCTTTTTAAATTAAAGATGAGATGCTGCTACTTATGACTTGATAAGTTATAAAATGCCTCTTTCATCCTTCCCAATCAATGGTCCCAGGCTCCACTGCAATTAAATTTCAGATCTTCAGCTCATACGGATTGTATAAGTAACTCGAAACAAGGACAGAGAAAAAAGAGAGCCCTGTCTCTGTGCTGTTTTAGTGTGAAGGGCAGAACCTCTGAGTCCTCTGGGTTAGGTGGCAGAGGTTAGAGAATGCTCAGGCCTCCCTTGCAAGCACTAACTAGCCCTGCCTNTGAGCATGGCAGCACGGCCATAGAGGAGGCCTCTGATAGGCTGATCAATCTCAGCCCTAAACATGCATCCACAACAGCAACACTAATATACTTGGTAGATTTTATACGTAGAATAATTACTGAAGAGGAGGCCATGAATATTGAGATGGAGTAACAGGGAAGACTTATGATGAGTTGGAGAGAGTAAAGAAGGGATGAAAATCAAGTACTACAGTACTCACGCAGGAAATGCTCAAAAGAAAAAAAATTAACTCAAATTTTAAAAGTATGCTTAGGTCATACAATGGATTTTGGACTTCTTGTTCCCAGTGAAGAAGTCAGAAAACCAATGTGTCAAGGTCATCCTAAAATAATCTGTACCCCCATGCTACAGAAAGCTACCCACTTCTCTCTGCACAGAGCACAAAGTATCTTGGGATCTCATCTTGACCGCTGAGATCAATAACCATTACAGTATAGATTTTTAAGGAGTGTGCTTTATTGCAATTAATCTAACTAAATTGCAACTCCAACCAGTGTTTTATTCTGAGAGTAAATAGTGAGAGTTGCTGCATATATTCAACCAGTGGCCATATCATTTGCCTGCTGTTGGGCCTGACATGCTCAGAGGACTTGGCAGCCCAGGAGTCCATGGTGGCCACACCTGCAGAACTGTCCTATGCAAACCCCAGGTGAATGTTCGTGGGATGCTGCCAACATGGTGAAGTTGGTCTCGGAAGAGACCAGGAAGCAGGTACCATACAGCCTGCCTGACACTTCCTGCAAGGTACAGTTGCTCAACCACAGCTACCAAGATGCAGCACCTAGGGAACCTACAGACGTCTATGGACAAATCTCCAAGCCATAGTCATAAAATTTGGCATTACTGAAGGTGGGGGCCCTTGTGCTGGCATTCTCAAAGCTGCTCTGTTCTCATGTGCACTCAAAGGGGAGAAGCATTGCTGTGCAGTGAATCAAGCAAGAGCTGGGCTTGAGCCCCATTGATGAGGAGTCTCACTGGCTGGGGAAGTCAGCATTCCTCCCTGTCTCGAGCCATGGCTGGCGAGTGCTGACATGTCTGGGAGCTTTTGGGTCAGTCTGACACATCACGGATATGAGAAAAAGTATTGAAATGCCTAAAACCTAGGCATGACGATAATCAGCCAACATTCACTTTGTGGGAGCCTGAAATGCATGTGTGGTGGAGGACAAACGGAACAAATTAGTCAAGTGAAATGTTCTTCTTATCTAGGATGATTGCATGAAGGGTGAGGTAGGGACATACATTCTCCCGCTTGGTGCCCCATGGGTGGCCAAGAGTGTGGGAGGGGCAGAAATTTCATTTGGATGTGTGCTAGAGGTGTCAGAAGTCCATGGTAGCTGCTCTGCAAACATGGAATTCAAAAGCTTCCACTACAAGACTGTAAAGCACTGTGAGGGAAGACAGGCAGCTCTCTCCATGTCCAGCTGCTGTGGCCTCTCCACATGCTGTAGCACTCTTCCTGTGCATAGAGATTTCACACAGTCATGGGAAGTGCAGATCCTATCTCTGAGGGAAGCTTGGTGGGTACCTCCAGATTTGGATAACCATGGGAGATTTATCACTGAATCTCTACTAGGTGTATTGATTGGTCGGGTGGCTGACTGAATGGAGTGCTGGAAATTGGACTCAGGGTCTCACACATGCTAGGCCCATGTTCTACCACTGAGTTCTACTCCCAACCACTCCTGATTTTGAGTTGCTTGGGACTATTTATGAAATAAAAAAGTGATTTATTAATTTAGATTTCAAGAAGTTACTTCACCTGCTTAGGACACAAAGAGAGATGAACGAATCAGCAGAAACAAATGACGTAATAAAAACTTACTGCGTCTCCTTCTTCTTCTTCAGAGGGTCCATGAGGCGCAGCGTGTCTCTGATCACAGCCACCTTCACCTCCTCATCCACCAGGCTAGGGATATTTTCAAACACCCCTGGAGAGAGCTTGGAAGGTAAGAATTTCGAGTCAGAGCTGAACTGTGACCCACTTCTGATGCTTATCCCTGCGTGCCTTCAGCTAGCTCATTGGCAGTGCAATCATGCATCTGCCCTACACAAATCCATAGACGGGCATTTTAACCTCCTCCATCTTAGCTTAAATATGTAAATCACCTTTATAATCCACAAAACCCACAAAAAAAATAACAGCACTATGGTTTTGTTGTTATTGATAAGATTTTATTTTGTTAGCCCAGGCTGGCTGCCAACTTGATATGAACTCATATGATCCCTCTGCCTTCCCCTCTGGACTCCTGGGGTTACAGGTGTGCACTACCATGCCTGCTCTTAGCACTGTGCTTCTTGGATTATCAAAATTATGCATGCTCACTATGTACGAGCTGGGAACGTGAAAAGGGCTTAAGAAAATTAAAAGAATCCAGATAATCCCCCAAAACCCAGTAGTAATTTTAGGGGTATTTCCTCTGGCTCCTTAAGTGCGTTTGTAGGGGTGGAGCACACGCACTGTTAAATGTCCTGTTTATCTTAGTGGCTCAAGCATGTCGACATGGCTAACTCATAGTCATAGAATTTCAATTAGTTCATCTCCTGAGGCTAACTAATTAGTTCATGTCAAAATGGATGAAGAGGCTCAGCCGCTTCTAAGTTTCCCACCTTAAAAACAAGAAGAATGGCATGCTGGGAAATTACTGTGGGTCGGAAAGGTCTTATATTAATAGACTCTCTTTGGAGCTCGACAGAACTAAAATTATTTGGCTTGAACGGAATTTTGCTGTGAAATTTTGAGGATGGCAAGTCTTGGGCAGTCAAGGGGACGCTCACAGGTAGGGTCCATGGTCCAGGAGATGCTGCAATCACTTACTTCGTACTCATGCTCAATTCTCATGCTGGGGTTTGCATTCACTTCAAGTAGCATAGGTTTCAGGCTTTTCATCAGAAGAATGTCAAAGCCTAAAATCTGGACAGAGCACACATGATTCAGAATTACTCCCTCTGGCCACAATTTCTTCTCAGGAATTGAGTATGGTATTAGGGTCATTAAGGGGAAAATAAATTCAAACTCGGTCTCCAACCTTGGCCTTGACCCCGACCTCCTCCTCCACGGCCCTTGCTCCTCTGGGTGTACTTGTCAGGCCAAACGGATAGCACAATTTTTTATGGAAACCTTGGTAATGGGATGTGTTCCCATAGTGCATTTCGGTATTATCTCTGTCGTCCCAAGTGCCATAAAACGATGCCCTCTGTCCTCTTTAACAGGCTTTTTATTATGTTAAGGATTACTAGCAGTCCATCAATTTCTCTCTCAGCCTTTTGTTCTATTCTCCTTGGTTAAGTTGCTTCTTGGCTACATCTCTGGAAACCTAAGGCCACCTTTCTTAACCTGGAGCGTACATGAATGTCTTGTAGGGTTCAAAAGCAGCTCATCCTCCAGGCCACAACTGCTATTAGAATCTCTCAGAGCAGACTCGGGCAAATGTATTTGGGAAACATCAATCATCCTCCCTGGGTGAGTCTGATATAACCTCTTG
>LZPO01087144.1:815650-841070 GCA_001675575.1 Neotoma lepida
ACACACACACACACACACACACACACACACACAGCAATAGTAACTATACAATGCACCAAAGATTCAATTTCATTAGATACTATGAAGAAGACCCTTTTAGAAGAGAACAGAATTTGAGCCTCAGAAAGGATTATGGGTCCTCAGCACCACCTACCTAGAGAGTGGAGAGTTGGAGAAAGGATTGTGGGTCCTCAGCACCACCTACCTAGAGAGTGGAGAGTTGGAGAAAGGATTGTGGGTCCTCAGCACCACCTACCTAGAGAGTGGAAGTGTTGGCTTTCACACCCAAAGAGGACTGATCACATGTGCCTCCAGTATAAGGTGAGTGTGTGTGTCTCTGCTCAAAAAGCATTAACAGTTTCCAAATGGTGATGGCAGAGCATAAGACCAGGCTAGAAAGCTACCTGAATGTGGGCCCCTGTGCAGCGACTTCACAGACCACCACCACAGGCCAAGCCTATGCTCAAGGCTCACTCCAGCACCACCTCTTGGACACCCGTGCTTGAATTCAGCACCGACTGGCTGGCTGCAGGTGAGGCTTTGTCGCCCAGCCACCCGAGCCTCTTTGAATTCCTTACAAGTCCTTCCATCAGACCAACTGCCATGTGCATCTTGCTCTCCCCGTCACATGGTCCTTCACCTGGGGAATTTTGCATCCTTCAGACCCTTCCTAATGAGATTCAGACTCAAAGACCTGGATCACAGATTCTTGGGGGTAGGGGTGGTTCCCATTATCTCTAGAGAAGTGATAACATCAAAAAATTTCTAACAAAATTGACACAACTTCAGAGTCTCAAAAAACTAAATAAATAAATGATGCAGAAGAGGGCAAAAAAGAAACAGATCTGGTGTAGATTCCTTTTCCTCTACGGACTGCAAGAGGGAAAGATGAGGAGAATCCATTTGCTCATCCATATAGAATATGCATTAGTTCAATGATAATTATCAAACCGTAGCTTCATCTATATTAATGAAATCAAAGTCTGAATGGCCATTTTTGGGAACAATTCAAGACGAACTTACGTCTCAGTGAAGGGCAATCAGGATGAGAAGCTGGGAAAAATCACCCTTGTGCTATTTTTCTTTCTGTGGTCATGAAAAGGAAGGAATGGAAATCAGTAGAAAATGCTGCATGTATTACAGATCTGCTTAATAATAAATGACAAGTGGAGAGGAGTGATGAGGCCTTTAAGAGACTGTGGTGACACCAGCAGTGTAACTTTGGACCTGGCCTGAGCCATGTGCTGCAGATGAGGTTGAGGACAATGGCTGGCCACTGTGCCAGCACTGGTTATCCTTGATTGTCTGCCCTGGCTTTCTGCTGCATCTCAGAAGTCTGGATTTTCACTTTTCAAACCTGGCTAGACTCTTTTCTGTTCCAAACCCAGTGGACTAGAGAATGTGAAGGGATGTTGAGAACTAGAGAAAAGGGCAATGAAGCCTCTTCCAATGAGTTGGTTGGCACCCACCAGTGCCGACTATTCAAGACTCTGAACTTGGGTGCATGGTTTTGAATGGATTGAATCTTACATGGGAATGCTTTGGAGCTAGACAGCCCTGGGCTCTGGTCTCAGCTCAGTCTCTCTCACTAGCTCTTCAATAGGCTTTTGGGAAGGTGTTTAGCTTCCCTGAACCCTGACCTCATTGAAAAATGGGCATAACATAGAAGCATAACATAACATAGAATGATGGGTATGAAAAGTGGTACCTAGGACTGTGCTTGGCATATAGAAGATGATCTATGCTAGCTCTCTTTCCAGTTTCCAACTAAGTCCATCAATAAGGGATGACACTGGTGTCCTGTGGAGTCCACAAGGAGCTGCTCATCTTCAGCTCTGTCTTTAACTACATGACTGAAGGCAAACTTCTTGGTGGCTCTAGGCCCCACTGTCTTCATCTGTAAAATGGGGAAAAGAACTTTCATTCACTCATTAGTGCACTATTTACTGAATGCTCTCCACAACAATGTACCATCAAGTAGGGCACACAATGGAATGCATTCTGCAAAGTCCTTGATACACATTGTGTGTTTAAGGGAGGTCAAATAACATTATGTATTTTTTAAAGTTCAAGGACATTTGAATTGTTTTCCTCTCAAAAAGTTTGATGATGAAATATCCTCTACCAAGGACTCTCAAGTTCACAGGACTAGGAAGAACTTGGAGTTGGATCTTGCCATTAAAATCCCAGAATGTCTGAACTAGCAAATAAACATATAGAAAGGAAGAAAGAAAAGTCTGGAAGTTTCTTGGTCCACAACTTCTCAAGATAATGTTTTTTTTGGAAGGAGCCAGATTGGATCAACTTTGACCTACTTTTAATATGTTACATTTCCAGGAAGAGACATTTATGTACTTTTTTTCTTTTTTGGAAAATCACTAATCTCATCTAGTCCCTCCTTTTAGGAGACCCTAGAAACCTGCAGTTTGGGAAGGGAAGGACCTCTCTAAGTCTCTCCAATGGTTGTGGCACAGCAAGGTTGTCAAATGGAAAGGTGACTTTTCAGTCACGTGATCATCTGTCTTATGGAGCCTTTCAACCAACAATTATGTGGAGACCGCCTCTCATTTGAAGGATGCCCTGGGATTTAAAACATCTATCTTTCACTGCAGACCTCTAGAAGCTTCAGACTGAGTTGGAGAAGGTCCTGAGCAACGACTGTCAACTCGCACAAAGGTTTCCAGCTACATTCCAGAGAGAGCTCTCCTCTGAGTGAGCTACATGACCATCTGAATCAAGGGTTCTCAACAAAGAGGTCCAGGACTCCTAAAATTCTACATATACCTATGGTCTGTGGTCTCTAACGTGGTCCCAGGGGGTCAACTCCCAGTATTCAAGAGTTTGTGTAACTCCCAATTACCTCTACCCCCTTGAGTGTAGGCTACCTGTAGTGACCTGTTTCTGACAGAAGGGCAGAAATGATGGTGTGTCACTTCTAACATTAAGTTAAAAAAAGACAGTGGCTTCTGTCTTGGTGTGCTTTCTCTCACTCTAAAAGAAGCTACCAGGCATGTAAGTAAGCTGCCCTATAGGGAGGGATAGAAATGACTTGATTTCTCCAGCCACTCACCAGGCAGGACCTGTCAACATTGTGAGTGAACTTGAAGGAGGACCTTCCTCAGGAAGGCTTTGAGAGGACTTTGAGAGGCCAGACTTGTAACTGGGGCCAAAGACACATCAATTACTCTCTGGTTCTCTCTCTCCCTCTCTTTTTATTTTATTATTTTATTTTATTTTGAGATGAGGTCTCACTATATAACTCTGGCTGACCTGGAACTCACCTTGTAGACCAGAGTAATCTCTAACTTACAGAGATCACCTATCTTGGCATCCTCAGTGCTAGAATTATACCCCAAGATTTTGTTTTTTAAGTTTATCATGTTGGGGTTTTTAGACTTATTTATTTTATTATTTTCTGTGTGTGAGTATTTTGCTTGCTTGTATGTTTGTCCACCACGTGTGTGCCTGGTCCCTGCTAAAGTCAGAAGTTAATAGAGAGTTGTGAGTCACCATGTAGGTGCTAGGAATTGGACCTGGGTCCTCTGCAAGAGAGACAAATGGTCCTAACTGCTAAGCCAGCTCTCCAGTCTCTACCCCCAGACTCTTGATCACCAGGGCTGGTGAGTTAATGATTGTTGTTTTGAGCCATTGCTTTGTCCCACAGCAGTAGATACTGAACACAACCAGCATCCCTTTCTCTGAATCTCCTGTTTCCTGTACTCCTTATCCAACCCATCCATCAAGTCAAAACTTCTCCCCTCATCTACTCGTCACCAGCTCCTGTAAGACCTTTCTGGATCTGGCCATCTCACTGCTGGCATCCCACCTCAGCTCGCACTTTTCCCTGGTTTAAACTCAGCCCTTTAAATCATTAAGAAGTGGCAAGGTAACAGCTAGAATGCAAAAAGAATACTAACTCTCCCCTGCCTCATCTCTGCCCACAGAAGTCCGAGTCCTGTGGTGTGTTCTTTAACTGCCAGGACTGGCTGACTATCACACAGCATCCCCACCCCCAACCACTCACCTGGATTCTAATTACACAGCTCTAGTTTGTTTAATTTGCTGTGTCTCCCCACCCCACCCACTCTTCCCTTCCTCCTGGATAGCATTATTTCTCCGTGGAGTAGTTATTGAACGCTTATTCGAGGCGCTGGGAACAAGGCAACTCAAAATAACACTTGTGTCTCCAGGGCTCACATTTCAGAGAAGAGAGGGCCAAGAGCAGGCTAAACTTACAGCAAGGTAAGAACATGAGAGCATGGTGAGATGGGCAGAGGGAGGGTGGGAGGACCAGGGAAGGGCTTTCTCCTCCTTTCTCTTTCCCCTTCTTCTCTCCCTCCTTCCCTCCCTCCCTCCCCTTCCTTTCCTTCCTTCCCTCCTTTTTGTTTTCTTTTGTTGTTGTTTTTGAGACGGGGTTTCTTTGTGTAACAGCCCCATAGACCAGGCTGGCCTTGAACTCACAGAGATCTGCCTGCCTCTGCCTCCCAAGTGCTGGGATTAAGGATGTGCGCCACCATCACCCAGGCTAGAGAGGAATACTGTCAGCCCACTGTCTTTGGACTCACACAGCTTCTCATGCAGGTGTGAACCATCACTGTCTTTGGACTCACACAGCTTCTTATACAGGTGTGAACCGTCACTCTTCCTCTCAATGGGATATCTTCTTTTCTCTTGGCTGCTTTAAAGTTGTTCTGATCACTACTGGTTATTCTTAATTTGATTGTAAGTCTTGGGATGGGGTGTGTGTGTGAGANGGTATGATGTGTATCCTGTCTGGAGTTTTGGGTTTTTTTGGTTTCTTTTGTTTTAGCTTCTTGGATTGTGAGCTTTTGCTCTGTTTAACCAAATTTGGAAGGTTTCAGCTACCAGTTCTTTAAATGTTTTTCTGTACTTCTCTTTTCTCCTTTCTCCTGGGACCCCACATGAACATGTGTTAGGCCTCCTGGTATGTTTCATGCCTTCTCCCTATCCTGTTCCTCTGTTTGATTTTACATAGCTCACAGTATCTTCCAGTTCACCACTATTTTCTTCAGTATCACGTTTGATGTTAATCCCAGTCAGTGAAAATTTCACATTAGAAATAAGATTTTATTTTGTTAGTTTGCTGCCTCTCTATTTTTTTTAAGATAGGGTTTCACTATGTAGCTTAGGTTGGCTTCCATCCTCCTGCCTCAGNCTCCCTGTGCTGAGATCACACATGTCTACTACCAAGCTCAGCTGGGATTTTTGTCCCTTAGGAGTTCCAATTGTTCCTTTTAAGGACTTCTAGTTTTCTCATTAAGGTAATATTTTCCTTAAATGTCTGTGCATCATTATTATTCTATTATCCATTTCCTGCTAATTCTATCATCATTAAGACTTTGAATATAGTGAATGCTTGTCCCCTTTTCTCTCTGTGTGCACTGTTGAGTGGTTTCTTAAGTTGATGCTGGGCACTGTGGTACCATGACAAATGTATAGATTCTGGCTCAAAACTCTGGGCTTTGTGCTGCAATCAGACTTTGTGGGTTATTCTGATACCTTAAGATCTTGTTTACGGTCAGACGGGCCACCACTACCACCACTTCCACCACTTCCACCACTACCCGTGGAGGAAGACATCTTTGCCATCGCCTCTGAACATCCCCAATAACCAGCAAGGCTTCTGGACTCTAGATGTTCACGGCTGGAACTCTGTGTGAGCTCCGGAAGGTCACCTTAGCCATTCTGGGTCATTCTTTCCCAGCTTTGTAGATGACTCCACTTGGACTTGCTGAGATCCTGAGACAGATTTCTGGGGCTCATTCCTGACTTACCCAGTGGCTTTCCAGAATCCACCAGTTACTTTCCTTGGGGTCGTCACCAGTGTCTGTGTGGTACCCTATCCTTGCTGCATGCTCCAGACAACTGCCTCCAGACTGGAAACAGGGACAGCAATAGGATTTGCTTTGATTCCCTCCTGTTCTTGGGGCTCACAGTGGAAGGCCACACCTCCCATCCAAAGCCCAAAACACTTCTTATTTCATATACCTATTTTTATGTGTTTCTGACAGCCTAGCTGTTTGCAGAAGGAGATTAAGCTCAGTCTCTGTGGCTCCATCAGGACCAGAACTGTGAATTTCAGGTGACATGTCAACAGCGACTAAAATACAAGAGTGAGTCCTATCTACAGGGCTGGCACGAGCATTCCAGAAGAGATCACTGAGAGCAGAGGACACTTTGGAATGAAGTGGCGAGAAGGAAGGGGACAGGAGTTGAGTTCTGATAGAAGGCGAAAGGTGGACCAGGCAGCTTCTTGTGGAGCACACTGTGCAGCCAGGACTGTAAGTACAATAAAGAAGCCATCAGAGGTTTGAGCAAGCAAGGAAGGTAACGTAATCTGACTTGTAAAGGTTCTTATTGGCTACTGCAGGGTTGNTTGTGGGTTATGGTTCTTATGGCAAGAAGGGGATGAAGAGCTAAGGATGATTCTGGCTTTGGTCTATGTTAATGCTGCNCACTTGCTGGAACAGGAAGGAAGGTGGACAGCAGGCTCTAGGAGGGAAAGCAAGCGTCTGATTTTGAACCTGGTCAGTGTTTGGTGCCCACTATCTTTCCCAGTAGAAAGCGTAAGTGGCAATGGGATGTTTCAGTCTGGAGCTCAGGCAGAGGTCAGGGTTAGCAATGTGAATTTAGGACTCAGCAGCATGTAGCTGATCCCTAAAGTCCCAGGGCAGGACAAGATCATTTAGGAAGTGACGTAGGTATAGGAGACAAATTTCCAAGAATTGATCCCTAGGGATCTCCAATACTGACAGGCCCAGAGGAAGGGACTCAGGAGGTGAACCAGTGAGGTAGCAGGGAAACTAGAAGAATGTGGGANGCCTCACCATCTGCTGTGAGAACGCTCTCCATGCCTTGCACTCACTTGGGTANCCCCTCCTCTGGGAGCCTTCGGGGGCAGTTAACCGTGCCCTGATCCTACGTGTGCCTTTGGACAGCATGATTTACAAGGAACCGTGTTTATCTCTGTGAGTCTTCCACACTAAATGGAGTACCTCTTAGAGGGACTGAGCTCGCCTTGGCCTAAGCCACAGGCNCCACACCTAGCTCAGGCCTCATCACAGTGGAGACCAGGGAATGTGCTAGATTCCAAAGGAAGAAAATGACTTAGCTACCGGAGTGGTCACAGAAGGCACCACAGAGAGAGGTCAGAACTTCTTTGGAAGGTATTGAATACCNGAACCAGTGAACAAGAGAGATTGGAGCACGCTGACCAAGACAGAGGAGAACCAAAGGCCCAACCNGGACAGCACTGACGANGCCCAGGGAGAGGACACAGATCTGGTTTGGGAGAACTAAGGTTGAGGCATAGGGAAGCTAGGGAGCCAAGCTGGGAGGTGACAAGTGCCAGGCTAAGGGCTTGTTTTCTAAACTTGGTTCCAAACTTTGAACACCAATATCCCAGTTAACATTAAAATGAGAATGGTTGCCGATTTACCATAACTTCAAGATCCTTCCTGTGGGCAAGTGTGAGAACTGTTGTCCTAGGAAACAGTGTAATAAACATCCGACCTGTCGCTTAAGTGACTGCTGTGTGTTAGGACCGCTCCACACAGCTCTCTTACAGAAGCTCTGGGGTGTAGCTACAAACATGCTCGCTTCTTTTAGGTAAGGAAACACAGAGTAGGGAAGGTTGGTTATCAAGCTCACCAGTGACAGTCGCTGTAAGCAGGAGGTGGAGAACCTCAAACCCAGTGTGTTTGAGAAGGAAACCCCCTTGACCACTCCACTGAGTCGTAACTTCTGCCTGCAGGAGTGCCTGGGCTGTGGGGTAAGGAAGAGGAAACAGAAAAAGAGAGAAAGAGGACCATGCTAGGCCTCAGGAGTGAAAAACCTCTAGACATCCAACGGGAGGGTCACGGCCAAGGACAGAACCGGACATGGGGAACAAGAAAAGTATACAGACTAAGCCACAGAGTGGGGANGAGCCTTCTCGAGGGCCAAGCAGAAGCCTTTTCTCTGCGTGTTTCTGCCACGTGATCAACTACACCCTGGCTGACCTTGATGTTTAAGCCAGAGTCACACTGCTGCCCTCAAGAGCTCTGTGAGGCTCTGTGGCTGGGGCTGCCTTGACAATGACAAGGGATGGACTGGAATGACAGGGCAGCTGTGTTCCTCAGCAGCAGATTACAGGAAATCTGACCACAACTGAGCCGTGCCAGCTGTTGCTTGGCCACCATGTTTTCCAAGTCATTACTGTGGTCATGGCTGGAAGAGGGTCATAGTCACATGCCCTAGAGGAGTATAATTTGGTTGGCTGGAGTTTATGTTCTGCAGTGCTGCCATCTGGCCAAGCATGTAGGGCTACCAGCAAAGAAATAGCTTCTCCTGTTTGTGCAGTGTCTCGACAGTTTGCAAAGTGCTTCGTAGTCCTTATCACAGAGTTGGACACCAACCCTGTGAGGCAGATAAGGAAGTTGAGTTCCTGAAAAGTTAAGTGATTTAGGACAGGTCCATGGCAAACGGACATCAGAACTATATCATTGCCCAAATCTGTTCTAAGTCTGCTCAGGTATCTGGAGCCCAGCTAACAACATCCCAAGAAGTGACACACGTAAAGAAAGCAGGAGTAGGAGTAGGCTGGGTGGGAAGTAGGATACCGATTCCTCTCCCTCACTGTANGTCTGAGACATGCAGCCAACAGATGGTAAGTGGATACCACTGGATACCTTGTTAAGGCCTTTTCACCCACATCACTTCTCAATGCGCCCATTCAGGCGTGAGCGTACAGAGAGAATCTAAGTGGCTTTGGGTGGTGAGAAAGACTCCAGCACTCATGAAGCTAGAACAGGCTTCATTTCCAGCGTATCTCCTCAGAAACTGTTCAGTGTGATCAAGCAGGGGCAAATGGTCACAAGACTTCGGGCCCATCTGCTAGATATGACCTGACCAAATCATCAACTCTGGATCTGGCCCTTCAGTTCTCTATGGCTGGCCCTGTCCGACCCCAATGGCTGCTTGTTGCTGCCTGTCTACTGCAAGACAAAATGGCCATCCTGGCTCTCTCTGCTGCTACTGTGACCATGCTAGGGATCTGTGGTTTGGTCATGCTTGCCTGGCCCCATGTGATGCTCCTAGAATAGCTGTCACTACCAAACAGGCATGACCACACAGTCCTCAGGGATGAACCCTGTGTGTGACCACATCACAGCTGTCTCCTCTGCCCTCATTTTGTGGTAGCCTGGGCCAGGACTTCTTTGCTCTGGCACTGCCTGGAAGTCCTTCTCACCCAACCTTTCTAACCATCTCTTCATGGCTATTGGACACACCTGCTCGCCTTCACTCAGTAGGAAGTAGCCTTGAACACTATGCCGACATTCCCCAAAAATGGATTATGAATGATTGTCTTTGTTTAGGAGTTTGGTTACAAATTGTTATTGGTCATAGTCAACCTCTTTCTAAAAGAAGAAAGGAGGATATGATAGAAATGATGGGGGAAAAGGATAGATTATTAAATCTACTTTAATCTAAAAACAACTGTTAATTTTACATGTTTTACATCAGTATGGATTTTAGTTTATTGATACAAATTTAAAGTTAATTTTGCTATACTATGTGTATATTTCTACACTTGTTTAGGGTACTATGTTTATGCAGCTTATTTAAAATATAATATATAATTAAGAAATATAGATTAATAGTCATCTATAATTGCCAACTTATGGTCATGTTAGGTATGTTTTCAAGGTTTCAGATAGATAGGCAATCTTCAAACACTTCAAAGACCTACAGAATATGGCATTTAAAATGTTTTAAGAACTTAGATTTTTCTTGACAGTGAGACACGTCTGCTCCTGGCATCACCAATTACTTCAAAGAGGATAATGGGCACTGAAGAAACTCNATATGGAGTTTGTTTTCTTTATGGCAAAAGCTAGCCATGTAGAAAAGAAAGTGCCCTTGCCTCNACTGCTGACAGTATGCTGTACAAATTGGACAAGCAGGACACAAAAGAAAGTGACTGCAGAACTTTGCCAAGACAAGATGGGACAGTCCTTCAAAAATCCTGCTTCACAGATAGGTCTGTCAGATATGCTAGGCCTGTAGGCCAAAGATGGATGCCCCAACGTTGCAGAGGAACTTTGGGTGACTGTCCAGACAGCCTAATGTCCCTGTCATTAGGTAATATTACATCCCTCTGGAGTCTTTGATGGAGTTGAAGACTAGATAGTTATAGTTTTCTCTAGTTATAATAAAAATATAAATAGATACAATAATTTAGACTCACCAAGATAAGATAGATACTGAAGTATTTTCTCTAATTTTGTCAAATGCAAATAGATTGGATATTGTTACTTAATTTACTTAATATTTGTTTTTGTTTTACTATGTTAAGGTTAAAACCTTTCTTTTTAATTAAACAAAAAAGGGGAAATATTGTTGGATAATGCTCTTGTACACTGTAAAGATTTGTCACTTGAATTGGTTTAATAAAATGCTGATTGGCCAGTAGCCAGACAGAAAGTGTAGGTAGGGCAAGCAAACTAAGAATGCTGGGAAGAGGAAGGGCGGAGTCAGGAGTCGCCAGCCAGATGCAGAGGAAGTGAGATGAGAATGTCGAACTGAGAAAAGGTACTAAGCCACGTGGCTAAATATAGATAAGAATTATGGGTTAATTTTGGTGTAAGAGCTAGTTAGTAATAAGCCTGAGCTAATGGCCAATCAGTTATAATTAATATAAGTTTCTATATGGTAATTTGGGAAGCAGCTGCTAGGTATTTGGGAGTTGTTGGCAGAACAGAAACTTCCANCTACAAAAAAGGTGGGAGGAGACTCTGACCGCGTGCAGCTCTGGCCTAAGCTGGTGGCTCAAAGCCACAGGCAAGCAGCTTTTTTGTGAATTCATGTCCCACGTTGGGCACCAGATATTGCACAAATCCTAATTGGTCTTAATAAAAACCCAGAGCCAGATATCAGGGTGAAAGTTGAAAGATCAGAGCAGCAGAGCAAGTCACCTCTTAACTTACCAACCCCTCAGCCTGCAAGAGCCTGAAAAAGACCAGAGTTCCTGTCTCCTCCTGCCTTATATTCCTTTCTCTGCGCAGCCATTATCACTTCCTGTCTCAACCTTCCTAGTGCTGGGATTAAAGGTGTGTGATCCCAAGTACTGGGGTTAAAGGTGTGTGCCACCACTGCCTGGCTGTTTCTCTTTTAGACTGGATTAATCTCNTGTAGCCCAGTGTGGCCTTGAACTCACAGAGATCCATCTGTCTCTGCCTCCCGAGTGCTAGGATTAAAGGCGTGTGTCATCAATGCCTGACCTCTATGGCTAACTCTGTGGCTAGCTCTGTCCTCTGATCTTCAGGCAAGCTTTTATTTCTTAGATTACAAGCAATATATGACCACATATCTTTGCTCTGGCACTGCCTGGAAGTCTTCCTCACCTGCCCTTTCTAACCATCTCTTCATGGCTATTGGACATACCTGCTTAGGAACTGAAAGCACAGGCATGGGGATCACAGGACCATGGATGGGACTCTAGAAGACAATTACCACTTCCTGCTTCTCCCACTGCCTCAGTTCCCACCCCCAGGGCTTCTACCTGATGATCCTGCTGATGGGGGGCCCAGCTACTGAGTGGCCTCTCTAGACTTTGGGCTACCCAGCCTACTTGTGTGCTGGTGAGTGGGCGTGCACCTGTGAGAGACGTTGCTCCGATCTCTCTCCTCACTCTTGCTCCTTACTGCCTACGACCCTCCTAACACGGCCAGGAAACACTCATCTTTCTTACAGAAAAAGTGATAAACAGATTGTGCATACTTATAGTAGTACACACCAATGCAAGCAAAGCCACTAGCAGTCCCAGCAGTTGGACGGACCTTTGGAATGCTGTCCACAAGGGAGCAGGTGCTTCGAGGGACAGGCCTTCACACCAGGGATTTTATCAAGCTCAGAAGCAAGTCAGATAAGACAGTGCCCTGTCTAGGGGAACATTCGTTCATGACCACATATAGTTTTGAAAATCAAGGAAATGGTCAACATAACATTCAGAGAGTGGTTATGTAGAGGACAGGCTGGAGAATGGAACAGGAAGAACACACTAATAGGGGCTGGGCATGGGTCAGGTGTGATCATTACAAATATTTTCCATGTTCTTATATTACACACACACACATACACACACACACACACACACACACACACACACACACACACACTGCTATGCAACAATTTCAAAGATTAGGTGGAGAAGTCCCAGACAGAGGTTCATCTCTTGTCTGTTTTAACAGATCTGGTGGCAGGAAAGAGTGCCCAGTGAGTGCCTGGTCTCCATGCCCCTGTCTCACCCCTGACATCTATAGGTTTAAAAGCTGTTTTACACCATTCTCCATTTCCTTCCCTCTCACAGACTGGCTGGTTGCCCAAGACAGGTCTTGCCAGATTCCCCAAGAGAAGTGTCAGTGAACATAATGGACAGTTTCAGGGATGGTCTTGCCTGGCATCCTGGCAATGTTTGAGGCTGCAGGCCCTGGCATTTCCAACATATTCACCCTTGACCAAACTTCTCAGTCTCTTTTGTGGGTTCCCTGCCTCTGCCCACCCCTTCGTTAAGTGGAGGTGTCACTCCCTATATCACCTCATATCCTCAGTTGCTGCAGTGGATGAGTTCACAGTTCTTTCTGCAGCCCACCTTGTCTTTCCCGGACGCCAGCCTAAACATCAACCTCTCCTTTTGGTGGCTACACAGACATTTTCCCTCAAGTTCCTGGCCTTTGCTGCTAGCGGGTCCTCTGCTAGTAGCCTCTTTCCATCCTTCTAAGAGCCCAAGACATGTGTTCCCTCCTCAATTCCTCCTCTTCTCTCTGCTACCATCTCTTCTCTTTCCCCAGACCACATCAGCACCATCCAGCCTCTTAAATGGCACTCGGCTTTACCTGTTCTCTCCACGCCTACCAAGACCTCCCTTCCTCAGAGCAAGCATCTTCTGCTTGTACAGAGGCATTTATCTCAATTGCAATCACCTTGCAGTCAGCCTTGGCTTAGTACCCAACCCACAGGTCATGGAACTGTGGACTTGAGAATATGAAGACCTGAGTGTAATCTGTTTATAACCCCCTGGTGGTTGCCACTGCCCTCAGGCTCTCCACCACTTGTCCCTAACCTACTTTCCCTCCTCATTTTCTCTCATATCCCTCATCTGTGCCTCAANCCCACCCTAGCCACAGTGAACTTCTTTTGGTATCTCAGACACATGAGGCTTCCCTTTTACCTCCAAAGCACCATGTCTCTACCTAGAACATTCTGTGGCTGTCCCTATCCGCTCTTTCCTGCTTCATCTCTTAGCTAAGCTTTCAGGAAGCCTTCCTGGACTCATCCAGGCATGGTAGATGGGTCCACAATCCCATCATACCTGCTTCATTTCCTATTTGATTCCACCACTTGTAACACTTGCTATCAGTTGCTTCTTAATGGCTCTTTCTCTCAGTATGGATTCTTGGCCTTGGGCAGCAGGATTCCATAACAATGCCTGACCCCCTACTAAGTAGGCAGTAATAACTGTTCAATGAATGGAGAATGTATGAATGATACATGTGCTCTCACAAGAATCTTACAGATCTATAGTTCAATGAGGGGAGTGGCTTGCCCCAAGTCACATAGGAAAGAGAAAGGTGGAAGTTAGGCTGGAGGTTTCAAAAGCTCATAGCAGCTACCACCTATATGCCCATGTCTGGCCATACTACCTCGTCCTTTATCCCATAGCTGGCCAAGGAGCATTTCCTTGGCCCAATCAAGGCTAGGAAGTTCAGGGTGGAAGCTGGCATGGTTACCTGGAAGCAGGTGGGCCCTGGCCTCCCTGTAGGGATGTCTGACTGGTAGAAAACTTTGAGCTCTGGGGTCAGGGCGATGACAGTCTTGATCACCAAGGAGATGATGTCAGACCAGACCTTCTTAATGTCCACACCTTTGGAAGAGAGTCTACAGAGAATGCTAGAGAAAGTCCTCTTGCTGCCCGTGCTGCCGCTGTCAGAGTGGATGAACTTGCCACTGTGGATGTTCAGTGAGTAGTTGGTCAAGTGCATGAAGACATGGTGCAGATTCTGGGAGTTNGGCTCTTGATACGGCTCTGTACAGAATCTAGAGAGTCCATCTTTGGCTATATAAATCTCTAAGGGGTCCAAGGATTTCAGCAAGACGTACAGACGGATGTCAAACTTGAGCTTGTCAATAAGGAGAGGCTTATAAATGTACTCCTGGACCACTGCCGGCCTGCTCTGGAGGGTCCCAGTCAGGCGGATGTCATTAGGATCTTTAATGAGGTAGATTCCATCGCCCTGACAACCACTATCCGGTTTCACAATAAAAGTGGGCTTCCAGGATGGGTCACCATCTTTCACCATTCGGACCTGGGAGGGAGGGAAAGAACCTTTAGCACTATGTCAGAGATCCCCTTTTCCAAGTGCTCACTAGGTGTCTTCCACGGAGATGACACCATCCAGGGGTACCAGGACATGGGACTGTCCTCAGGGGTACCAGGATATGGGACTGTCCTCAGTCTCGTACTCTAGAGGGAGATAGAACATGGATTAAAAAGGTAGTCATAAGACCTGAGTTCAAGTCACTTTGCCAATCCTTAGTTGTATTCTTATACAAGTCATGTAACTAATAATAGTGACAGTGGCTTAATACAATTGGTGAGTGCCTGTGATGCGCCAGGTACTGTATTAGGCACCTTATACTAGTTACTTCATCAAACTGTTCCAGAAAACACAATTGTTACAGAGGGATGCAGATGGTATGTGTGAGAGGAAAGAGCCTGCCTGGATTCAAAGCCTGGCACTGTCATTTATGGTGCAAATTATTTCTCTCTACCTTTCATACCTGCTAAATAGAACTAAGATTGTCTTTTTTCTTTCCTGATCTTCTTTGTTTTGAGCAGGGTACCTTGTCTAACTTGGCCTTGAACTTGCTCTGTAGCTAGGGATGACCTTGAACTCCTGACTCTTTTATCTTCACCTCCCAAGTGCTGGGATTACACATAAGCAAACATCACATCTGGCTTATGTGGTGCTGGACTCTGTGCATGCTAGCAAGCATGCGGCCGCCTGGGCTACATCCTNGGCTCCAGAACTGAGATTGGGCTAAAGACTCACTGAGAAAATAAACATAGCAGACTAAGAACACAAAAGCTGATGTGTCACTGACGAAAGCCTGGCCACTGTCATTTTTTAAAGATAGAGTAACTTGCCAGCTTAACTGGGGGAGGTGGCAGAGTTGGGACTGAATCCTGGATTGATGACTCTAGAGCCCNGTGCCTTCCTCCAGATTCCTTTCAACCCTCAAGGGACAATATTAAGATGTGACCAACTGAAATGTACGAAGGACCAAGCACAGTCACCCTGGGCTAGCACACGAGAACCAGGTTTTCTGTTTATTATGTGCGTCTCACAGACTTGGCCAATCCTCTCATCTATTTGGACCTCTTGAGAATTAGGTTGTCTGTCATCTGCAGCATTTGCCTTCCTCCCTGTTCTGGGTCAGCAGGGCACTCAGCCAGTTCAGATCTGGGCCTGTGGTTGTGTATAATTTATAGGCACCTGATTCCTCCAGGCCATGGCTTCAGGGTATTCCCCTGGAGCTCATGTGGTGGAAACCTAACCCTCATAAGCATGGTATCTCAAGGTGGAAACTTGGCAAGTAAAGTTGAGAAGTCATGAGAATGGAGGCCATGACAGCACTGGTGGCTTCATAAGAAAGGGAGAGAGACCCCCTCTCCCCATTGCCGGCTAGCACATTTGCCATGTCTTGTCCTATGATGCTCTCTGCCACCTTGTGATGCAGTAGAAAGTCCCTCACCAGTCACTGGCATCTTGACATTGGACTGTGGAGCTGAAAGACATACGTTCTATTCTTCACACACTGGCCAGGCTCAGGCACTCAGCCAGCCGNAGACAGCCATGGTGGGGTGCTTTGGGAAGCTATGGAAGCAGATAACATAGAGAGAGGTNTTCAGTGGGGACATGTGAAGATGGACAAAGACATAGAGGACACCTTGCTCTTTGCAGCTCCTGGCATGGAAGCTCTGTTCTGAGCTGTCACCAAGAGCAGCGCCCAGAGGCAGGCCACTGCCGGCCTCCTGTCAGCCTTTGCCTTTGCTGTGTAAGCCTGACCCAGGCCATCTGCACTCTAGAATGTACTTATCTCTTTGACTGGCCTATATTTCTAACTGAAGCTTTTGCCGATTCCTTGGGCTTGTAAAAGATCCTTAACAATGGAGAAACACGTAAAGCCTTAATAATGGTTCACATCAATTGTTTCTTCCATGTCAGCAGGATTCCAGAACTTCACAAGAGATCAATGCGGGCTCCCGGGCCCTCCACAGAGCCTTTCCTGCAACGGTGACCTTGACGTTTATGTCATTATTTAATATTCATCCAAGGCATCCACATGCATGGCCTTTCCAGTAAATATGAGTGCGATGGACAAGTGGCAGCCGTGGATCAGCCAGTGAAAAATGTCAAGTTTGCACTGATGGGTAATTTCTGCCTCTGGGAAGCTTTTTCTAGGCCAATGATACTAACAGTTCAATATATTATCAGGAGTGATATTTTCTCCTTTGAATTCNGGGTATGTGCCTTAAATAAATTAAACTACATGGTCAATAGTCCCTGTCATTTATTACACTGTTGAATATTTCTCCTGCTCTTTGCCAGAGTCGTCACNACAAATCAAGATTATTAACTCTAATAAAATCATTGAATTTTCTGAACCCAAAGGATCCTTGGAGATCTACACCATCCCATCCACTCATAATTCAAAGGGGAGGCTGCAGCTTAGAGAGGTGACAGGACTTGCCATGGGTCCATAACTGGCTAGTAGGCAACTGGGATGAGAACCCAGGTCTCTTGGTTCCACTTCAGGTTTGCTTGGCCATTTTTATTTTTGATAAGATAAAATCAAAGTCCTATTTTTCTGACTGCTGGAGGAAAGGCTCTTGGTATCTCAGACATTACTGGCATCTGGGCTCTAACCTCACCCTGAAGATGGCTGTCTCGGAACTGCTCTGTGATCCTGAGCTGTCTGGGATACCTCAGTTTCAAATTTTCTGTCTGGGTTCCTAGTGTGATCAGAAGCAAGTGCCACAGCCTAGCTCAGTCATTAAAGTAACTGCTGTGCCATCAGGACCTGAGTTTGATCCCTGCAATAAAAAGCTGGACATGGTGGTATAAGCCTGTAATCCCAGCACTGGGGAGGCAGAGACAGGAGGATCCCTGGGGCTCGCTGGCCAGCCAGGCTAGCTGAACCTGTGAGCTCCAGGCTCAGTGAGACTTGCCTCAAAAACAAAAAAAGGTGAAGTGCAATTGAGAAGGACATCTGGCTTTGACCTCTGGCCTACACACATACACACATATACACACATACACACACACATACACACACACACACACACACACACACACACACACACAGTCTAGGTAATGAAGTTCCTATATCTTCAGTCCCCTCAGCCACTTCTTTAGCAAGAAAGACATATCCTCTAACTTCTGTTTTTTCACCTATAGACACCTTTCCCTCCAATGACTGATGTTAAATGCCGTTTCTATCTCTGGACCCCACCCCCAACCCTCACCTCCCACTGAAAATTTTGACTTGATTTCAGCTGAGACCTGGATATGTGATTCTGACATCTGCACTGGGAACCACTGGACTAAAGTGAATTAAGCTAAAAATACCATCTGAAATGAAGTTCTATGCCTTGGTGCTTGCCAGAATGTGAGCAAGACGGCTCTTACACTACAGCTGATGGTATCTCTGGTTTATCCAGCTCTGCTGTCGGATGTGAAATCCATTATCTTGTAACTGTATACATGGATGGCCGAGAGAGATACACAGAGGACGCCCAGCCAGCTTGCTTGGCATTCAGGAGGCTTATTGAAAAATGTCTGCATCTTTTACTGCCCCCTAGTGGGTATTTTGGAAAGGCATCTGGGAAAGCCAGTCTGTTCAAATTTCCAATATTACTTAAATGGGATATTTGGAGCCTTAAAATGGAAGGGAATACTAAGAAGGTGGCAACCTTGAAGATTCTAAAGAGAAATAAGCCAAACACAAAAAGGCAAGTACTGTAGGATCCTACCGTACAAGGTCCCCAAGAAGTCAAATTCTTAAGAACACAGAAGTAGAAGGGGGTTTGCCAGAGCTTGCATTTCTGTTACTCAAGAGTTAAAACGTTCTACAGCTGGATGGTGGTGATGCTTGGACCGCTGAACTTTACAGTCTATAAGTGATGNNGCTACGGCTGAGGAGACGGCTCTGTTGGCGGAGTGCCTGCAGCACATTTATGTGGACCTGACTTCTATCCCCAGTAATCAGATAAAAAGCTGGCATGGTGGCACGCGCCTGCAATGCCAGAGTTGGGATGGGGTGGGGAGTACTGAGGCAAGCAGATCCCAGAAGCTCCTTGGCTAGCCAGCATAGCTCAGCTGATGAGCTCCAGGCAGTCTCAAAAGCTAAACTGGAGAATAGTTCTGCAGATTCTTGTAGGAGTCTCTGGCCTCTGCATGCATGTACATACATGTGCATGTCTCCACATGAGAACATACACACACACACACACCATATACACCACACACACCACATACAACACACACACCACACCACATGCNTACACACATACACATGTCACACACATCACAGACACCATACACACATACACACACACACATCACACTGCACACACCATATACACATACACACCACATACACCACACATGCCACATCCCACACCACACATACACATACACACAAGAAAAAAAAAAGACGAAGCTGGTAAACTCTGTTATTCTTATTTACTCTTAACTAGTCTTTGGTGAGTTGAAAACATATGCAAAAACCAGAAAAGTCTGGATTTTGGCTCCAGTGTTGCCGGGTCATTTATAACTGTTGTGTGGCCGTGGGAAAGTCACTGGACCTTCTGTCCTCTGCTGTGTTCACCTGTGGAATCAAGGGCTCATTAGAAGGTCCCGGGCTTCAGCCGGCTAACAAGTGTTAAGCAGGGGTTTATCTTGACATCACCTCTACTGAGGGCTGTGTCACAGACACACAAGCAGTGTTAACCACGCTGGGGAGGTCATGCTGTGCTTTACCACCAGCACACACAGAGACGATGTGAGAGCAGGGTGTAGCTAGGAGACTTGGAATGCATTTGGGGAGGTCAGGCAGGGCCTGTGAGAGAAGCAAGCTGCAGCGCTTGGAGGAATTCAGCAGTTGGACTAGAAAGGCACAAAGCATTATTAGCATTGAGAGGCAGGCATGCGGACAACCTCCGAATTATGATGACACCAGGAATGTCAAAGCTAGTTAGAGCTATGCTTTGTCATATTGGAGGATCTACATTCTGTCATAACTGCCCAGGCCCTTGGGGTCACAAGCACAGGCTGTGGATCTTCAGGACAAAAAAGGCTTTGATAGATGAAATGGGCATGACAAAAGGTACACTGGGCAGGACACAGGGGCCCAATCCTGA
The DNA here is from genome assembly GCA_001675575.1 of Neotoma lepida. Taxonomy (NCBI): domain Eukaryota; kingdom Metazoa; phylum Chordata; class Mammalia; order Rodentia; family Cricetidae; genus Neotoma; species Neotoma lepida. Next base: position 835,137 of record LZPO01087144.1, read on the forward strand.
CAGCTTTGGGGTCTGAGACTGGTACCTAAGGGAAAGGCCACCACTTCGTGTGCAAGACAATTTCTGAGCTCAGCTATGACTGAAGGCAGTAGTCACGTAGGTGACCAAGGCCAGACAGGGAGGGCAATATGGGCCATCTGAGAGGCAAAGTGGGAGGTGGCCTGGGGTGGCTGCAAAGACTTTGAGCAGATGACAAAGCAGGAGAAAGTAGACATTTAGGAGACTGTCAATGACAGAGAACAGCAAGCAAATGATCACCAGTGTGAGGAGACTCCCACTCATGAGATCAGCAGGGGGGAGTGGACAGCTCAAGACACTATATATGGGTCAGGCACTTGTCTACACACTTCATCGTATTTAATCCTCACAACTATCTTATTTTATGGATCAGAAAATGGGGGCCAGAGACGTCTATTAACCTGCCAAAGGCAACACAGACAATAGGGTGAGAAGCCAGGGTTTGAACTTAAGCAGTCAGATTCTAGAGTCCGTGTCCAAAATGAATAGATTACTGTTGGGTGTGAGAGGTTAGCCTGATTGGTAAGGACCTTGAATATCATTTCAGGGACTCTAGGTGATGCTCTGCAAAGGTGGGGACTTCCTGAAGTGTTTTTGAGAAGGAAGAAACTAATTGATGTGTATTATGGAAAGATCTTTGGGCCCCTGGATAGAAAATGTCCTGGAGGGGCAGATGTCCAAGGACAGAGAAGCAATGCTGGCACCAAACAGTGGAACTGGAGGGAAGNAGGGAGGCTTGAGGACAATGAGTAGAACTAGAGTGCTCCACTTTAGATATGAACTGTTCCCTTCCAAAGGCTCGTGTCTCAGAGNCTCATTTGCTGCCGGTGTAGGCAATGTTCTGAGGTAGGGCTTTGTGGACCCGAGGCTCTGCCTTCACCAGCAGATTAACCCTGACGAACTCAGAATGTGAAGGGACAAGCTGGAGAGATGGCTCAGCAGTGTGGATGGAGCTCATGTTGCTCTTGCAGAGGACCAGAGTTCAGTTCCCAGCACCTAGGTCAGGAGGCTCACAGCCACCTGTAACCCCGGCTCTGGGGGAATCCAACCTCTTCCAACAGGTACTTGTGCTCATGTGCACATGCCCACACGCACACAAATACAAATCATTTAACCATTTTTTAAAAAGTTTAGAGTAAAGACAGTTTGAACAGAGTATTGGGAGGTGGGGAACTGCAGGGGGTGGAGTCTGGTGGGGGACGTTGGTCCCTGAGACCCCTTCCCATCACCCCCTCTGCTTTCCACCCACATGAGGTGAGCTGCTTTTGTCCCCCACCCCCTCACCATGATGTTTCACCTCACCTCAGGCCACAGCAACGGAGCCAGACAGTCGTGGGTCTAAACTTCTAAAAGTCTAAAACCACACCAAGACCTTCCCCTTTTCGGTTGTTTAGGTCAAGCGTTTCATCACAGGGATAAGAAACCAACCCCTTGGGTGAGGGGCAGAGGAGCACATGGGCTTGGTTAGGGAACTAGGAGGAGAGAGGATTCAGCAGGAAGTCAGGAGTGGAAGACAGGGGAAGATGAGGAGCCAGGAAGAGGGACAAAAGGACGCACAGCCGGGAAGTGTTTATGCCACTTGGTGTCTTAGTCACTTTTCTGCTGCTATAATGAAATACCATGACCAAGGCGAGGCAACTTACAGAGAGAGAGTTTATTTTGGCTAATGGCTGAAAAGGGAGGAGAGCCNGTGATGGACAAAGCAGCAAGCTGAAGCTCATATCTTGAACCATAAGCAGGAAGCAGAGAGAGCTAACTAGAAATGGCATGAATCTTCCAACTCCCCAAATGCACCACTAGTGACACATTCCTCCAACAAGGCTGCACCTTTTAAACATCCCCAAACAGTGCCACCTGCTGGGCACCAAGTATGCAAATACAGGAGCCTATGGGGGACATTCTCATCCAAATCCCTGCACTTGGACATGTGAGTCTAGAGTTCAGAAGAGAGATATGTAGTAACCAGATGATGCTGGCTGCCACAGACCAGATCATCTTGGAAAGTAAAGAAGGGTATATCCCAGAGCTGGAGTCTGGGAAGGGCACCAAGATGGTGAGTCTTCTCCTCTGAGCTTGACCTACAGGCAAACTGATGGATTTTCAACTGGAGATGGACACAGGCACCCACGAGAACTGCCACATGGGAGGTCTGAGACTAATGCAAGAAGATGTCATGGCCACAGGAGCCCTGAAGGCCTGAACAGGGGCAGGGATAGTGGCACTGGACAGGGAGATGGGGCAAGGCAGGTTGCTAGGAACCCNTAGTAACTAGATGGTTATAAGGAGCTGGGGAGGGAAGATCTCAGGGTTTAGGGCTTCCGTAGTCACAGAGGTGGTGCTGTGCCAGGTACAGATTGAGGGAATATGGCAAAGAGCAGGTATCACTGGGGTGAAGTGGGGGGAGGGGCTCTTCCACGGAGTCATCCTGAACTGATCATCTACTCTTCCCATGAAGTTAATTTCAGCTTCTGTAACCTCATTCCTCAAGCATGTTGTTCAATAGTTCCTCAAGTTTTAAACCAGGAAGCAGGATAGCTCATGCAGGGTGGTGTAGCTCCAGGCACCTTCAGCTCTGACTTAAGGGAGCCGTGGACCACGTGGAAAGGAGGGTGCCTGACGCTGTAACTGGCTCTGGAAGGGTTCCAGTTCGGAAAATTTAAATTGCAATTTTTAAATTGAAAAAAAGAAATGCCCTGCAGCTTGACTACGGATAAGTGTTGGCTTAAAAGAAATAACACCAAGTATTCCCGTGGAGCTGCTGCTGGCCACTCGTGTGTGACACGGCTTACACGGAGGACACCCCTTTAGCAGACGGCGCTGACTCGCCCACCCCTAACAGCCTCCTTCCCCACCCTTGCCCAGTCCCTCTTTCATTCCTCCTTGTGTGCTTGCCCGTGGCTTCTACTGGGCCCTCTTTGCTTGCAGAATTCCTACCCAACATGCACAGCTCAGTCATGAGAGTGCAGGCCTGGCCTGCAACCCTTCAAATGGATCTTTTTCCTTCCACCATGCTGTCTGCATCCAGCTGTCCTTCACACTCAGCCCTTTTAGGCCCAGGAAGAAAATGTCACCGCACACAAGTGTTCATTTTCACACATACACACTTTATAAACAGAGAAACCAAGGCCAAGAGGCATGGAGACTTACCCAAGGCTTTCAAATAACTAGCAACAGAAACAGAATTAAAATCTTCAGACTCCCAGCCCAAAGTCCTTTCTACCAGAATGAACTGGGGACTCTGATGAAGTTTTTTTGGAAGTAGCGCTCTCTTTCTGAACAACACATAACATGGGCTGAGTGATAGTATCCATTTCTGGGCTATGCAGATTAGCCTGTGTTTCTAAGTCATCATTCCACAGAAAACAAGGAAACGGACCCAGGAGCAGTGCAGGAAGCCTNCAGTTGCCCAGTCAGCAGGTGGGATGGAAGCTCTGGCTCAAGCCATTTCTTCGGAAGATGCTTCAAGTTTTACCTGAGAAGCAGGCACAGCACATAAACTGCTGGGGAAGCTAGAGGCAAAGGGTTCTCTTTCCACCTGCTTTTCTTCAAATGCCTGTGTCAAGGTGATTTAATGGATGGATGTCACTCTTGATAAGTACAAGTTTATGTGGGACATAATCTGTCCATCACTAGGGAGCAATCAAAAAGCCACTTGAGAACACATCTGGGGCCATAAGCTCTGCTCAATAGGAAGGAACTAGTTCTTTTGTGTTTGTCCGTTCCCCCACTCCCTACCCCCCACCCCGAGGGCCTCCAGACTGAGGACACCAGCCCTGTGAGTCAGCCCTGCCTGGTATTCCTGACACTTTCCATGGTTCCAGTCTCAGCTCTCCACCCATCCCTACTTGTTTTCTCTAACAAGTAGATACTAAGCCGGACTTGGTGGCCTGAAACATGCCATCCCAGAGGCCTTGCATGACCTCTGAGTGCATGAAGGACCTTAGGCATCTGCTTCCTTTTGTGACCAAGTCCATGTATCTGAGTGGCTACTGGGAGACAAGGATTACAGTAGGTTACAAGGCTTTGACGGATGGCNATTCAAATCTCAGTACAGACACTTTCTAGGAAAACTTGTCTGTTTCCGTTCCTGTAGGCTAGGTAGTTTGTGAAGAAAACTGGTTTGTTTGGCTCACAGCTTGGGAAGTTCAAGGGTTTTGTTTGGTAGGAGCTTCACCTCAGCCCCAATCCGCTCTTGGCAGACAATTCCTGGCCGCCAGGCGATTGGTGGAGCTGCTTTCTACCGGGGTCATCCGGACGCAGCTTCCTGTGCTGCTCAGGCTCCACCCCCCAGCACCACCCACACCTCAAGCGGCTCAGACTCCTAGCCCGTGTGCAGGCTGTGCAGCAGGCCCGCACTGGGCCGCACACTGCTGAACTTCAGAGCCCGCCAAACACGGCTCCTCCCCAGAAAGGCCAAGACCACTCCCTNGGCCTATTTAAGCAGCATCCCGGAGACTATACGCTCTCTTCCCTCTAGTCTCTCGCCCGATCTCCTGTCTGTGGGGCCCGGGAATCACCCGGGAAATCACCGGGGAAAGTTCGTACATTAAACCTGGCCTTTTCTAACTTGGCCTGACTCTGATTGCTGCACTGGAGGAGAAACTTATCAGGTATCACATCAGCTTTGGNAGATAATATCACATTCAAGAAGGAGAGATCACATGGCTAGACAGGAATCCTAAGAGTGACTCAGAAACTCACTCTAGAACGGTGTGGTCTTTTGAGAATGCAAGGTCCTAGAGAACTGTCTAAACCTCCAAGTGACCTAAGGACTTCCCACCAGGTCCACCTTCTTAAAGGTCCAACCCCTCCCAGCCCTGTGACACTGGGACCAAGCTCCCAGCACATGAGCTCTTGGGGCACAGGCTCAAACTACACCCAAATCGCCGCACTGCTTGCTAGACCTGCCCAAGCTGTTCATCTTCCGGGATATCAGTATCCTTGTCTGTCCAACAGAGGAGTGATGCTTGCTCCCAAAAGTTCAAGAATAATTCAGTACTAGCTAGCATTTACTTAATACAGTTCTTTTTCTATTTGTACTAGCCTGCCTTGGTTTCCCCAACATTCCTTGGGTTCCCATTGGAGGTGCATCCTAACCACGTTAGCTGGGGTCTAAGCACATGCTTGGGCTATCCCATCAATGATTAGGATCCATCTACTGACCCTCCGCTGGGTCCTGGTGAGGTTAAGCTCATGTTTCCTATACCCTAGGACCACTCCCTCCAGTGTTCACGCTCCCAGCCTGGCTCCTGGTCTCATGAGCCCCCTTGGTCTTCTGTGAGGTAACAGAAAGCTTCACAACTGTGCCAATCCTGAACCCAACATTAACTGCTGAGTGAGATCCGCCTCCAGCTAAAGCTGTTTTTTCCAGTTGTGAGGATTTCCTGCTAATGAACTGGCTAAATAATCTTTAGTTCACTTCCAAGTATACACAACTTCATTACAGTCAAGAGCATTTGAGATCACAGGCTCAAGTCCTCTTCCTCCTGACTAATACTGCATTCCCATGTCTCTTGTATTCCTACAGTAATCTGCACACTAAACTCATCAATGTCATATTTTGCAACATTCCATCCAGGTGCTCTCCATCTCAATGTTCTGTCAGACAAAATGTCAGTCTTAGTCACAAGACTAAGCACATCCATGTATATAGTTGAAATCTGACACTATGAGGTGAGGAATAGCTCTACTCATGTGCTTGGTAGCTAACAGGTTCTCCCAGCCTCCCAAGAAGCTGAGGTAACTACTAACTCCTGAGGGCAGGGGAATGATCATGACATGTAGAGAGTCTCTTGTCTGCTCTGTCCTGCCTTCTACTTCTTTACACACAAGAGCAGGACTTGGCTGATACTTCTCAGAACCTGCCATCTCCTCTGTTCAATTCTGTCGTGTTGTGTCCAGTATGGTAGATAACAC
>LZPO01087144.1:867059-881416 GCA_001675575.1 Neotoma lepida
TTTTCCCCTAAGACAGGGTTTCTCTGTGTAGCCCTGGCTGTCCTGGAACTCAGTCTGTAGACCAGGCTGGCCTTGAACTCAGAGATCCACCTGCCTCTGCCTCCCAAGTGCTGAGATCAAAAGTGTTTGCCACCACTGCAAGCTATTTTGTGTTTGATAAATCTTAATCTTATTTCAAATTCTAGATTTTTATATTAGACCCCAAAACAACATTGAGGTACTCAAACAGACTCTAGGCCTCAGTACTGGCTCTAGATTTAAATCATACTTCTTGATCAGACTCGGTAATTTCTCAAAGTCTGTCTTCTCATCCATAAAATGGGGATATTCATAAAACTGATGGCATAAAATTATCCTAGGGTTAAAAGAAATTACGTTAAGCTGCGAGCACAATGCCCAGACTACAGTAAAACCGCTAAGGTAGCAAGCGGACTTGTCCCAGTGAGACTAAGGTTTGTGGCAGTTACCCTGTAGTTCATAGTTATGGAATGCTCTGCAGAAATTGTCAAAGGGTCTGGAATGATCTGAAATTAATCTTGTCAAAAACAAAAAGTAAACTAAACATTGATTCTGAGGCCCACTTCCTCACCACCGCTATTTCAAACCAGCTAAGTCTCTGGAGTATCATATACTCAAACACACTGCTTTCAGGGTGGAAGGGATGGANCACTGGAAAGTGGATGCTGGCACCAACTTCAAAGCAGGACACGTAAAAGGCTTCCCATGTCCAGTTGTTAGGCCTGCTCGCTGGTCTTTAAGCAGCCCAACTGGGCTGTTGGCTGGGGAGCCTACCCCCAGGGTCCTGTCGTCCCCCCTCCCCATGGCCCATTCCACTTGTGAGCTCCACACCTGCTCTTCCTGGTTTGCTGGTTCCCTGACTCCATGATCCAGTTCTAGCACCTGTCATGTCAATTTACCTACCTGTCGCCCTGCCTGTTGCACACTGCAAGCTGCCTCAATGGCTACCAATGATCACGGTGTACAAGCAAGTCGTTCAACTTCCTGGTGCCCGCTTGGTCCCCGCACACAGGACCAGGAACACAGCTACAGTCACAAGCATACTTATCATTCCAGGGCCCCACCCCCAGCATGCTAGCTACCTGAGTGACAAAGAGCTGGAACTCATCAGGCAGAATCCACGAGCGAGGGTAGAAGTTGTACTCCTCTGGAAACAGGTTCTGCATGATTCTCAGCGCTCTGCTCAGAGTGATTTTACGCACCATCTCCGTCATGCCTGGGGAGAGGAGAAGCCATGAGGCTCAACCAAGGCAGGCCACCAGGGACTTCTAAAGCCTCCCGCCCACCATGGTCACTCTCTAGGGCAGCAGAGACCACTAAAGTGAGGAGAATCAGCCCATATATTTCCCTTCCCTATTAAAAGTGAGAAGACGAGTTTTTGCCTCTATTTGAGTCTCCGTCTGAGTCTGAGGCTGTCCTTTGTCATCTTTGTGGGTAATGAAGTTCTCTCACTTAGAACTGAGTTCCCTCTTTATTGCACGGCCAGAGCACATTATTTCAGGGGTCCTTTCTACCCTGTTCCCCAGAGAAGATTATCTAGTGGACTCTGGTGACATTATGAGGAACTTAATTAGGCTGCTTTGTTTTAATCTTTCATGACTACTAGAAGTATAAAATAGAAAAACACACACCTTTCAGCATAAAATCTGTCTCCTTGAATCAAGGACAGAAAAGGGGAAAGCATCCATGGCATAATTTATGATATTAATCACGAGGGGATGTGGTGCTCAGCATTATGGGAGTGAGCACCGGCTTGCTCATCTCCTGACTCTCATTCATTTATTTGCCCAGAGGGAAATGTCCACTTAAAAATATGTGGACATTTTGATCTTTATGTGTGTTTGTGTACCTGTGTGTACCTGTGTGCATGTGTTCGTGTGGGTAGGTGGGTTTATATGGTTGTATATCTGGAGGGCACCCTTGAGTGTCATTCCTCAGGAGCTGTCCATGACTTTTCTCACCGTGTGTGTGTGTTCATGTGTGTGTGTGTTCATGTGTGTGTGTGTTCATGTGTGTGTGTTCATGTGTGTATGTGTTCATGTGTGTGTCTGTTCATGTGTGTGTCTGTTCATGTGTGTGTGTGTGTTCATGTGTGTATGTGTTCATGTGTGTATGTGTTCATGTATGTGGCCAGCTTGCTCTGGGGCTCCTGTCTTCCATACACTGACATTGCACACGGGCCACCATGCCCACTAGGCATTAACATGGGTTCTGGGGACCCTAGCTCCAGTCTTAATGTTTACACAAGAGCTTTACTTGCTAAGACATTTCCTTGGTCCTGCCTTGGTTTTAGAGACAGGGTCTCTCATTGGTCTGGAGCCCAACAATTAGGCTGGGCTATGTGGCCAGTGAGCCCCAGGGATCTGCCTGTACTGACTCAAGGCACTGGGACTATAAGTACCTACTCCCACATATGGCTCTTTGACATAGATTTTGGTGATCAAACTCAGGTCCTCATGCTTGTGTGGCACACTTTATTGTCATGGAGGTCACTGGCATCCTTTGCATGCAGCTCATGTGGATGTGGGGAGTGGTGTCTCCACACTGCAGCCCTGCTCAGGGTTATCTGGGTCTCTAGCAGAGCCAAGCCCATGCTCCCTGGTAAACATGTGAAGGGAAGTGATGGCCAGTGTTAAGTCTCAAACCCTGGGACAAATGACTGAGGTGCCTATTTAACATATCAAAGAGGACCTGGCTCCCCAGGCTCTCCTGGCATCCCTACCTGTTAGNGGGTATGGCTGGCACACCCCGCCCTCTCTCCTGAACTCTCCAGCCCCAGAGGCTGGGCTGCCCCTCCCCCTGAGGCTCTTCCTTATATAATCCAGCCATTTTGGTTACTCACCCTACTGTAGCTTTGCTCTCATGGCTGCTGCACATGGTGCCCCTCTCTCCCCTCTCCTTTCCCCTCCCCCTCTCCTCATGGCCCAGCTCAGTCTGGTCCTGTCCACTCTTGACTCTCCCAGATGTCTCCGCCTCCACTCTCCCTTTATCTACAATAAACAGCCTCCTCCACCATATGCAGGAGGAGTCATGTCCTTCCTTTTTATTTCTTTTTTTTTCCAGCCATTTTGGTTACTCACCCTACTGTAGCTTTGCTCTCATGGCTGCTGCACATGGTGCCCCTCTCTCCCCTCTCCTTTCCCCTCCCCCTCTNTTCAGCAAAGCTCCACAGCCTCCAGGCCCTGAAGACTCCACCCCTGTCCAAAGGCCCTGTAGGTTCTATGCCCTGCAGTCCCCATGCCCCTCGGGCTCCAGGCCCCAGAGGCTCCATGCTTTGCCTCTGTCCTTGAAACAACCTCTCTCCACCTGAGAGCCGCCCTGGGCTCTAAAATCCAGTGTGACTTGCAGTAGCTGCTCCATCTCTTTCCCTCTGCTAAAAAGTTTGGCTGTGTTCTACAGCTGAGGGTTTACCTGTTTTTCTGACCTCTAAAAAGTTTGGCTGTGTTCTACAGCTGAGGGTTTACCTGTTTTTCTGACCTCTAAAAAGTTTGGCTGTGTTCTACAGCTGAGGGTTACCTGTTTTTCTGACCTCTGTGTTGGTAACTTATCTTCTTTGGTGGCTTAGTGGCTCCCTGAGCCACACACAGAGCTGAATGCAGCTTCAGCCTCCTTCTCTCTCCTGTATCACCTCGTTTCCACTCCTCCTGGCCTACCCAAAGGGCTAGGGGCTTGTTGTCTGTGACTACAGCCTGCGTCTGAGCTCCTGCCATCTATCACCATATTCCTGAGGCTGGCTGTGTCCCTGGGTCGCTCACTGAGGTATGCTCTTAGACATCTCCTATGGCGGCAAAAGCCCCTGACTCAAGTCACAGCTACTGATACCAAGTGCTTCCCTCTGGCTACTACTCTTCTGTTGGAGTCACAGGGCCTGAAGGGTCTTATCCCATTTGAGTCAACAAAGAGCCTACAGGTTGGTCCTCAGCCTCGCCCACATCACAGACTGAGCTATACTTGAAGTACCATTTATAACCACAATTCTGTCATTAAATAGAGAACCCACATGACAACTGCCAAACAACACATTTTCCAGGCCCATCTCCTCCATCTTCACCATCATGGCTCACCTTCTGAGCCAAGAGTGCCTCAGATTCTTACCTGAATCCATTTCCTCTCTCAGCTGCCTCCAAAGTGACCCTTTGGCTGACCTTTCTAAAATGCAAGCTGGCTACATCACACTTTCTTCAAAGGGTCTTTGGCTCCTAGCGACTTCCAGCTATAGCAGTGCTGTGCTTGGGTCCCTGCTGCAACTTCCCCCAGCCCCACTGGACCCTCTGGCCGTCTGCATCACTGAAGCTCCCTTTCCCACCTACAGAGAAGACCCTGACTGCCGTGTGCCACCTCACATCTCAGACCTGGAAACTCAGTAGAAGACTGCTGACTGCAAGCTAAGAAATGACAATTTGGAACTTTATTAAAGCAAAGACAGAGCCAGGTGTGGTGGCACACCTCTGGGAGAGGCAGGAGGATCACAGCAAGTTTGAGGCCAGCCAGACTGACATAGTGAATTCCAGGCCATCCGGGGCTACACACAGAGACCTTGTCTCAAAACCGATACCAAAACCAAAACAACAACAACAACAACAAACAGTAACAACAACAACAAAAAGAGCCACCAAAACAAAGGCCTATCTAAATCAGAATATTTCAATGAAAAATCTTAATACATCAGTTATGACATAAAATGAATTTTTGGACAAAGAAAATTACCCATAGAAAAGCAAATAACATCTAATACGGTGACACAGACAAGATAAATTCCATTATGAGTGTCTTAAGAGTTCTCAGTTTATGCGGTATTTCTAGCACATTCTCTCCTGGAGCATTACACCATGCGCGGGAAATGCACATTTAGAATAATGGGATATGTGTGAGGCAGGAGAAATACCCAGACACAACAGGAACCAAAAGTCAGTCAGTTCTGGCTGCAGTTACCTGATGCCTTGGTGTGTTATTGTCTGTCCAAGGTGGAGGGTGTGGGTGGCAGTGCTGTTCCCTACATGAGCTTCCCAAGGCTGTTGTGTCATCACAGTTAATTAACTGCTGTTTCCAAAGTGGAAAATTACAAGTTCCAGTCACCGGCATGCTGAATATAGGATGGAGCATGCTCTCTTCTTTGGAATGAATGTTCTTGTATAAAGCTAGTCCCTCAGGANTACTTTTTCCTCTTTATTATCCTGATGTAGACCCTTAGCTACTTCTCTCTCACTCTCAGCCATCAGGGGAGACAGGAGCAGAAAGAAAATGTAGAGGCAGTCTCACTGATGATTTGTGAGTCAGGCCACAAGAACTCTATGCAGTATTGTTTGTGTGCAAACTGTTTTCTCCCATGACCTTAAGAAGTCCTTTTATAAAAGTAGCCTTTTTGTGAGAAGCATGACCAAAACAAAGTAGTAGCAAGCTCATTAAAGCTGTGTGCAAGGACCCTGACTGCAAGGCTATCTCTTGCTCTCTAACAAAACCCTTTCTCCTTTCTGAGAATAAATTTGACCTTGGGATAACTTTCAGCTCTGTTCCTCTCAAAATCGATAAAGGTGGGATATCTGCTGTGTTGGCAAAGAACAGGGCACATGGTTAACATGAACTCAGATTGGTAAATTGCATGCCCACCAGGCAGGAAGCGGAAGCCCCAGGCTTTCTTGAGTGGTGATCCTTGTGACTCGGGGTAGCCTTGCAAGGGTTCTCAGATGCATGAGAGATGATGGCACCTGTGGACATCCCAAGACAGATGTAGACCTTGTCTCCTTGTGTCTTATCTTTTACTGAGGGCCAGAAACAAGTCCCTAGAACTTTTNCAAATATTCTACTAAAGATAAATGCTCCATACTGACTGGCAGCCGTGTTGTGCTTCCCACCCTGTACCCTTCCACGTGAACCAAGTCCTGCCTATGGCAGCTACCTTGTGTGTCTGAGTGGTTAAGTTAACCCTGTTGAACATGACAAGACTAGCCAGTGTGGAGATGTGTATACACGGATATTGGTTTTTCTGAGAACTGGTGTTTTTGTTGTTCATTTTGGTCTTGAGACAGGGTATCGCTCCATGGTTTAGGCTAGCTTGCAACTCATTATGTTGCCCAGGCTTGCCTCAAACGAATGGCAATCCTCCTGTCTCAGCCTCCCAAGTGCTGGGATTACAAATGTGAGCCACCATATCTGGCCTTTTCTTGAAGGTATGGGATAGGACACTAAATAAAAGGGCAAATTGAGTTTCCCTTCAACACAAGTTCCAAAGATGTGACACTAACAGAAGGCACTNTGCTGTGGCAACTGCACTGTGAGGCTGCAACATAAAAATGATGGTCATGGTTAAAGTCTGAGAAAATTGGGGCTGGAGAGACAACTTAGGAGTGAAGAAAACTTGCTGCTTTTCCAAAACTGAACCCAGGTCCAGTTCCCAGCACCCACATGGTGGCTCCCAACCATCTGTAACTCCAGTTCTAAGGAATTTGATGCCCTCTTCTGACCTTCACAGGTACTGCACACACATCATACATACATACATACATACATACATACATATATGTATATATATATATACATATATATATACACACACACATACATACATAAGGCAAAAGGCTCATGTACATAAAAAAAATCAGACTTTGAGAGAAAATATAATCTTAAATGAGGGATGGAACTTGAGTGATTTTCTCCTTTAAAACTATTTATTATTGTATTATAATAGAATATAATATTATAATACAATGCATTAACAAAATTAATGTGAGGCCTGTATCTAGAAGCTCAACCAAACACTGCCTCCTCCCTAAGGAGTCCCACCACTCTTTGCCTTTCTCATCACACTCACAAGGTAAGTCTAGAGGCATCCACAGCCTGTGGCACTTAGAGTGGAGACCAGAGGAGCTCACTCTAATGGTGCCTTCAACTACGATACTTGAAGAGAAAGCATATGGGGTCTTCATTTCTGTGACCTGTTCCCAGAGCCCTGGTTCCCTGCTCGGGAAAGGCTGTACTTCTTTCTTTAGACACTGTAGTCCCATCATTGGACTCCCTGTGCTGTATCTCTAACTCAACAAGTTCAAAACAGTTTTCTTCATTTTGTGTATGTTTACATATGTGTGTGGTATGCATGTGTGTGCTGGCAAACATGCATATGTATGCATATTAACCTGTGGAGGCCCACAGGTTAATATCTGGGACCTTCTTCCACCACTCCCCCTCAATTCACTAGGGCAGTTTCTGTCGCTGAGTCTGGAGCTCATCCATTCAGCTAGTCTGGCTAGCTGCTTGCCCTAAGGATCCTTTGTCTCTACCTCTAGGAAGNTGGGGTTACATGTGGACCACCATACTTGGAGTGCTGGGGATTTGAACTCCAGTCCTCAAGTTTGCACAGCAAGCACTTTACCCACAGAAAGCACACCTTTCCTGGTGAAGGCCAGTCTGCATCTTCAGACCCTCAGGAGTGTTAGTTTTCATGGTTCCCTGGGGACTTCTTCCCCATGGCAACAGCAGCTAGGCAGAACAGGGGCAGACATTCTCAATTAAGAGTCCTCACATTTGATCTGAAAACATTGTCCTGTTCTTGTGGAAGACTGTGTTCTGGACCTAGGGATACTTCTAAAGGCCAACAATAACAGCAGATACCTGGAAATTTGTTCACTTGACCCGAGAATATGTCATTGTCGTGAAATGAAACTCCGTGCCAGTAGATGTCACAAGGCAAGCGCCGGCCAAATGGAAACTAGAAAAAGAGGGGAAAATGTGATTGATAGTAAGAAGAAGAGGTGCGGCACCCACACTGGGGGCTCAGGATTTACAAATGCCTGACACTAGGTAAACATCCCACTGTTTAATCCTCAAGGCAAGCAAGTGAAGTGAAGAAACGGGGCTCACACAAGTCACATCGCTCGGAGCAGCAGTGGATATCCTGCTGGTTTGGCAAGCATTGTTTTGCTTTAATAAGCCTCATGACTACTTTATAAAGGATTATTTCCATTTTAACTGATTAAAAACTTAAGGCTGAGAGGAGTAGTTTAATATGNCCTAGTTCATGCAGAGCTGGTGTGTGTGTGGGAGGGGCGGGGGTTGGGAAGGAATTGTTTGGATTTGAACCTAGGACAAAACAACCCAAATCCTAAGTCCACACTTCCTTCCCTTTCTCTGAAAATGGCAACCCTCAATCTGGCCCCACAAAACAGGCAGGCAGTCCCTCTCTCCCTCTCCCACCACCTCATACACAAGTCCCCACACAGGGCAGGAAGCATCATCCTCAGCTGCTGAGACAGTCCCCGGCCTTAGTGCAGATGTTTTGAATTTGTAAATGAAGGAGCCAGGATTGGTCATCTGACTCAAAATGAGCTAATGAGTGTCTGCCTTCCAGGAACTTGAATGTCAGAGATGCCAGGCAGCCTCTGCTGGCCCCTGGCCCCAGAGCAGTGAAGAGACAGAACGGAACAGCTAGAGATCCCTGAGTTTTTGGAGAAGGGACAGTCAGCCTGCTGAAAGCAGGGCTAGTCATGGAGAGAAAGAGTGAGGCGAGGCCATGTCTCCTGGAGACAGAATGCCCTGTTTCCTCAGGCCTGTTCTCCCCAGCCTGGCTGCCCCACCTGCCCTTGGGTCCTATAACATGTCCTGAGATGTCTCAGATGNCCTGAGAACATCTTCCCAGTGTTCTAATTTCCTCTTTGGTACAAGCTCTACGGTTTCAATTATTTTCAGCCAGAAAACCCCTCACCAAGACCAAAAGGCCTGTTCTTTCTGCTACATTCCATCACCCTTAATGTCATTAGCAAGTTCTGCATCTATAGAAGTTCTTTAAAATATGACTCAGGTGACCTTGTCAACGGGAATGTGAAGACCAGCTAGCTCATATTTAGAACTTGCTTGTTAAAAGGCCAAATAAAGAGAGATGGCTGTACATTAAATAAAACCATTTGATTTCCCATTTTGAGACTATACTTCATCAGAATTTTTATCTACTGTGAGTTGAGGGGCTATATCCTGATGGAATCACATGGCATGACTAATGAAATGGTGGTAGGGATGCTTCCAGCCATCCCAAATTAAAACTGAGGCCAACAGACTCAAGCGCTTTAAATCAGCTGTGTGGCTTCAAAGCTGTGCTACAATGACGCATATGCTATTTATTACATGTATGGTCATGAACAACTTTTATGTATAATTTATAGCTTTCTGTTCATTTTCTTTGCTTCCAATGGGTAGCAAGTTATTTATTCAGCAGCCATAAACACAAAGAGTTGGAACATATGCTGCCTCCTTCCAGCTGTTAAGTCTAATACAGAAAGGCAAAGACAACATGATGAGGCTCTAAAATGCAGACTGTCCAAGCAACTGGACCATAATTGGAGTGACTTTGTTGCCCCTCATTTGTGACCCACACCAGCTCCTTGCTAGTGTGCTGCCTGACATTTTCCACCTGTGCCATTGCCCTCTAAGCCTTAAAACTAGGCTGGTGGCTTCACACGCATAGTTGAGGAGCTTGAGGTGGGAGGGCTGTCATGAACTTGAGGCCAGCCTGGGCTACAGAGTAAGACTTGGTTTTATAAAAAACAAAAGCAAGCAAACAAAAAAAGAAAGAAAGAAAAAGAAAGCACAAAGAAAAGAGTAAAAAACAAGTACTTGTAGCTCTATAAGTTTAAAAAAAAAACTACATTTTTTCCAATAATTATCATGTTCCAGACTCTATATAGGTACTAGGAATATAGAACAGCACAATTTCAAAGACACCTGTTCAGAGCTTGAACATATTCAGCAGTAAAAAGCTGAAGTCTTAGCCTCAGGAAAGACAAGGGCATCTGATTTTACTCTGTTCAACACAGGGTTAACGACATCAGAGCAACAGGCAAAAGAAATTAAGGGCACTCTCACTAGAAAGGGAGGAGGAAATGGCCGCTGCTTGTAGATAACAGGATCCTGTATGTAGGAAGCCCTCGCGATTGCATGAAAAGCTTACAGAAAATCAAAAGAACTATGTTATAATGCCAAAAGAATGAAATACTTAAGCGTTAACTTGAGAAGGGAGGAAAGCCTTGCACAGTGAAAACTACAAAATGTTCTTCAAGGAAATTAAGGAAAGTTCAAATAAAAGGAAAGAAATCCCATTTCACAGATTGGAAAACAGTATTACTTAAGATGTTAATACTATCTAAAATGAGCTATAGATCCACTGTCTCTAACAAAACAGCCATGACTTGGTTTTGGCAAGAAATAGAAAAGATGAACTTATAACTAAATGGAATTACAAGAATCTCTAATTGGCCAAAACAATCTTGAAAAGTAGGAGACCTCACACTCCTGATGTCAAAGCTGAAAACAAAGCTACATGGTCGTAAAACAAAATACAGTCACATAGATACAGCTGGACTGGCCAACACTAGAAAGATTAACAATGCCAAATGCTGGCAAGGCTGCGAGGAGTAAGAACACTTTCTTCTTTGGGGGGAATGTGAAATAGCATGGCCACCTTCAGAAGAGAGGTGGGCAGTTACTTAGGAGACAAAACATACTCTTACCACATTATCTGGTAATTATATTTCCTGGTGTTTATTCAACTGAGTTGAGACTATGTCTACACAAAACCCTGAACACAAGTGTTTACTGCCAGCTACAGACTCTTCAGCAGGTAAATGAACAGACTGTGGATAGACAGGAAATGAGACATTGGTGATGAAGATCCATTGGCTTTCAAGCCATGACAAAGTGTAGAGGAACCATTGTGCACACTGCTAAACGAAAGAAGCCAATCTGAAATGAGTACATAATGTATCATTCCTACCATAAGACATTCTGGAAAAGGCAAAACTGTGGTGATGATAAANCCATCAGTGGAAGTCAGAGGTTGCTGGAGAGAGAGATATGAATCTAGAGCACAGAGGATTTTCAAGTAGTGAAACTGCTTGTTGGTACTATAATGATGAGCCCAGGTCATCATTCATTTCCCAAAGCCCATAGAATGTAAACACCAAGAGTGGCCATGAACACGCGATCAAATGAACTTGCAAAGAGCGCCACATACTCAAAACACACCATCACTGCCAGTCTGTGTTTACACCATGTTTCTTTCTTTTTATTAATACTTTAGTTTTTTAAATTTATGTGCATTGGTGTTTTGCCTGCATGTATGTCTGTGTGAGGGTGTCAGAAGCCTTAGAACTGGTTACATACAGTTGTATGTAAGTTCTGGGACTTGAACCTAGGTCCTCTGGAAGAGCAGTCAGTGNTTTTAACTGCTGAGCCATCTCTCCAGCTTCTACACCATGTTTCTTAATGACTTACTAATGTGTGCCCTGCACTGTGTGTAATGTCTCAGCCCTCATGGTGGTCTTATGAGAAAAGCGGCACCATGAACCTTGTTTACAGACTGAGGCAGGGTAAATGATTTCTTCCAGGTCACAGGGCTAGTAAAGGCAGAGTTCAAATCCTGGTCTCCTAGATTCCAAGACCCAAACCATTCATGGCAGCATGCACCTGTAATCTCAGAGCTCAGAGCTCAGGAGGCAGAGGCAGGCAGGTCTCTATGAGTTTAAGGCTGTCCTGGTGTACATATAGCAAGTTCCAGGCAGCCAGGGATACACAGAAAGACCCTGTCTCAAAGAATCAAAACAAAAGATTAACATGGCTAGTGAGATTGCTCAGTGGACAAGCTCTTGTCACATAAGCCTGGTGACCTGAATTCCATCTTTGGAACCCACAGGAAGGTGGAAAGTTGTCTCTGATCTCCACATGTACTCCATGGCACATGCAACCCATGCACAGCATTTAAAAAGATCTGACTCCGAGACCAAGGCTCCTGAACAATGACTGTTGCCTGGATGTGCATCCTCAGGGTCTATGTGATCTTAGACTGGAAGCTCCAGGACCATGAGCTCAGTTGTGGGAGGCAGGATGTCCTTGCGCTCACAGATAAGCACCAAGGGAACCAGGAATGTTAAACACATGGGCTTGTTCCTTCAAAGGTTATCCTCCCAGAAGGATGATACCAGACGGGTTAATAGCCTGGTGACATTTGCACTATCTCTGTGGCTGAGACCACATTGGACTCTCCCCCAGATCCTTAACATGAGCTCATTTTCTCAGTCAATCTGTAGAACCTACCTTTGTGAAAGGTGTCACATGTAGCCAATCTATAGAACCTTTTTTTATAGATGATGTCACATGTACTTTACAAAGAGTTTTGATGCAGTCATGTGCACATGGAATTGATCTTATTATCACCAGGCAAGTTGTGCTGTGCTTAAATATGCCTAAAATAAACTACCCAGGGTCATACTCCCAAAGTTTGAACCAATACCGGATACTTAGTGGTGTTAACTCAAACTACCTTCTTATCTTTCACAAACTGTTATGCTGCAGGCCATGGTGGTTGCAGAGACACCTCTCCCCGGCCCCCGCCCCCACACACAACACACACAACACTCAATAAACCTTTTCCCTTTTATAAGCAAAGAGCCTCCAGTATTTCATTATATTACTATAGTATAGTAATATAAAACTGACTAACCCACCACTACATGCCACATTTTGAACTAGTCATTATAGTCATGTATCAGTCCANTATGAAGTACTGTAACAAACCTACCCTCATCGTTACACTACTAGTCCCTGTGTCAGGGGACACATCTGGATGGACCCAAAATCTTTCCCCCTCTTGTCCAGAGGACTGAAAACACACTTTAAAAACAGGCTAAAACAAGAGCTGGCACCATTGAATGTCTTTTGAGCATATTTATGCTTAAGGAACTGATGCCAGGGTCTCTCTTTTAATGGCCCAAAGGCATGTTTAAATGCCACCCCCCTGGGATTAGAAAAATGAAATTTCATGGCTACTGCTGATAAAAGCCCAATTCACACTTGTACACTTTGTGAACAGTTTTCTTCATAAAGCTGCTGTGCAAACACGACTCTTCCAACGACTGGGGATAAAAGCAGGAAATAAAAGCTTTGGTGTGGGCGAGGACATCTCCAGTACACAGACAGGAAAAACCACCGTCTCTTCCTTTGCTTCCTTCCCTTCTTTTTCCCCTCTCCCCTTCTCTTCCTTGCTTTTTTCCACTCACAGTTCTTTGCAGCTATTACCCCCCAGTGCCCCCCAGCCTCTCGGCAATGAGTGTCTTTAGTTTTGTGCATCTGGTTTCATCCCCTCATTGGATTTATCTCATTCACACATCTGAATTCAGGAAACAGACTAAAACCTCACCACTGACCTTCAGGAAGGAAGCTGAGAGAGCACTGGGAGAAATTTCTAAGTCCATTTCCCATTGCATAACAAATGCCTAAAGTGACGGACATTAAGGAGCAGCATTTACCTTGTCTCACAACCATGGAGGTCTCAGGACATGGCTGGCTGACACTCTTGCTTTTGCTCCTAAGGTGAGACAAGCTCTTTATGACAGGGAGCAGATGGTGAAGCAAATCTACTCATCTCTTACCAAGGAAGCAAAAGAGATCAGGGTACCTCTCTACATCTTCCAGGGCNTACTCCTGGAAGACCTATACTCTCTGAGCCATACTTCCTAAAGGTTCCAACACTCTGCAATAAGGCTGCAAACCAAGCCTTTACCATTGCAAGACATTTCAGATCCAACCCACAACACTATTGCATCCTGAACACAGTTCTAGCTGCCAAATCTGAGCAGATCAAAGCAAACCCTGGAAGGCCAGCGCCCCTGACTTCTCTGCCACTTCGATCTCATCTAATGGCACTGTAATCCTCCCACACAGCTGAGAAGCACCAGCCACAGGCTGAGGACTGTGGCAAGACTCTAGACTTCCTTCCCCTTGTGAGAATGGGGCTGATGGGAAGACCTCCAGGTGGGTGGGAGATCATACTCTGGGGAACCTGCACTTGCAGACAAGTCCCTTACCTGGCGTTTGAGAACCTGGCTTCAAATCTCAGTCCTGGCAACTGTGATGAGCCATGGTTTCATCATTTGAGAAACGTGAGCAGCACAATGTCCCTGGAGTGGGGTGCTACAGAGATGAAAACAACCACTCAGGGGAAAAGACGCCCCTGAAGCAGGAGCCTGGCACATAGTAGGAGCTAAATTAGCCCAGTTAGACTGTGAAGAGCAAGGCTCCCTGGCTGTTCTTCCACTAATGAGGTCCCCTGGTGAGAAAGGCAGAGAGGGAGCCTCCCCAGCCATGCTTGGTGACAGACCAAGGAGAGTCCTCTGAGGACACATGAAGCAGAGCCACCTGATGACAGGTATGCAAATGAGTCCCGCTGGCTGTGGATAAGAAAACTTTAATCCAGCACTCTGGGAGGCAGAGGCAGGTGGAACTCAATGAGTTCGAGACTAGCCTGGTCTACAGAGGGAAATGCAGGACAGCTAGGGTTGTAACATAGAGAAACCCTGTCC
>LZPO01087144.1:892881-905624 GCA_001675575.1 Neotoma lepida
GGGAAACCTCCGGTTTCCAGTGAGTCTTTCTGGACACCATCAGGCCGACCTGTGTGGCCCTCATGTCTCTTGCCACATTTCATTCTTCAACTAGAACTCAGTGCCACACACTGGGCTCAGCAGCCCACACGGCTCGGCTCCTCTGGTCATGTTGTTTCTGTGCAGGCTTTTTGTTAGCATTTGGAATTTTTTGTTTTATTTAGGATAAGGGCTCTCCCCAGTTGCCTAGGCTGATCTTAACCCCAGGCTCAGCTGATCCTCCTGCTTCGACATCCAAAATAGTTGGGACTATGGGCTCTGGCCCACAGGCCAGCTTAAAGTATTTTAATTCTGTTTTCAACTCTACAGAGCATGGCCTATGAGCAATAGCTACTACGTAGTATTGGCAAGCTGTCATAATAAAATGATTTGTTGGTTTAAACTAACACCAAGAAACATTCCATCTTATTAAACAAACAAGATTATTTTCTATTTGGGTGACTCAGTATTTATAACGAAGCTTTTCTGGCAGATGGCAATCAAGTGTCTTATTTTAATAAGCCAATGTGACAAGTTGACAAGCAGAAGACAGTACCGCTCTAACAGCAGCCTGTGTTTCCAAACAGAGGTCGCTTTTGCAGGTGAGCAATGGCTCGGCGGGACTACACCGAAAATTGTTCAAAGTCCCTCTTTAGAATCAGTGCAGTGGGTAAATTTGAGAATTGCAACTCAGTCACCTATGTTTACATCTGAATCCAAGTTNAAATCAACAAATACTCCATTATGATACAACAGAATATCATTTAANAACCAGCATTAACTTATTAATAATCTACTACTCTAACAAATATGTCAATAATAGGATAAGTAGTATATTGAGTAGTAATTTTTTCCTAGAAGAGGAAGCCCCCTTCCTAGTTCCCACAAAGGACAGTATAAGACGACCGTGGTCCTGGTTCAAAGAGCAGCATCTCACTGGGGCCTTGGAGAACAACCCATATCTGCTGAGTGATAATGAAGACCTCCCAGGCCTAAGGATTTAAAAGCCGCCTCTCTACGCTTTATTTCACTTCACTTTCTAGAAATGCTCTTCTCACTCTAACGGAACACTGTTGGATAAACTCATATGGGGCAGTCCTCAATGGCCACCCGAGGCTTATTAAACTGTCACATAGTAGGGACCATTTGCTTCTCCCTTTGATCCCCAGACACAGGGCACTTTTTCCAAGAACGACGTAGGAGTAGGGAGTTTTCTGAGCAATAACAACCATTAGAGGAACAGCTTTGCAATGTGCCAAGAGACTCATAAAATTTAGCTGTATCTGAGAAAATGTCATAAAAATCCAGGAAGATGGTAAGACTTTGTGTGAGCATTCTCAGACAGCCTGGGACTCCTGATCATAGCGGCAAATGCACAAGCTAAAGAAAACTGTGTGATCATGGAAGAGGAGCCTTGCCAGACCCAAGGCTTTCGGGCCTCTCAAGCAGCTGGCTCTTTATTTCTGGCCTGAGCTTTGCTATGCCAGAGATGGGCTTTAGCACACTGCCTGGGGTCTCCCTATGTCATTCCCCTTTAAGGAAAATTGTCACTCTGAAGGCAGTCCAAGAAGTATCCACGAGTGATGTCACAGGTCAATCCCACTGTCACCAAATGCTTCTCTGTGCCAGGCATCAGCAGATGAAGATGATGAGCTCCCTGCCACAGAACTTCTAATAGTCCAGGGAAACAGTCTTAATTGATAAGCTTCCCACCCATCATAATCTTGACTTTGAGGTCTGCAACAGCACCCTAACCTACCTCTCTGCCTGCAGTCTTCCCTGCAATCCATTCTCCACAGGCATCAGAGGTATCTGAGTAATTGTCTTCCTGTACACGTAGGTAATGGCCCGGCCTTTGAGTGTGCTCTGGCTTNTAAATGCCGGCTGGCAAGGGGAGAATCAGACCAGAAACTCTCCTAGAGGCCCAGCCCCCTAAGAGCCACATCTTCAGTAAATGAGCTAGAAGAAAATCTGCTTTGTCATGGCCATGGTGAAGGCAAGGAAAAACAAGGGAGAAAGTTTCCCTCAGGGTACCTACNGTAACACCTCCAGGAAGAGTTGAGAGACAAAATTCATACTATGTCTAGAGTCTAAAAAGTANAGCACACACACACACACACACACACACACGCACACACACACACACACACTATTAAAAGTTCTGGTTGGTAGATACTTCTGCAGCAGCCATATGAAATGAAGATCCTCACATTAGACCCACACCTCAGAAAACAGCTGGAGATCTAAGTTCCAAGCACACGAGTATACCATCAAACAAGGCTTGAGACCTCAATCAAAACCCCAAAACAGAAGGCCAGGAAAGGGAGACTGGATGAGAGAAAATATTGCAAGAGAAAATGGGTGAGAACTTTCTAGAATCAATAAGATACCAAACCTCAGAAAATGCCTCCCCCCCAAAATCCTAGGCAGAATAAATGGGAAACCCTCTCCCCTTGAAAGTGCTTCAGTTTCTCGGGAGACATCTGAAACAAACAGAAAACTTTTAGAGTATCCAAAGGAGAAGTACAGCCAACCACAAAAGGAAAAAGACTACCAGCTCTCCCCAACAGCAAGAGTGTGAGAAAACAGTACAGTGTCGTCAGAGGGCAGGGTCATGTAACTAACAAGACAGAACTGTAGTGAACTGTACGTGCCANAACACTATCCCTCAAGAAGGAGGAAAAATAAAGGTAATTTTTGGCAAAATAAAACCTGGTAGAATTTATTATAAATAGCACATCATTAAATTAACTGCTGCAGGATTACATCCAAGGGAACATTGTGAGCCTGAGTAATAAAATAATCGGAAAGGGCAAATGTGGGTAAACCCAAAAGACACCAAGGCTATATAAAATAATAAATAACTTTTAAATTAAAGGAAGGATTAAATAACAAAAATATTAGCTGCAAAAGCATGTAAGAATATAGACTAAATGAAAACTCCCCCTAAGATCATTATGTTGCTAAGAGAGTAACAGGACAAGCAAGATGGCTCAGCAGTTAATGGTGCTTGTTGCCAAGCTTGAGACCATGAGTTCGATCCCCAGGACCAAATGGTAGGAGAGAACAGACTCCCACTACTTGTCCTCTGACTTCCACGTGCATCATAGCATGTACACAGCCACTCACATAATATAAAGTAATAATAATAAACAGAAGGACTGGAGAGATGGCTCAGCAGTTAAAAGCACACACTGATCTAGCAGAGTATCAGAGCTCTACTCCAATACCACATTAGAGATCTCAAAATTGCCTCTAATTCCAACTCCAAGGGACTCAAAACCCTCTTCTAACTTTGGTGGGCACTATACTTACATGCACAGACCCATACACAAATACATACCCATAATTAAAAATAGTAACAATAACTTAGCCTACTACCTGGGGCTAGTGAGGTGACGGATCTTAGAGAACCTACGGCCTCCACCTTATTAGACAAGTATAATTCTTTTGTTTGTTTTTTGTTTTATTTTTCAAGACAGGGTTTTTCTGTGTAACAGCTCTGGCTGTCCTAGAATTCTGTAGACCAGGCTGGCCTTGAACTCACAGAGATCTGCCCACGTCCGCCTCCCAAGTGCTGGATTAAAGGTGTGCACCCCCCCCCCCGGCGGACTAGCACAATTCTCAACTGTATTCTAAAGCTTACCCTTACAGCCACAGATAAATGTCAACCCTCATCAAAGAAGCATCTCTTTACAGAAAATGGAGACCATTACAGAAAACCGTAATTGGCCATAACTCGGAGATCAACGGACCAGAGGGAACACAGCCTCTGTTAGATACACCTATAATACAACTTCTGCCCCTAAGGCTCAGGGAACATGGCAGAAAGATTGTAAGGAACAGAGGACCAGGAAGTCTATGGAACTGTGCCTCCTAGAAATGACAGGGAAGCTGCATTCATGATACCTCAACAATATGACTTAAACAATGACAATATAATAGACACACTAACACAGAAGAGGGAAGTCTCATGGGACTCCACCCCTAGACAAAGAATTACATGCAACTAATGGCTGCTAGGAGGGAATCAGCCTCTCCCAGGGATGAGGCCCTAACTGGTTAACCAATACAAAGTGGTCAGCGCTGAAATCATATATACACAAGCAACAAAAATGACTCAGTAGGTCACATTTATATATTTATGCATATATATGTAACAATAACAATAAAAAAGAGGCCATCAGTTTAAGGAAGAGTAGGGAGGGGACATGGGAGGGGTTGGAGGCAGGGGACATGGAAGGGGATGGAGGGAGGGGACATGGGAAGGGTTGGAGGCAGAGAAGGAGGTAAGTGATGTAATTGTATTTAAATTTAAAACAATAAATAAATAAATAAAAATTTAAAAATAGTAAATTAATAGTAAAACTAAATCTTTTTAAAAATTAAAAAGAGCATCATGATCCTAACTTTAAACTATGTGAAATTACATGCATGTCAAATATTCTAGCATAAAGTTTTAGAAGAATAAAAATAGAAAGTGTAACTAACTCCCAGGCTAGTACAACAAGAAAATGGGGGAAGAAAAAAATGACAAAAGATAGGAAATCCACAATTACAGGGAGTAATATTGGCATAACTTCAATAAATGAATAAATCAGACCCAAAACTAAAGCCATAAAATTGATATAATGCAATTCCCAATGAATCAAATGTCATGTAGGAATACTACATTCAATAACTAAAGAACACACATTTTTCTCAAGCTTTCATGGAATATTTGTAAAAGTTACTGTCTTCATTGCTTTTCTATCACTGTGACTACACTAAGGAACTGGCCTTAAAATGTAAAACTTTACCCAGGACAGACAGCACAGCATGGGAGACAAACATGTTCCTCCAGTGTCCTCCAGGATGGTGGGGTTTTATTTAGATGACAGAAACAGTGGGGAGACTGCTGGGACTCAGTCCCAAACATCACTAGGTGGCGGCTCACAAATGACCAGGGAAGCACACACGCACAGGCAGCTGAGGACACAAGGCACAGCGCCCGCACAGAGATGAGGCCAACAAAGAGATGCTCCTTTGGCTTTGAGGGACAGAAACACAGCCAGTGTTCTCTCCAGTCCCAAAAATGGCCTTTGAGTCAGGGTCTTGGAGCAGTCGCAAGGAAACAGGAGGTTCAAAATGAATTAAAGAGACAGCAAGCTTATGAAACTATCTACATCATCGTTTGTTATAAAATGTAATGAAGATGTCAGAAATTGCTTGACAGTGGTGCCACATGCTTTTAATCCCAGCACTTGGGAGGCAGAGGCAGGTGGATCTCTGTGTTCAAGGTCAGCCTGGTCTACAGAGTGAGTTCCAGGACACAGAGAAACCCTGTCTCGAAAAAAAACAAAAAACAAAAAACAAACAACAAACAACAAAAAACAAACAAACAGACAAAAGATGTCAGAAATTCATTAGAGAAAAAGCTAAACCAACCCACGTGATTAAAGTCCCAGGTGCTTGAAACTCTATGACAATCTTCACGACTGTGCTCATTTTAGAGATGAGGAACCTTGTCAGAGAGGTAAAGCTGCTTGTCCAGGCCACAGAGCCANGTGACAGAAGCAACATTTAAATCCACATCTTTGTTTTTTTCCAGACTCCTTTCGAGGTCTGAAAGAAGGAAGCAAAAGAACCAACCCAGGAAAGGCACACTTCTTCCAGTTTACGTAGCACGCCCTTGACTCTCCCCAGTGAAGCCACCTGCTTGTTTGTGAACCCAAAGACAAGAGACGCATGCTGCAGAGATGCTACCATAAGTCGCTGGGCTCCATCTCCAGCAATGCAAACAGCTGCCACCAATCTGCTGCTATCTGTCATATCCCTAGAGCCCATGTAGAGCAGGTACATGTGGGTCACAAATATCTGTAAAATAATGAATGGCCATATGTGCTTGGGATAACCTTAATCGGCAGACTGACATGTATAATATGTTTTTCTTCTAGTTAATGAAATAGATCAAACAACCAGCACAAATACGGACCAATGTCTTCATTGCCCAGTAGACGGAAAAAGAACGAATTGAAAACCACAGTGTGTCCAACATTGGGCCAAGGCAATGCCCGCACCTTCTTTCATGCCTCTCACAGACACTTAGTGGGGCAAGTGTCACCGCAGCTGAAGGAGCTGAGGCTCAGGGAAAGTAACTGGAGTGCACTCCCCAAGCAGCTAATTTTTACCCTCGGCCACCTGGTCCTTTCTCTTGAGCAGCCAGTTGAAAGTGGCTTTTAATACGCTCATCTTCAGGAATAGATTTCAAAGGGAAACAAAATGTATGTGTGGATTTTTGCATTCAACATCAGCTGACAAAAAGCCAGGATCCAAAACTACTGACAAAATGAAGGGATGATGCAGTGTGTGTGTTCTGTACCTTAGAAAACAGCCCCGGAAAACACCACACCTGCTAAAAAACTTCATCTGCAGTAGTTACAGGCCCTGAACATGAACCCTGGAATTTACTATCTTGAAGGGGCTGTTTAAGAAGTTAGTCTGGATGCCAAAGCTATTCCACGTATTGTTCAAATATCAGCAGTAGTGAATTGTGATTTTTATGTGATGACAAGTTTAACTTGCAAAGGGGAAATTCTGGTGGATTAGACGTTAAAATAACATGTCTGCTGAAGGAGAACATTTGATGGAGTGGGGTATAAACTGTTCTCAAGTATAATGCTCTTTTCAAAAATACGACATAAATTGCACTATCATTGAAACTCGAAAGGGGAGGTGGAGGGCAAAGCACCCTGATTTTCATTTTGTATTATGCCTTTTTCCAGAAGGAATCAGAAAAATGCAAATCTCAGGCTAGTATTTCACAGAGGAGCCATCAGATAGCCCGGAATCACCTCTATGCCTTGGCAAGACAGACCTTGGAAGGAGAGGGTGCTGAGTGATTATCCGCCAGGCAGGGTGTATTTCAGCATGTTTTATTTTAAGCACTGTTTGTAATATTGTTCTCCTGGCTCTGAGTGACTCTGCTGTCATTTGAGAGTTCCAGGTTGGATGGGGAGAAGGAGGGANCAGACATGGAGAATTATAAAACACCCCCAAAAGGAGCTTTGGAACACTACTGAGGGCTGTTTAAAGCTGCCAGTCTTGCTTAGATGCTGTGCCTGCCTCGCTTTCTCCAACCATTATCTGGGATAATGGTGGTTGAGTGATGGTCTAGTTCCTTGCAGTATGACTTCTAACAAAGGATAGTAAAAAAGATGGTTTACGATTGTACACAGGTGACAAATACTAGTCCTGGGTGGCTCTGCCACTTGTCACCTATGTAGCCTTTGGCTAGCCCTGTACCAATCCCTCTCAAACCTTGGTTTTCTCATCTCTAAACAGGAAATGATGTTAGCATCTGCCTGAGATTAGTGTGGGGAAGGACTAAAAGAACCCATAGGAAGTGCTTCATCAACTTGTTTTTAAGTGTTTTAGTAGTTATTCATTTAATTTTTTTTATTATTCTGTGTGTATGGGTGTTTTCCCCGCATGTACATCTGTGTACCACATGAGTGCCTAGTGCCCATGAAAGCCAGCAGAAGGCACCGAATCCCTGGGAACTGGAGTTATAAACAGTTGTGAGCCACCATGTGGATGCTGGGAAGCAAACCCAGGACCTCTGGAAAAGCAGCCAGATCTCTTAACTGCTGAGCTATCTCTCCAACCCCCATTTGTTCAGTGTGAGTGTGTGTGTGTTTGTGTGTGTGTGTGTACATGTCTGTACATGTGGGCATGCCAGTGTCTTTGTGTGGAAGGCAGAGGACAACCTACAGGGGTCAATAGTCAGTTCTCATCTTCCATAATATGGGTCCCAGGAATCACACCCCAGGTCACCAGGCCTGGAGGCAAATACCTCTGTCCACTGAGCCATTATGCCAGCCCCTTGATCCACTCTTTAAAAAAAAAACAAAAAATATTTATTTATTATTTTAATGTGTGTGGGTGTTTTGCCTGCATGTACATCTGCACACCACGGTCATGCAGTGCTGACAGGGGCCAGAAGAAGGCATCAGATCTACTGGAACTGGAGTTACAGTTGTGAGCTTCCATATGGGAGCTGGGAACTGAACCTGAGTCACCTGGAACAACAGTGCTCTAAACTGCTGAGCCACTTCTCCAGCTCCTTAATCCACTTTTAATGAGCACTAAGAACTTGGTACCATTCCTAGCACATGCACTTAATAAGTAGTAGCTCACACCACACAAATGATAAGACAATGCAGTAGTGTGAGCATGTTCAGAAGACACACTGGAGTGTCTGTGACAGCTCTCAGGACAGGGACTATGGAAACCATTGCCAACAATGCCCTACTATCAAATCTCTCCTAGCTCCTGTTCATGTCANCTGGTGTCCATGGCATCATGGCACCCATACACAACTGACATCTTCAAGGAAGGCAGTTCATACACTTGAGGCATCTATTCTCTGTGATGTCTTTTCTCCATTTAATGAAGTTAAAAAAACAAACAAAAGAAGCTTGTAGGAGATAGGAAAAGAATTTTTCTATAGACTTTAAATGTGAGCCAGAAACCATTCCACTTCATCAGTGGTGATTTTCGGACACGTGACTTTGCTGAGAATAGCTTTATTGACATCTACAAATTTACAGAGCTGTGTATTTGCTCTTGAAGAACCAAATTGAACATGTGGACAGGTGAATTAGACCTGTCCAGAACTGAAAACTGAACCATCCAAGTTAGCATGAGGCACAGTGGGCAAGGGAAGCTGCAGGGCAGCGCAAACAGGAATGCATGCTTCTTGGCATGGCCTGCAGCTGGTCCTTTTGGCATCTCTTTGCTCCCCACATATTCTCTAAGCCACCAGCATGTCACTCCTATACCTGAAACCTGGTCCTGACTCCCTGCCTTGAGCACTGTGTGAGATTTCCTTTGCCCACTCAGACTGTGACCATCTGTTTTGCAGCTCAGTACCTCTTCAGTGAGAGATTTTGTACAACAAGGAGCCTAGTTTATTCATATCCATGGCTGCAGTCTGCAGATGAGCCGGGAACTGAAGCCTGCCTACCTCAAGTGCTAGCTCTGCCCTAACTCACTATATGACCCAGTGTAAGTTAGCATTTTTGTACTTCAGTTTTCCCATCTATAAAATGGATACAATAATGCACTTACTGTAGTGAGTGGCTAGAAAGTTGAAATACTTGCCTGGTGTAGAATAAGAGCTGCACAAGTGTTCATTATCATGGACATCATGGTGGTTTTTAGATATGTATGGAATTAAAAAGAAACCAAGAAGGGAAGGGAAAGTATTCCCAGTAGTTGAGCACATTTCTGGATTCATGGGCTAGCTCAGGGNCCCCTGTCAAGTGGGCCACAGTGGGAAGGGTCTTATTACACACCTGTAAAGAGAGAGGGATCGTTCACACTGACTGGCAGGCGTGGCCTTCTTTTGTTTGTTTTTTGAAACAAGGTCTTGCTGTGTAGCCCAGACTTGCCTTCAGCCTGTAATCCTCCTGCCTTGGCCGCCCGAGTCCCTGTATGAGAAGCAGGTGCCATCACTCCTGGCCATGACCTTATTTCTCTTCTTGGCTCCCCATTCACCTCCACCAAAGCCAGCCAACAGAACTTCCACACTCTCCAGCGGCACAGCTAAACACGCAAGGACACTGTTGCCCAGTCACTCCGCCCCACCCCCAAGACATTCTCCACAAGTGAGAGAGGATCTGTCCAACACCACTTCAAAACGAAAGGAGAACTGAGGCCTACGGAGGTTGTTAGTACCAAGTTCATCTCTGTATTACTTGTCATGCATTCAGTTTTGTCTTAGATGCTAAGGATACAACAATCATAGGGTAAAGTCAGCAGGATCTTTAAGGGTTCTGTAGTCTGACCTTTTCAAACCCCACATTCTGGTGCAACTGATGACATACATGTTGTGCTACAAACATCTCGACATTCATTTGATGGGTATCTCTTGAACACAACACCAGGGACACAAGCCAAATACCACCCTGCCCTTAGGAAGGGTGGTATTAAGTAAATCATTAAGTCACAGTGAAGGTTTTTTTGTTGTGATTGAATTATGTTCAAATATGCTAGAATGAGCATCTTTACCTACATGCCAACATGTTTTACAAGTGTCAGAAAGCAGGCCTGGGATGGAGGGGCAGGCAAGGTAGGGACCTAGAAAGTGCCCACTCTGCTGGGATCACTGGTGCAAGGGTTTAACACTGTCATCCTGTGGTTACGGTGGGAGACTGGGAGCCTAAATTTGCTCTACCTACCCTCATTGTTCAGATGAGCAAACTGAGGCCTGAAGAATTTCACTTGATTGCCCAAAGTAGTTAGTATAGCTGATGGACTGAAGAGCCTCACACTCCTGCAATGGCTTACAAGGCTTCTTTTCAAGAACAGGCCCAAGTTCCATCCCAGGATCTGACTCCAGCTCACTTCTACTGCCTTATCTTTCACCATCTGACTCCCACTCTGTGATCCAGCCAAACAGTGCTGCCTACAAAGCACTGAGTTCACCTCTGCCAGAGACCCAGAGTCCACACTGCTAAATAACTTTGGCCCACTCACTGTCAACACTCAAGACTTCACTTGGCTTCACTCCTCCCAGGAAGCAGTGCTGAAGCTGGCCTCCTCTGCCTCCCACAGCACACAGAAACACGCATACATAATGTGTTTATACATTCAACAAATATTTATTGAGCAACTTCCATATGTCAGACACCTGAGTACAGCAGTAACAAAACAAAAAACGCCTGCCCTCGAAGAGCTTACATTCTGGTGAGCAAAACAGATGACAAGCAAACAAAACACAATGTCAGGGAGAGGTTCATGCTATGAAACGACAGCAAAGGCTGGAGATNGCTGGGAGCATCATCTGGGAGACATCTCTCAGGATGTAGCATCTGATCAGAGGTCTCTAGAGGCCACAGAGTAAGCCATGAGAATAGCCGGGAAAGGAGCGCAGCAGCAGCAGCAGCAGCGGCGGCGGCGGCGGCGGCGGCGGCGGCGGCGGCGGCGGCGGCGGCGGTGGCCCTACGGATGCCGGGACTACTTAATGCATTTCATTCCTACTGAACTACAAAAGGTTGAAGGCAAGGGCACATCACAAAATAAGTGAATGAACCTATGCTGGATTGGCTGAGCTGTCCTTAGGCCCAGTGAACAAGATCAAGCCTGCTTCCTGTCCCTTCTTGGGGCTAAGCTGAACACAGGCCCTGGCTGGCTAGACCGAGTCCTTCCTTAGCCAGTGTCTATCCCTGGACTCTTCACTAGGACAGCACACTGACAAGTCTAGGTTTACCTTTCTGGCCCTCCTCTCTTTGGGCTGGACTTGGGACTTTATCTACCTAGACACTGTAGAACTGAGTCTTTCCAGTCCTCCCCCAGTTTCCAGGGTGTGGAGTGACTTTCCAGGGAAAGTCAAGACTGAGGGGCCCTGACACCTGGTAGTTCTCCAGTAGCTAGCTGCCTTCCCCCCCTCTTGGTTTCCTTCCAACCAAACTCTTTTCCACTGGGACATCAACATTCTGGCCACGTCGGACCTTCCTGTGGTCATCTCTCCAGTGCCCAACTTCATTAAACCATGTCTACCATAGCCTCAGCACAGGCTCAGCACCTGTCCTGGTGCTCTGTGGCAGCACCTGGAATCTTTAGCAGACCATTTCCCAAAGCTCGCCAATAGCTTCCATGCTGTAAACAAAGTCAACCGGCCTTATTTACTTGGCTGATGGCAACAGAAACCTCTCGAATTCACTGGTGTTTTGCCCCACACCCTAAAAGGACAGAAACGAATTCAAGGGTGAGTGATTCATCTCCTCACTCCCCCACTTTCCTCCCCCACTTACTGACACCTGCTCCATACCCTGAATCATACAACAGTGTCTGCGGTGGTGGGAGAGTGAGAAAAGTAGGTTGTCACTTACTGAAGACTTATGCGATCACTAGCCAGTAAGCCTCCTGATAGTAATTAACCCGCTTCACTTTACAGACGTTAACAGAAGAAAAGCAGCTTGCTCAAGGTCGAACAGCTAAGTAACTAGCAGGGTGCAGTGAGGCGCTGTTGAGTACAAACCTGGCCCAAGAGTGGAACTCTTAAGCAACTAAAGTTTACAAAACTTTAAATAGAACTCAAATGAAAAAAAAAGAAAAAGAGAAAGAAAGCCAGTAGCGGAGAAGACAGACATAGGAACCAGGAGGCCAGAGCTACAGACACTAGAAGCTGTCGGGGAGCCAGGGCAAGGGGGAGCTGAGCTGACCCGGGGAGGCGGCTCGGGGGTCAGGCCCGGAAGGACGATCCCCCCGTGCCCACGCGGCGGGCCGGGCCTCACCTCCTTCCACCTGAGCTGGCGAAGGCTGATCTTCAGCGCGTCCAGGGAGGTGCGAGCCTTGGAGCTGTCCACGGTGACCGGCCGCACCGAGCCCGAGCCCGAGCCCGAGCCTCGCCGGTGGCCCCGGCCCCGGGCCTTCGCGAGCTGGCACGGGGCCCGCGCCGCCGGCTTCGGCGGGGCCGGGGGCAGCGTGGGCGGCAGCTGCCGGGCGACGTGGGCGTCGCCTTCCTCGGCCGCGCGGGGTGGCTCAGGGGCGGGGGACACGGCCTTGGGCTGCTCCTCCCGCGCCGGGTGCTCGGGCTCCCCGGCCGCGCCCGCGTCCACGCCCGGCTGCTCCTCCGCCTCCGCCGCTGGTGACCTGCCCGCCGCCGCGTCTGCCTCCCAGCTGACCGCCAGCTCCCGCTCGGAGCTGCCGCACCACATGGCGCTCAGGGCCGGTGCCGG
>LZPO01087144.1:913454-923454 GCA_001675575.1 Neotoma lepida
GTAGGGAAAATGGGCTGGTTAAAGAAACCCACCCTGATCCTGGAGCTCTGACCAGGGAAAGAAACACAGCCTGGGTTTGGGACCTGAGCCAGAGAAATGAACACTTTATCCCCAAACCCAGAACTAAGAGAACATGCCCCGACTCTGAAACCAGTACCATAAACACTCTTGGTCCCTAGAGTCAGAATCAGTGAAAGATATGTGCCCTGGCCTTAGACTTAGTGACCAAGAGCTAAAGCAACACAGTTAGGCTCATATCAGATCCTGACCAACTGGCTTGTGAAACCAACCAATCAGAGCAGGAAAGTAGCTGCCTCTGGCCAACTGACTTGTGAAACTAGCCAATCACAGAGCAAGAAAGTGGTATCCTGACCCTGGAGCTCTGACCAGGGAAAGAAACATAGCTTGGGTTTGGGACCTGAGCCAGAGAAATGAGCGCTTTATCCCCAAACCCAGAACTAAGGAAATATGTCCTGACTCTGAAACTAGTACCAAAATAAAAGTCTTGGTCCCTAGAATCAGAGTCAGTGAAAGATATGTATCCTGGCCTTAGAAACAATGACCAAAAGCCAAAAAAGGCCAGTGAAAGAAACACAGTTTGGCCCTCACATCAGGGCCCTCTTTGCCCCTAGCCCACAAAATTGACCAATCCCAGGGCAGGAAAAAACTAGCCAATCCTTGTTGACTCTGCCCCCTGGGCCTATATAAGGGCCCTGCCTGGGCAGTTTTGAGCTGTTCTCTCCACCTGGTAGAGGCAGCTACTCTCCTGGACTCCTCCTTCCCAAGTAAATCTCTTTCTCAAAAGANTTTTGGNTGTGAAGACCTTCATTCACTGGCACACAGAAGAACTTTGCTGGGACGTCCCACAGTGGACTGAGCAAAGAGGAGCTGGACAGAAGAACNTTGCTGGGATGTCCCATTGCGGACTGAGCAAAGGAGAGCTGAGTAACAGCTTAAGCCTGAGAAGCAGAGCTCTGCTAGGACGCCCCCTTAAGTAGGGCCTGAGCAAAGCTCAGCTGTAGTGGCTTTCCTGTGGGGAGACCATCCCCTACCACATCAGCCTGACTCTCCCAAACAGTCAGGATACCCTTCCCTGCTGAAGCAGTTCCAGGCCTGACTCTCCCGAGCAGTCAGAATAACTTCCCCTCCACAGCTGGAGTGATTCTGCAGCCCCAGCCGTCAGAGCCCACTGAGTTGCAACTTTGTTGCTTACGTTTTTGGAGCCAAAACCAGGACCAAGCTCACTGAGTTGCAACAAAGTACCTACAATTAGCTCTTCTCTGAAATTCTGGTAGAATTCTGCACTGAAACCATCTGGTCCTGGGCTTTTTTTNGTTGGGAGACTTTTAATGATTTTCCATTTCCTTAGGTGTTATAAGTCTATTTAAATTGTTTATCTGGTCTTGATTTAATTTTGGTATGTGGTACCTATCCAGAAAACTGTCCATTTCTTTTAGATTTTCCAATTTTGAGGAGTACAGGTTTTTGAAGTATGACCTGATGATTCTTTGGATTTCCTTGTTGTCTGTTGTTATGTCTCCTTTTTCATTTCTGATTTTGTTAATTTGGATGTTCTCTCTCTGCCTTTTGGTTAGTTTGGATAAGGGCTTNTCTATCTTGTTAATTTTCTCAAAGAACCAACTCTTTGTTTCATTCTTTGTATTGTTCTCTTTGTTTCTCTTTTATTGATTTCAGCCCTATATTTGATTATTTCCTGGTGTCTATTCTTCCTGGGTGAGTTTGCTTCTTTTTGTTCTAGAGTTTTCAGGTGTGCTGTTAAGTCATTAATGTGAGATTTCTCCAACTTCTTCATGTGGGCATTTAGTGCTATGAATTTTCCTCTTAGCACTGCTTTCATAGTGTTCCAAAAGTTTGAGTATGTTGTACATACATTTTCATTGAATTCTAGAAAGTCTTTAATTTCTATCTTTATTTCTTCCTTGACCCATTGGTGCTTCAGTTGGGCATTATTCAGTTTTCATGAGATTGTAGGCTTTCTACAATTTTTGTTGTTGTTGAAATCTAACTTTAAGGCATGGTGGTCCAATAAAATACAGGAGGTTATTCCAATGTTTTTGTATCTGTTGAGATTTGCTCTGTGACCGAACATATGGTCATTTTAGAGAGGTTCAATGAGGTGCTGAGAAGAAGGTATATTCTTTTGTGTTAGGGTAGAATGTTCTGTAGATATCTATTAAGTCCATTTGAGTCATAACATCTGTTAGGTCCTTTATTTCTCTGTTAAGTTTCAGTCTGGCAGATCTGTACATTGGTGAGAGTGGTGTGTTGAAATCTCCCACTACTAGTGTGTGGGGTTTGATGTGTGATTTAAGCTTTAGTAATGTTTCTTTTACAAATGTGGGTGCCTTTGTATTTGGGGCATAAATGTTCAGAATTGAGACTTCATCTTGGTGAATTTTCCCTGTGATGAATATGTAATGTCCTTCCCGATCTCTTTCGATTGATTTTAGTTTGAAGTCTATTTTATTAGATATTAGGATAGCACCAGCTTGCTTCTTAAGTTCATTTGATTGGAAAGTCTTTTCCCAGCCCTTTACTCTGAGGTAGTGTCTGTCTTTGAAGTTGAGATGTGTTTCTTGTATGCAGCAGAAGGATGGTTCCTGTTTTCATATCCATTCTGATAGCCTGTGTCTTTCTATAGGCGAATTGAGTCCATTGATATTAAGGGATATTAATGACCAATGCTTGTTGATTCTTGTTATCTTTTGGTGGTAGTGTGTGTGTTTCCCTTCTTTGGTGTTTGTTGTTGTGGGATTAGCTATTGCCTGTGTTTTTGTGAGTGCATTTAACTTCCTTAGGTTGGAGTTTTCCTTCTAGTGCTTTCCGTAGGGCTGGATTTGTAGATAGGTATTTTTTAAATCTGGTTTTGTCTTGGAATGTCTTGCTCACTCTGTCTATGGTGATTGAAAGTTTTGCTGGGTATAGTATTCTGGGCTGGCATCCATGGTCTCTTAGTGTCTGCATAACATCTATCCAGGACCTTCTGGCTTTCAGAGTCTCCACTGAGAAGTCGGGTATTATTCTGANGGGTCTGCCTTTATAAGTCACTTGGCCTTTTTCCTTTGCTGCTCTTAATATTTTTTCTTTATTCTGTATGTTTAGTGGTTTAATTATTATGTGGCAAGGGGACTCTTTTGGGGTCTAGCCTATTTGGTGTCCTATAAGCTTCTTGTATCTTCATAGGTATTTTCTTCTTTAAGTTGGGAAATTTTTCTTCTATGATTTTGTTGAATATATTTCTGTGCCTTTGAGTTGGTATTCTTCTCCTTCTTCTATCCCTATTATTCTTAGGTTTGGTCTTCTCATGGTGTCCCAGATTTCCTGGACATTTTGTGTTATTACTTTTTTTGGCCTTAGTGTTTTCTTTGACTGATGAATCTATTTCCTCTATCATGTCTTCCATGCCAGAGATTCTCTCTTCCATCTCTTGTATTCTGTTGGTTATGCTTGCATCTGTAGTTCTTGTTCGTTTACTCAGATTTTCTATTTCCAGCATTCCCTCTGTGTTTTCTTCATTGCTTCTATTTCAGTTTTCAGGTCTTACGCTGTTTCCTTCACCTGTTTAATTGCTTTTTCTTGGTTTTCTTGGCTTTCTTTAAGGGATTTATTCCAATTTTTTGCTTGTCTTTTCCTCCATTTCTTTAAGGGAGTTTTTCATTTCCTCTTTAAAGGCCTCTATCATCTTCATAAAGTTATTTTTAAGGTCGCTTTCTTCTGCTTCTTTTACGTTGTGATGTTCAGGTCTTACTGTTGTAGAACCGTTAAGTTCTGGTGGTGCCATATTGCTCCTTATTATGGTGTATGTATTTTTGCACTAGCNTCTACCCATCTCTTCCTGTAATAGGTGCAAGAGGTGCCTGTGTCTGAGTGAGCTGCTCTTGGTCCAATCTGTGCTTGCTGTGTCTGTGTCTCGGGGGGCCACTTTTGGTCCAATCATACGTAGCTCTTGGTCTAATTGGAGCTGTCAGATTCTGTGTCTCAGGGAGCTGCTCCTGGTCCAATTAGAGAACTTGGTCCAATCAGAGCTGGAGAATTCTGTGTCTCAGGAAGCTGCTGAGGTTGCAGAAGGGTGGGTGAATTTGNCCCAAATGGGTCTTGGGCATGGGTCTTGTAGATTTGCAGGGTCCAATGGGGGGTATTGGTGGGGAAGTCTGACTGCAGGAGTCTTCCCTGCCAGCCGGCCACTGGGGCAGTGATGGGTGGGGGGTTCCTGGGCACGGGTTGTGCTCCCAGGCCTAGATCCTGGAGGCAGGACTCTGGGTGGGAGAAGAATCACTCACCTCTTGGTACAATCAGAGCTGGTGGATTTTNTGTCTCAGGAAGCTGCTGAGGTTGCAGGGGGCTGGGGGGATTTGGGGTAGGGCGTGGGTTTTGTAGATTGCAGGGTCCAATGAGGGTATTGGTGGGAAAGCCTGCTCACAGGAGTCTTCCCTGGTGGCAGGCAACTGGGGCAGCGATGGGTGGGTTGTGTGTCATATTTCTACTTCATTCTTTTCTATGCTTTCCAAATTTTCTACAACAAGAATGAAATTTCTTTTCTAACTGGAAAATAAATTTTAAGTAAAAATTGGCTATTGTTATATCATTTTTACAGCAGGTCCACTTCTGGAGGGCAAAGACCAGAAGAGGCTGTCTGTCTAGGGGAGAAGCACATGGGCTCCTTTTAAGTCAACCAGTTTTTTTTTTTTTCTGTTGCTGTAAAGATCTGCCACCAGGTGGCACTCGAAGCCCAACTTTTGAAGGCTTAGCAGTTGATGGCCAGAGCAGGTGTCCTCAGTATTCTGTACACTAAACAGCTCCCATCTGCCTCCCACAAAGGCGCACACGCTAGACTTTTGCGACTGTTGATCCTTCTTCCTGGTACACCCTCCAGCTTCATTGTACTTAACCCCTGTCTACCTAAGTCCCAGACTTAGTTAAGCACATTAAAGCTCAGATACATAACCTCTTAAGACATGGCAGGACACCTGACACATTGTTTAAAATAAATTTTAAATGACTCCACTATTTTAAGGACCCACATTTCCACTATCTACTTGATGTGAGAATGGGGAATAGTCCCAACACAAAATCCACAGCAGTTGGGACCTGCTTCATGGCAGAAGTTTGCAAAACGTCTTGCAATGTTGCATAGTGAATGACTCTTCCTGTCCCCACACATGCTGTGAGCAGGGGTAGGAAGCAGGCACCTGAGGGAGGGGACAGAGATGAGAGCTGGGAAGCATGGCAGAGACAATAGGGTCAAGAACTCCCAGGATGTTGAATAGGGATAGAAGGGAATTTGAGGATGGGGTTGGGGGGTTGAGTGGGGTGGTAGAAACATGGTCAGGCTTGCAAGGCCAGGGTCAAAACAAGCCCTTCTGCACAGGCATTGGTGTCTCTGAGAGGGTTTTAAGTGAGGGACTGGTGGGTCAGGTTCCTTTTCCAGAAAGAAGCAGGAATCAGAAGTCAACACTCACTGTGATAGTTAATTGACCCTTTACTTGATGGGATCTAAAATCGAGTCTAGCATCACCTAGAAGCACGCCTCTGGGAACATCTGTAAGGCATTATCTTGATTAGTTTAATTAAAGTGGGAATGAACAGTCCCACTGAACGTGGGCCATACTTTCTACCAGGAAGCCGGGATATAAGGAGGTCCCAAGGAAAAGCTCTTGTGTCTTGCCTGCTTTCTTCTCTACCTTGGTGAATGCTGCCGCTGCCCAACCCCCCCTCTAGATACCGCTCCCTCCATCCTTCATATCAGATCCTAGCATCTTTAGCCTTCCAATCTGAACTGACCAGGCATCTTCCAGACTTCCAGCCCCACAAAGGGGCTCCATCTCCTCCTTAACCGTCCCCAGACTCTGCTGGTAACTTAACCTGAGTCCTCTGCAAAGCAGTAAATGTTAACCTCTGAGCCCTCCAGCCTCTGGTGTTTTAAAGATAGGGTCTTATTATACGGGGCTGGCCTTGAATTNGACCTATAGACAAGGATGACTTTGAACTCTTGGTCTTTCTGCCTTCAAGCAACTCAACCAACACATACACCTCCAGTCCCTTCGGAGTCCTTTCTTACATTTCTGATAGAGCAACACACCACTACTCACTAAACTTCCATATCATTATTGTGTTGGGGTGGGGCGGGAGGGGGTGCAAGGGGGAGAACAGCACCGGGCCAGGACCAAACGAGGAAACTCAGGAAAATACGGTTTGGGGAGGCAGGAGCTGAGAGCCAAGCCTACTGGAAACCCAGAGTCACTATCTAGTCACCTAACAGCGACTGCGCAGACAAGGGCTGGCTTGCTGAGGGGTACCTGGCGCCGAGGGTCCCCTGTGCCTCAGACCCTTGCTGAAGTCTGGCCATCGAGGGCGCTCGGACTAGATCAAGAGGCCACAACCAGGAGCATTTCTGGCATTTTCGTGGCTGCAACCAATTTGCTCCGCCCAACTTCACCGGGTGGGGCGGGAAAGCCCAGCCATACCACTGAGGTTCTCGCCACTACATCTCCAAGGTGAGCCAAGGGAGGCGGAGTATCCAAGCCCATTGGCTGAGGAGAAAGAGGGACAGAAGGCGTGGTCACACTGCGGGATGTCGGAAGCGACTGGTGAACCCTGACTGCGGGACCCTCTGCTGCCTGTCACAGGGCAGAGCAGGTCCTCCACAATGGGCGTGCACGCACCTGGAACAGTCTCCTTTGCCAACTTCTATTTATATCGGACCCCAGGGCTCAGGAGGTGGGCGAGGAGCGCACAGAGTTCCTTCACAGCCTTTTGCCGACTCCTTAGGCCTCTGCCCAGTCTCCTCACAACAAGTTCTCTGTACAGTTCCCTTCCACAATACGAGCCCCGGCCTCGAAGACCCTTGCCCAATCCTGACATCTCAGGTGATGCCCTGGCAGCTGGATCTCGGCCCAGCCTCCTTCCTCACTGCGGCTCCCGTGCCCCCTCGGTGGCCAGATCCTCATCAGCCCTTCTGTCTGGTTTCTCCCCAGGACAGAGTCAGGACTTGCTGGGGTCGGGGAAGTGAGGGTGGGTGTGTGGGGGCTTCCAATTTCTGCCTACTGCTTCTGCCCCACCCCGCCCGCTCCATCCCAACACCTGCCCACCCATCTCAGCTGCTGTCAAGGTCTACTTGCTGCGGAGCTGTTGTGATACATGAATTCATTTCTACCCTCTTCCCTTCTTAGTTGCCCTCCAACTCCTGCCTTCTCCAGCCATCTCCTGTTCACAGCTTTCTCTCCTCACACAGCGCANCCTGTCTTTAGTCCTACATACAATTCCCCAGTCAAGGAATCTCTCCCCTTCATGCTGGACACTCCATTAGCTACTTACTGGCGGTATCTTCTTTTTTCTGGCCACCCCTAAACTTAGAGTCCTTCATCTGTCATCCCCAAAGACGGATTTTCTAACACCATTCTCAATCGGTTCATGACTTATCCATGTGTTCCATTAAAAACAAACAGGTTTATTTAGTACAGTTCAAAGACAGCAACGGGCATGGCAGTAACTGAGGAAGAACCTGCTTGGGATATGTTGTCATTGTTTTAGACAGGTTCTCCTGTGTCTCAGGCAGGCCTCAAACTCCTGATCCGTCTGCCTCCCTTCCTAAGTGCTGGCATTATACACATGCACCACCGTGATCCATTTATCGTGTTTTTCTCTATCTAGTATGATGTTGGCTCATGGTTTGTTATATATAACCTTCATTATGTTGAGATACATTCCTTTTGTTCTCATAGTCTTCGGGCTTTCACCATGAGGGATCTTAGATTTTTGTCTGTGGCCTTTTCTGCATTTATTGAGATAATCACATGATTTTTGTCCTTGAATCTGTTGACTGATTTGTGTATGTTGAACTATATCCAGAACTATACCAGAATCTAGAATGAAGTCAATTAGAGTATAGTGAATGGAGACCTTTTTCATATGTTCTTGGATTAAGTTTGTAGTACTTCATTGAGAATTTTGGTATCTGTATTCATCAGAAAGATTGTTTTCCTTTTTATGCGTTTTTGTCTAGTTTTGGTATCAGGATAATAGTGGTCTTACTAAAAGAGTTTGAAAGCATTTCTTCATTTTCTACTTTGAGGAATAAATTAAGANGTATTGGTGGAAGTTCTTTCAGGTCTAGGTAGAATTTGGCAGGAAAACCCCTAGGACCTGAACTTCTTTTAGTCAGGAGGGTTTTTATTACTGCTTCAATCTTATTGCCCATTATAGAGCTGTTGAAACTGTTTGTTTTGGCTTAACTTTGGTTAGTCATATGTACCTAGAAATCCATCCTTTTCTCTTAGATTTTACAACCTAGTGGAACGTGTGTGCATTGGTTACTTTGCTCGTTCTTATGATAAAGGACCCGACAGAACAACTTAGAGAGAGAGGAAGGGGTTCATTTTGGCTCATCCTGGTTTTTGAGGCTACAGACCATCATTGGCTTCAAGAGAGTGAGTCTTCTATTTTTCTTCAAATATTTTTCTCTATTTGTTTGGTTGAGATGATTTGCCTATTGGTGTGAGTGGGTATTAAACTCATCCACTATTATTGTGTTGGGAGAGGTGTATGACTTTGTCTGTGTGCTCCCAAGGTCTGCATATGTATGTTTTAAACTGTACTGGCCTCTTAATGGCTTGTTCCCTTATTCAGTATGAAGTGACCTTCTTTATGAATAGGGGAGGTGAGCATGTTCATGTGTGCTGGTGCACATGTGTGTGCAGGTACATACGTGTACATATGTGCATACATGTGGAGGTCACAAGTCAAACGCAGGTGGCTATCAACCTTGGGTTTTGGAGGCAAGATTCTCTCACTGGGACCCAGGACTCACTAATTAGCCTAAGCTGGCTGGGCAGCAAGCCCCAAGGATCTTTCTGTCTCCACACTACGGGAAAGCAGACAATAAACACCAGATTTCACATCACTTCTCTGAAAAGGTCAAGGGAAATTGGAAGGCAGAGCATGCTCCTAACAAGTGGTTCTTCTCCTGGAGAACTGCCAAAGTTTGAAAATATTTTAGGGAGAGATCATCTGTAGGCACTCAAGAGAGATGCCTCACCCAGGCATGGAAGCAAGGGATACTGAACACATNGTGGATCTGTGCTTCAGGGGAAAAACTCGTACCACTGCACACTCAATGTTAGCCTGACATTAGAAAGCAGGTTAAAAAAAGAAAACCCCCAAGTAGCCCAGGCTGAGAAGAAATCTGCCTTGCAGTCAGAAGGGTAAATTGAAAAAGAGGATTTCTTTCAGATTTTGGTCCCTTTGTTTTTCCAAACCTATCACAACCATTAGCCAAGACCCCCATTGGCCTCCAGTAGATTTAGATTTGGGAATAGTCTAAAGAACAGCTTTTCATGTCCCAGAAAGGCTGACTATAAAGGCCGGAGAAGTGGCTCCATCAGTCCTGTGGTCCCTTCTGCTGAGCTTGAATGTAGGTGTCAGTCAGGACTGCTATGTTATATCGCAGTAACAAACATTCCCACACCTCAGCTACACTACAGAAGTCTACTTCTCACTCATGCTATTCATCCAGGACAAGGGGCTCTTCATGTAGTTGTCATGCAAGGTCACAGGCTAACTTAGGCTTCATTTCAACATGAGTACCTTAGGTTCAGTGTGATTCAGTGGTGGGAAGAAGAGAGAAATGAGTCATAGGGTAGCTCCCCTCCTACCCACCCACCCGGGCAGATCATTGGCTGCAGGGCCTTGTGTAATCTGGGTCCAGGTATAAATCNTTACAGGACTGTAGTCTGGGACTCAGGGGACTAAGTGGCATGCCCCTACACACACCTAGAGTGAGGAGAGATAAAGGCACTGGTGCATGCCTGGTACACAGTAGGTACATGAGGTAACAATACAACATCTGGGTGCAAACAGAGGAGAAAAGGTAAAGAGAGTGCAGGCTCAGCTCAGTGCTAAGATGCCTGCAGGCTTGAGGGTAGCTCAGTGCTAAGATGCCTGCAGGCTTGAGGGTAG
The DNA here is from genome assembly GCA_001675575.1 of Neotoma lepida. NCBI lineage: Eukaryota > Metazoa > Chordata > Mammalia > Rodentia > Cricetidae > Neotoma > Neotoma lepida. Next base: position 923,430 of record LZPO01087144.1, read on the forward strand.
CTCAGTGCTAAGATGCCTGCAGGCT
>LZPO01087144.1:924854-942810 GCA_001675575.1 Neotoma lepida
TTAACACAGAAGGAGGGAATTTCAGAACCATGGCAGTTAACACAGAAGGAGGGAATTTTCTAGGAGTCCCCACCCCTACACATGCAACTAGCAACTGGTGGGAGAAGGAGACAGCCTCTCCCAGGCATGAGTTCCCTTATTGGCTAATCCCAAAGACTTAAGGAGAAAGACTACTGACCCAAATAATGGCTGAATTAAAGCAAGCTATATTTGGTACATAGGATCTGGCTGGTGGCTGACTCCTCCTAAGGCAGAGTTCAAGAGATCATTCCTGAGCCAGTTTCTCAGGCTCCTTTTATAGGGCAAAACCATAGGGTGGGGAGCAAGCATAGTTACAGAAGCAAGACCAGGCAGTTAAGACTAAACTGAGCAGTTAGGGGAATCTTCCCGGAACGTGTGTTACAGAACATTCTATGGTTATGGGGTGGGTGCAGCCCAGCTCAGATGAACGGAAACTCAAGTTTTACAGTAAGCAAGAACTTAACTGAACTAGAGAATCAAAATGGAGACAGGCTGGTTGGTCTCTCAGTTGTCCAATGTAGAGTGATCAGCCTTGAAACCATATACATACAACAAAAACAGACTCAGTAGGTTGTATATACACACATATATATGCATGTAATAGTAAGCAGGCTACCAACTTGGGGGAACATGGGAGGGCCTAGAGGGAGGAAAGGGGGGATAGTTTATAAAAAAGGCAATCAGGACAGCCAAATGGTGATCGATCAAGAATGAGACGTGCTAGTCCCAGCTGAGTGTCACTACAGTGATCAGCCTCAGCTACATCACATGAGGCAATCCCCAGGAGAGTCCAGTCAGCTCCCCAGATCCGGATCAATAGCAAATGACCACTGTTTGAACTGAGTCTGTGTTAGGGCCATCTGCTGAGGGTCAGTAAATGACTGGCACCGTGCTTCGCATTAGGACAGGATACCTGTGCAGTCAGTCAGTCATAGGGGGATGGTGCATGAACAGGACCTACATACAGCCAGCCTTAGACAACACTGAGAAGTCCTTCATTTCTGCTTCTGTACCCCAGGTCTGTGCTGGACACTCCAGACAGAGATGAGTAAGAAAGTCCCTGGGGCCTGAGACAGTCTTATCCATTTATTGAACAGACATATCCATAAGTAAGTCCAGAACTTAAGTGCTATAACAGACACACAAAGAAGTTCAATTGAGCCTCATGGCCAGGGCAATTTTTGAACATGCCTCCAAAATGTGAATCACTCACTGAGCAGATGGGATTGGGGTTGGGGACCATAGGCATGTGCCAAACAAAAGTATGAATCATCAGCCTGGCACAGTTGGCTGCTTACAAGACCTATGTTATGGCTAGAACATTTATATATAGCAGTGTGTGGAGAGGGGGGTGGGCTACTCAAGTTTTTGCAAACCAGGAGAGCATGAATGCCATCTCTGAACTTGACAGGGCACCACAGGCTCAGACAGAGCTAAGATAGTCCTGTTACTCTGGCTACTCAGNAGAGGCTAGGTTGCAGGGACTGTGTCTACAGGCAGCTGCAAGATCCAGAACTAGCCAACCATCCCACCAGACACCTATACTCCAGGCACTGTTTTGGGTGTTGAGCATAGTTAGGGAGAGTGAGAATGGAGAGAAGAGGGTAACCTAGAGATGACTGGAAGTTTGAGGTAGAATCAATCATTTCACCCAACTGAGGGATGGATGGAGATGTTTTCCAGAATGGACCCAGAAGGATATGCGTTTGGAGAGCAGTGGTGCATGCGTTGACTGTTTGGGAACAGTGGCAGACACGCTGCTTTTGAGATGCTTGGAAATCACTGAGACCCCTTCCAGCCTTTGTCTCCATCTATGACATGGGTCAGTAAGCCTGGCTGTTGAGATCCCTGCTCTGAATGTCCCATCCCAGGTGAGCCCTGTGGTGTAGATGTGTGGAAGGCGGTGCATAGTGGGCTGGGAGAACCTGAGGGAATTTGTTCCTTCAACAGCATTAGCCGTCAGGAGAACTCAGGTGTGGGCAGGAACGTGGGGGCAGGTGGNGGCACTCAACAGACTGCAAACCTCCAAGGGATGCTTGCAGCAAGGGGCAAATGACCCCTATTAACATTTAATCCCAGCACTGGCAGGGAGGGGCAACTGGGGGAGCAGGGAGACAGAGGCAAGCAGATCTCCGAGTTCAAGGCCAGCCTGGTCTTCTATAGAGCGAGTTCCAGGATAGCCAGGTACTCAAAGAAACCCTGTCTCAAACAAACAAAACAAAAAACCCAAAGAACATTTTCTGTCTCAAAACTGGTAAAGTTGTTGAAGACAAAACCAAACAATTCCAGTCAAATTCTTAGCAAGAGCCCACACAAATTATAACCCATTGCTAAGTGATATATTTGGTTTTATCAGTGTGTTGGACTCTGGGAGATGAACTAGAGCCCAAGCACAGAAGCCAGGCCAATCATGAAGAATTATATAGAACCAAGTAGGTTGGCAGGAGCTAGACTGAAGGGATCCAGGAAAGGGAGGTGGTCATAGCAAAGGAGTGAAGGAGAGGTGCAGGCCACTGGGGACCGACAACGGATCTCCCAGACCATCTCCATCAGGTTGGGACCCACTGTCCCCAGCCCTGACCCCTGTTAATAGCTTGGGGCTAGATACTGTCACTGCCCATACTTGCCCAAACTCTTAGCAAGTCCTCCCCACTTCCTGAGGGAACTGGCACCAACTGGGTAAGAGGGCCAAGTGGGAGTGGGTATGAGAATACCACTGGTCACCAGGGAGAGGAGCAGCCAGAAGGCAAGGATACCCCAGGAAGAAGGAAGGAGGGAGCCAACATGGGTGCTTTGAGGACACAGGGACAGCTTGGCACCCTAAAAGCCTGCAGCCCTCCAGTACATTGTGACCTGCCCCCTGGTCCCTGTCCTGCAGTCAGGATTCTTCGGGCAAACACCTTATCTCTGTGTAAAGCAGGAAACTACTTAGAAATCTGTTTAAAGGCTGTGTTGATAAGTCCTGTATGAACCTGACACAAGCTGAAGTCATCTGAGAGGAAGAGGCCTCAGCTGAGGCTATAGGCAGGCCTGTGGGCATGTTCTTCCTTCCTTCCTTCCTTCCTTCCTTCCTTCCTTCCTTCCTTCCTTCCTTCCTTCCTTCCTTTCTCTCTCTCTCCCTCCCCCTCTCTTGTTTTTTTCCCCTCCTTCCTTTTTTCTTTTTTCTTTTTTTGGTTTTCAAGACATGGTTTCTTTGTGTAGCCTTGGAGGTCCTGGAACTCTAACTCACAGATATCTACCTACTTCTGTCTCCAGCATGCTGGAATTAAAGGCATGTGCCACTACGACCTGGCTGGCATTTTCTTAATTAGTGATTGATGGTGGAGGGCCCAGCCTATTGTGAGTGGTGCCATCCCTGGGCTGGTGGTCCTGGGTTCTATAAAAAAGCAGGCTGAGCAAGCCATGGGGAGCAAGCCAGTAAGCAGCTCCCCTCCATGGCCTCTGTATCAGTTCCTGCCTCCAGGTTCCTGCTGTTTGAGTTCCTGCCCTGACTTCCTTCAGGGATGAACTACAATGTAGAAGTATAAGCCAAATAAACCCTTTCCTCCTCAACTTGCTTTTTGGTCATGGTGTTTCATTGCAGCAATAGAAACCCTAACTAGGACAAAGACCAAGTCTGGCCTCCTCTGGCCTTGTTCCTGCCTGACTCTTTGTTAGTCGGTCTGGTCTAGACANGAAGACTGGACGACTCCTCCAGTACCACCACCCTCAGGGCTACCTAACTGGGAGAAAATAGACAGATCAGTAATAGTCTACCATTACCTCAAAACTGCCTTCCAGGGGCTGGAGAGATGGCTTAGCAGTTAAGAGCATCTGGCTGCTCTTCCAGAGGTCCTGAGTTCAATTGTCAGGAGCCACATGGTGGCCTACCACCATCTGTAATGAGATCTGGTGCCCTCCTCTGGCCTGCAGGCAAACATGTAGATAGAACATAGTATACATAATAAATAAATAAATCTTAAAACAAAAACAAAAACAAAAACACTGCCTTCTAAAGAAACCCACTCTAACCAGGAATTTAGGCAGGTCCTCCACACATTGGCCCTAACTTCCTGGGCTAGCATTGGCCACATCCTTCAGTAGTGGCATTTGTAAGCTAATACCCNAATTAGCCCTTCAATAGTGCCTTCCTGCCAGTCTCTGGGTGATATGTGCACTAATTATTTTTGTGTAGCTATGACCAAAGTTTATTTTGGCCCACGGTCTCAGTTTTAGGCCATCCTGGAGGTGAAGGAATGGTGAGAAGGCTCAGTTCATGGTGGTGGGGACATGTGGTAGAAATTGTTCCCATCCCAGTAGGTCAGGAAGCAGAGAGACCGCAATAAGAAGGAGGGCCTGCCCCTTGTGACCTACTTCTAACAGCTAGTCCCTACCTAAAGATACCCACAGCCTCCCACACATGGGGACCAAGTATTCAAACCATGAGCACATAGGGACATTTCAGATTCAAACCATANCTGTGTGGGTGGTATTAAAGAGGCTGCTCCTGCTTGGGGAATTCCAGTGACAAAGGCCCCATGTCTCCTTCCTAGCCCCCATCACTTTCCCCATGCCTCTGTTCTCATCCCATTCCTGACTCTAGANGAGGGTGAGTCTCTTCAGAAGCGTTATGGTTTGAATATGAAATGTCTCCCACAGTCTCACATGTTGAAGCCTCAGTCTCCAGCTATTTTGGGAGGTGGTGGAAACTTTGAATGGTGGAGGCTAGCAGAAGGAAGTAGGTTCCTGGAGGAGGGGTACTTTTAAGTTAAACCTAGTCCTGGTGCCTTCCTTTCTTTTAGCCCTCACGATGCTCAGTCTGTCTCTAGCTGGCCAAGCATGCGCCAACTCTTTGTTCCTTTGAAGTTGTTTGTGTCGTGGTCNCAATAACTGGAAACTGAAACTGAGTGATAGAGACCAGTGTGATCTAGCACAAAGATTGGTTCCAACATCTCAGCTCTCATTTCGTACAGCAAGTGTCCAATGACACCATCCCAGAGGAGGGCGCTGGGCTAAGCCCTCAGGGTAAAGGCAAGACCTCAAGCTCACATTGGCCCATCCAAGCATCATAAGACTCTTGTCTAAGAGAACCCCACCTATCCTTTAAGGCTGCTACTTCCCTGTACCCCTGGACCAGAATGATGTCCCTCCTGTGAGCTTCCACACTCCTTTCTCTGACACTTGTCACTTGGAATGCTGTCTTCTAAGAATAACATAATAGCCAGGCGGTGGTGGCGCACGCCTTTAATCCCAGCACTCGGGAGACAGAGGCAGGCGGATCTCGTGAGTTCGAGGCCAGCCTGGGCTACCAAGTGAGTTCCAGGAAAGGTGCAAAGCTACACAGAGAAACCCTGTCTCGAAAAACAACAACAACAACAACAAAAAAAACAAAAACAAAAACAAAAAAAAAAGAATAACATAATAGCCATTAGCATTTTATCCCAGTAGCTGTGACTACTTATAAGCCACCCTGAAGATCAGGCCACACTGATGGTTCCTTACAGAGTAAGGGCTTAGGGTGGGTCATCAGATCATCACCTGAGATTTCAATCCCTCCCTTCTGTGTCTCCCTGCCAGCTGTATGTAACTCCACTCCAGCATCATATGCTCTCCTGGTCTCGGGAGGTATTAAAGTCTGTAAATTATAGCAAGTTAACTGAGGTGGGAGGATTCTGTGTATGCAACTATGGGGGAGTCCTCATCCACACTGAGGTGAGACCGTTCAGTGGTGCTGATGCTTTGGGGTCACTCATGTTCCCATGAGTAACCTCTGATGAATATAGATACTTTGACTGCATGCACATCACACACCAGAAGATGGCATCAGACAGTTGTGAGCTGCNGTGTGAGTGCTGGGAACTGAACTCAGGACCTTTGGAAGAGCAGCAAGTACTCTTAACCACTGAGCCATCTCTCCAACACCATTGCCTGTGCCTTTTAAGTAAGCCAAATAAACTCATTCATTTGCCAGGCTAGAGGGGGGCTAGAGGGGAATGAGTCATTCCTTTGGTCTATCCTTGGCACCCTAACTGGGGTGAATGGGTACTTGTTCCCCAGGGGAAGTTCATGAAACATTGGTCTCAGGTGTATCCACGGCAGGAGTAGTAGAAGCATCCAAACAGGGCCATGGTCTTGAGTGGAGACCTGTATCTGAGTCACAGCACAGGTAGCAATGCTGAACACCTCTGACATGCCTGCTGCTGTGCTAAGCATGTGACATACTCACCCTTGCTGAATCTATACTTGAGTCCAGTGAGGTTGCCATGCAAACCATCCTCACCTGACAAACAGGGAAAGTAGGCCACCTCTAATAAAGCCAATCCTAGGAGCAGCTATAACCTAAACACGGCTGGAACTTTTCTACCCTGCTTCAAAAAAACAGAAACAAAAATAAAAACAAAAACCTACCAAACAAACCAAAAGATCTGAAAAACAAAACAAACAAAACAAGACAGGCCATCTGCCCCTTTGCCCACATGACTGACACCAGCTCTGCCTCACCTGCATATCCAGAAGGCCCTAGCCAGCTGCAGACTTCCCTTACAGGTCGTGGTATAAACAGCTTCCTTTGGATGGCTGAATGTAAGCTTCTAAGTCAGTACCGACTGACCTGGCCTGTGGTGGTGAAGTTATCTGGGCCAGGCTGCAAGTCCCATCTCCATCTGCACCCTGCTTTCACTTGCTACTTCTTTAAGAGCTCCAAGCTCTATTGGACATACATCCCTTTATCCCCAAAATACCTTGGGTGTGTGGTAGTTTAAATAGGTATGGCTCCCATGGTCTCATGTGTTTGAATGTTTGGCCCATACAGAGTGGCACTATTAGGAGGTGTGGCCNTGTTAGAGGAAGTGTGTCACTGTGGGGGCAGACTTTGAGGTCTCATATGCTCAAGCTATGCCCAGTTTGGTAGACAGTTCACTTCCTGTTGCCTGCAGATCAAGATATAGAACTCCTAGCTCCTTCTCCAGCTCCACATCTGTCTGCACTCTGTCATGAAGCTAATGGACTAAACCTCTGAAACTGTAAGCTAGCCCAAATTAAATGTTTTCCTTTAGAAGCGTTGCTGTGGTCATGATGTCTCTTCATGGCAATAGAAACCCTAAGACAGAGAGTCTGGCAGGCCCTGGGTGCTCTGCTCCTGCCCCACACTCAGGTTTTAATGCTTATTCTGGCAGGGAGGAGCCTAGTGAATGTGGTCAGTTTCAGGGGCTTCCTGAAGCTGTTTTGAATTGTTACCTTCCTGTTTAAGAAGCTTCCTGCAGGATGGAATGTTTCAAATAAAAGAAAACTGTCACACAACAGCAGCTGTGACTAAGGCCCTAGTTCTGTTTTGGCCAATTCATACTCTATTTATAGAAGAGACCAAGAGGGTTATGATGTGTTTTCCTCCAACAGAGCACTAGGTGGGGTTGTCTTTAAGGGAGTAGTGGAGGGAGGAGGCAGGAGGCCCTGAGGCTGGAATCGAGGAGGTTGGGGTTGGATGCCTACAGGCCAGTAGGACCTGACATTCAAGTTATAGTTGTTGAGGAAGCAAGAGAGTTCTAGAAGGAGGGCAGAGCACGGTGCTGGAGCACCTAACTCTGCCCATAACAGCTCTGACCCCTCTACTGGATCTTCTGATCTTCCGTGGCCTGCTTGAGGTCACTGCAGCACAGACCAGTTTGCAGTGGGTGGCAGTGAATGGAAGGATAGCAAGAATGATGGGGAGCCTGAGGCAGGGTGAGAATTGCTCAGAAAAAGACAGGAACAGGGGTGGTGACAGGGAGCCTTGCTCCTGTAAAAGTCACATGGGAGCCCTGTCAGGAGCTGCTGTGGGGGTGGCATGGGCCCTAGGTAGCACAGAGGAGGTGGCAACCAACAGCTCTCATATTCCATGCCCTTGTGGCCTGGACTGCATTTCACTGCTAGAACCATCCTAACTCTGTATTCTCATTTGCTTCCTTGGAAGTTATGGCTTGTGGTATAGCCTGGGATACTGGATTTGCAAGTAGCAAATTACTGCATAACCTGAAAGCTGAGGATTTTTCTTCTGAGTCCAGGAGTTATGCTTGGCTTCAGGGCTGAAGAGACAGCCTGTGTGTTTGTTACTTGCTGTGACTAAATGCCTCATGAGAAGCAGATTGAGGAGGAAAGATTTATTTGGCTCACAGTTTTAAAACAGATAGTCCATTGTGGCCAGGAAGTCATGGTGGCAGGGGTGTGAGGCAGTTGGTCACATTGCCTCCAGTCAAGAAGCAGGAAGCAGACAGGAAGTGGGGCCAGGCTAAGAAACTTCAAGATCCAAACCTTCCTCCAAGCTAGCCCCAAGCTGGAGACCAAATGTTCAAACACACGGTTTTTGAGGCTGAAAGGGTTAAACTCTCCCACCCTCACAACTGAATTTAGGTTCCAGTTCTCTGAGAAGGGCGAAACAGGTGTCTTTCCCAACAAAGGGTCATTTACCCACAATGCCCTTACATTCAGGGTTGAAGGAGAGAACACACTCAAGGCCTAAGTCAGCCTCACAGTATCTCAAGGACAAATTCAGCAGCCCCCTTCTGAGTCACACCCAGACTTGCCCAAGCTTGTGCAAGTATGTCCAAAAATGATAAGACTAAACCTGAGCCAATTAAAAATATACTAATATAACTGCTGCTTGCTTGACCAATCGTATATGAGATGACCTAGCCGTCTCTGAAACTCCCTTAGCTGTGATTAAAAGGAGCCTGCACACTCCTCTCAGGGTCATCACCATTTTGTACAGGTGAACGACCCCACATATGCTGGAATATTAATAAATGTTCTTTGCTTTTACATACTTTTTAAGTCTGGAGTCTCCTTCAGCGTTTCCTCAGACCCTTACAAGGGAACTTCTCACAAGCAAACCACAACAGCCAGGTTCACTGGAGCTAGTTCTGAGAACTATGGGAGAGGCTGGCATACAAACATCTAGTCCCTCTCAGCCAAGGAAGCTGGGCTGCAAAGAAGACTGAGATCAGAGCAGCTGCCTAGAAGTAGTAGAAGCTAGCTGAGCTGTCTGGAAGAGGTTTAGACCAGTCACTTGGAAAGGACACTCACTCTCCAACCTGTTGAGCGGCCTGCAGGCTGTGCAGTGTGCTCCAGGTTCCCAGCTTTTGTGAGCTGTCACCTGTGCTCGGGTGGGCTTTAAACAGCTGTCTGTGAGTCATTTCTGCTCCTGTATGTAACCCCTCACCCACATTCCTGTAAGTAACCTCAGTGAAACTCACTGGTTCACCAGGCTGGACTTCAGTGGTATCTGTACTTTGGTCTATCCTGGGTTCCTTATCCTGGGTGAGTAGATTTGTGTGGTGTGTTTCTCTAGGAAAAGTTCTGTCACATGACAGCTGTCCTTGGAGCTCCTGCCACCTATTTTAAGATGAATGTTCTTTCATTCATCTCTCTCCCATGCTGAGGCTGCAGCAGTGGCCACGCACATCCTGGCAGGACAGTGTCCCTGGAGGGTAGGGAGTGAGTCGTTGTTTGTTTGTTTGTTCTCCAGACAGGGTTTCTCTGTGTAACCCTGGCTGTCGTGGAACTCACTGTGTAGACCAAGCTGGCATCGAACTCACAGAGACCAGCCTGCCTCTGTCTCCTAGTCCTGGGATTAAAGCTGTGTGCCACCACCTCCCAGTGTGAGTCATTAGGAAGGGAAAACCCAGAGCACTGGGGTTTAGACTGTGGGAGGATCGGCTGGATAAAAGCAGTGGGAGGAAGAGCCGAGAACATCATTTACCCAATGACGAGTCAGAGAAATGAGCAGAACGCTCTAGACCGCAGTCAGCACTCTTCTTGGCACACCGAGCTGCCCAGCAGCTGCCCTCATGGTGTGTCTACACTGTGTGGTGAGTGCACCTGTGAATACTGTGGGAGCCCACTGCAGGGACTCTGCCTCTGAAGAGATCAAAGCCCAGAGGGCTTCATGGAGGAGGTGAGGTAGGAAGCTGAACTTCGGGAGATGGGTGGGAGATGGTTGGGTAGAAAAAAGAGCATGGCAGCTCTGAGGAGAGACTGAGACTAGCTAGGGTTTAGGGGCCTCACCACCAGGAGATGGGTAAAGTGCTAGACCAGGACATGGGGCAGTGCTCCATCAGCTTGTGAAGAAACAGGCAGAGGAAGAAGTGGAGAGGGGAAGGGGTACAGGAGAGGCTCTGAGGCTGGGCAGCCACAGCGGACCAGCTGCCAGTAATTGAGGTTCCTTGTCATTGCCTCCATTCATCCCCAGAACTCTCAGAAGCTGATTAGCGATTGTTCCTCCAGCTTCTTGAGAGGATGGGGGATTGCAGGGGTTGGGGGGAGAGAGGCCAGGGGACTGCAGTGGTGGGTGAGTGTGGGGAGAGGCCAGGGAACTGTAGGGGTGTGTGTGGAGGGGGAGAGGCCTGGGGCTTGCAGGGGTGAGTATGTGGCGGGGATGCTGGCTGAGCTGAGAGGTTTAGAAGCATCCACAGGCTATCTAGGAGGTGCAAGAGACCCCTCGCCAAGAGACCCCTCGCCAAGAGACCCCTCGCCAAGAGACCTAGCTCTCCAGCCTGTCTGGGCTTGCCCTCTTCCCAACCAAACCTGAGGGAAGTAACTAAATATGCTGAGACCAAGAGAAGGCAGAGAGGCCTTCAAAACTGAGTTCAGAAAGGATGGCAAGATAGCTCAGCAGGTAAAGCCACTTGTGCCAGGTCTGATGACACAACTTTCATCACCTGAACCCACATGGTAGGGAGCCATGTAATCAGAGCCACTAACTGGGACCTCACTCTGGTCCCAACTGTGTCTTAAGCAAGGTGCTAGGAGAGCATCCTAGTCACCCCAGAGCATTTGGCCACGCCCCTACAGACCCCTGAGAGAAGCATGAGCACAATGGCTTCCCAAACATGGTGAAGGCAGCCAAGAAGAACACCACCACTGACTCCCCATCAGTGAAAGNGGAATTCANAGCCACAGGAGGAGGAGCTGGGCATGGCTCTGTAGAGTGTATGTTTAGCAGGCACTGGGCCTGGGGCACATCTCCAGCTCCAAGAAAACAGCAACGGAAAAGCTGCCTTGTATCAGTGGTGTCTACCAAACACAAAAAAANTGGTTTTGGTGTGCTGTGTGTTTTACATTGTATTTACTGAATCCCTGCTGCCNCTAAAGGTGAGTGTTGTTCTCCCCATGTGAGTAACCACCAAGGTTAAGGATCCACAGATTCAAGAAAGGCCATCTGACTTGAATAGCCTATAGCAGTGTTTTTCAACCTGTGGGTCATGACCCCTTTAGGATCAAACGGCCCTTTCACAGGGGTTGTATATCAGATATCCTGCATATCAGATATCTACATTACAAATCATAACAGTAGCAAAATTACGGTTATAAAGTAGCAACAAAATAATTTTATGATTGGGGGTCACCACTGTTAATATTCTGACTGGCCCCTTGAAATCCCACCCCTTGGCGCCTCCGTGCGTCCTGACATAAAAGCCTCATTCTAAGGAAAAACTTTTCCCTTCCTGTCTCTCCCTCTCTTCCGCTTTTCCTCCCGCGAGGTGCACACCCTCAACCTCTCTCTCTCTTCTTCTTCTCTCTCTTTCTCTCTGTCTCTCTCTTTCCTACCTTTGTCTTCATCTCTCTATTATAATAAACTCTCCACATGGATGCAGTGTCTGGGTTGCAAATTGCTGGCCACAGCCACCGCCACCACCGCCATGCCTGCATGGCATGCATCTGCCCAGCATGTTTTCCTACACACTCAGAATACCCTCGGGGGTCCCCCCTCCGCATAATAATTGGTAACAACCACAGCACAAGGAACTGCAGCATTAGAAAGGTTGAGAACCACTGACCTATAGCCCAGGCCCTCACTGTGCTGTGTGGGACTGCTCTTTGGCCGTGTTGGTCTCCGCCAGTCCTAACCCAATGTCAGCCATGACTATCTCCCAGCATTTCAGAGTGCAGGCAGTTGTGAGCACAGCTTGGGGCTCTAGAGAGCACATCTGATTTTTGTTCGGGATGAAAGTAAAGGCAACACATGAGGAAATAGGTATGGGCTTCTCAGAGGGCTGTCACTGTCACATGAACATGTTTTACCCCATGAGAAAGTCCCTCCTGAGGCTGCAATGGAGAGTTATGAAGGGGAGGGGACAGGTGCAGTATCCTGCTGAGTCCNGGAACACCCCAGGTCATGGGGTTGCCTGCTGCAGCATGGCCCTCAGCTGGACCCAGTGCTCNGTGGCAGACTCATCTTCTAGCTCCTGCAAAAAATTCCTTGAGGAAGTGGATGGAAGGGCAGTGAGGCCCAGGAGGAAGCCAGAGGTGAGGGGACTTGTGTTAAAACAAACTGCAAGTGCCAGTAACAACTGANGTGAGTCGCCAACATTTGTGAGCTTCCCCTAAACTTGCATCCAGGCTGTCCTCTGTGAGCTTATGGCACTGCATAAGAACAAAGACTCTGAAGTCAGGCTGCTCTTGCAGCCCCAGCTCTGCAACGAGNTTGCTGTGTGTTCTTGGCTGAGTAACTTCACCTCTCTGTGCTCTGGCTCCTTCAGGTGCACAATGANGATAATAAGAGTCCTTGCTTCAGGACTGTCATGAAGATTGCATGAGAAAGCACCCACAGAACACAGCTTTAGCATACTCTAGCGCCAGTGAGATGGCTCAGCAGGAAAAGGTGCTTGCACTGCAAGCCTGGAAATCTGAGTTCGATCCCTGGAACCCAGATAAAGGTGGGATGAGAAAATTGAATCCACAAAATTATTCTCTGACTTCCACACATGCACTGTGACATGCACACCCCATGAACACAGTATGCAGTACACATATGCATAACAAGTAATAAGTAATTTTAAACACTCTGGGTACAAGAGAAGGATTGCTAGGTATTGCTCTTATCTCGGTGTTCACTAGGACTCATAAGAAAGTGCTCACTTCACGTTCCCTCTCCATCACAAAGCTGTGGGCCAGGGAGATGGCTTAGTGAGCCAGGTGCTTGGTGCACAAGCATGAGGACCCCAGTTTGATCCCCAGGATCCATGTAAACACCAAGTATGGCGGTGCCTGTGGGGGATGGGGTGTGCATGGAGACAGGTGGATCCCTGTGGGGGATGGGGTGTGCATGGAGACAGGTGGCTCCTTGTGGGGGATGGGGTGTGCATGGAGACAGGTGGCTCCTTGAGGTTTACTAGCTGGCCAAAACAGTGAGCTCAGGTTCAGTGAGAGACCCTGTCTCAAAAAATAAGGTGAAGGGTGATAGAGGGGGACACCACTGTCAACCTCTGGCCTTTACACACATGGGAAGTGCACACATACGCACAAGCCAGTATGACTGAACAATGGCTACTCTTACATGGACTGAGAGCTCTTCTCTGTCCCTACCGCTCAGCCCCACAACCCCAGGCTAACACCCTTAACAGAGTTCTGGGACTGAAGAGATGGCTCCACAATGCAAAGCACCTTTTGCAGAGGACCCCAGTTTGTTTCCAGCACCCATTCAGGCGGCTCACAATGGCCTGTAACTCCAGCTCCAGGGCACCTGACACCCTCTTCCAGCCTGAGGCACATGTTCTAATATGCAAATACCTACACATAGACATACCACACATACACATAAATAAAAATCTCAGAATGAAACCACTGGGAATGAAAAGAAAAGGGGTAACCCCATGTAGAAGGCTGCCTGAAAATGCTGTTTGACTTGGATCATCACTCCATCTATCTGGACCACAGTTTCCTATTTAGAGTGGGAAATGCAGAACCCTGTAAACACAATTCCTCATGAAAGAAGTCAGACATTGAAAGCCACGTACAGTGTGGTTGTGTTCATCAAAATGTCCACCATCAGCAAATCTAGCGCAGAGTGCAGACTCCTGTGGAGCTGGGGTGCCAGGTGGGCAGAGCACCTAGTGGGCCTGAGGCTTCCTTTGCAGTGACAGAACATTCTGGAACTAGATGGTGATAATGGTTATACAACTTTGTGGATGCACTAAAACCCTCTTCAGNATGGGGGTTACATAGGTAAATTACACCTCTATGTTTTCAGTTTCACAGGGATAGCTGGGCCTATCTGGTCAGGGGTGTGAGGAAGATCAGAGGAGGGATGGGCTGTCTGGCCAGCACAGTGTGGGCACCTCTGACATTCTCCAGCACAGCCAGCTCGGCCCAAGTGAGTNAGAGCAGTTGCCTGGCCTTTGGCCTGGGTTCCTTCCCACTCACTTGTCTCTATGGCCAGGATCTGACTGGAACCCTCTTACCTTCAAAGGCTAAGGCCACTGCTTCCTCTAGCTCTGCTCAAGGACTCTGTAGGACAGGGCAGGGCTGGATAGTTTCCCTGAGGATAACAACTGACCCCTGGGCCACAGAGAGCTCAGCCCCAGGCAAGCCTGTGATCCTATCCAATGTCCATTTCCTGCATGGGCTGCACCCATAAGCTCCACCCTGCAGTTTCCATCCCAGCTGCCCCATCTTCTCTCAGGAGGTTGGAGCTTCATAGAATGGACTCAACCCTCAAGCTGCACAACTCTANCTGTGGTATGGGATTCCTTGGCTGGCCTCAGCCCCTGAGTACCTAACTTACTCCCACTGGCTACTGAGAGGAAGAACCAGCCTTTCACCTTTCTGCCNTCTCTAGAATCTTCTATATGTGACACACCTCTCAGGCCCNGAAGACACATACATTACCCAAGCTGGTGGTCAAGACACCTCTTGTTGTTATGGGATCAAGAAAGGTAATGTTCCCTGCTCCAGCCCTGCTAGGGCCCCATCTACCCAATGCCAGGAAGGCCTGCAAGAGTGGCTTGAAGCAGCAGTTTGTACCCAGAGCTAATAAATTATGTTTCCCTGGTTCCTGAATGTTCTTGTAAGCACACCTCAGCATTGGTGTTCCTGGGCACCTCCACTTGTGTATAAGCATAGACAAATGTGCCTACCACATCAGGATCTGTGCATACATGTAGAATTCTGTTTTCCCATGGGTGTCTGTGCTCCTAACTGCATGTACCTGCTTCTATAGACATACCATCTCTCAAACACTATGTGTCCTTGTCTACACTTCTACCCTGGGTGTACAACTGTGTGCATGATCCTGCTGGTGCTCACATCTCTGTATGCGTGGCTGCACCCAAAGGACTCTCCTGCAACTCAGTGCACACATATCTTTTCTGTGGTGCAGAGCCNGACAACACAGTGGTCACGGTACAGCCTAGGCCTTGGAGGTCTATCTGGCCACAATTCAGCACTCACTGCATGTGGCAGGTGGCACTGGTGAGCAGCATGGAGAACACAGGTGCCAGAGAAAGCAAGGCTGCTGCCTGCAGGCTCTGGAGACTGCAGGGCCTGCAGGACACACACANAGAGAGGGGACTACTTAAAGCTGAACCATCTGGGGAACAGATGCAGCCTGGGGCTACTCCGCTGCTCCCATTCCAAGCCCGCAATACCCATTCTCCTAGGACTCCTGGAATACAAAGCCTTAGNTGGGGAAAACTGCCCCACAGGTGCACAGGCCCAGATGCAAGAGTGTGGGAGGGGCTAGCATAGACATGAAGAGGAGGTTCCAGTCTGAAGAATCACCAACAGCTTAGGCCAGGACCAATGCTCCTGTCTGAAGAGGCTCAGTCACCAGAGCAGTAGACTCAGGAGGGAGGCAGAGGCTCCTGTGAGATCAGCTGGTGAACAGGTGAGCTGTTGGGTGAGTAAAGAGCACCCACCATATCCCAGCTGGCTAGGCCCTCAGAGTGCTTCACAAAGCCCAGCCGAGTTCTCAGTGATTCACAAGGGCCGGTACCTGCTGGCTCCCTTCACCAGCCAGGGCTCAGAGCAACTCTCAGTGAGAGAGTGCATGATCCATCTCAGCCTAGATCCTAGAGGACAGTGGGGCTAGCAGGAGAGGGGAACTCTGAAGACCTTGCCATGGGTGGAAATGATTGCTTAGGGACAGGAGGGTGCATGAGCAGNTGTAGCAGCCTGAGGCCACCTGGGAAGGAGTGGTCACACTCTTGTGATTATAGTCTTTAGATTAGTCCTTCTAATACCCAAGCCAAAATGTTGGTACCAAGACCCTACTGAGTTAGATCACTCCCAAATCTGGAAACCCAGTGGGTTCCTAGAGAGGGATTGGGCCCCACGGGTCACGTGGATGGCCCAGGGTTTCCCCTCTGCATACCAGTCCTAAGGTTATCCGGTCTGTGAGATGCTGCCCAGAATCCTGGGTATGTTTCCCGGTAAAGGCTAGAGGGCTATCTTCTGGTTCCAGAGCACACAGCAGGGAAGCCTGTTCTAGCCAACTCTGAGTCCCATGAGTGCTACCCAGGCTGCCCTGGGTTGGCTTAGCTTCTGTGGGAAACGCAGTCCTTCAGGCAGGCAATGTCTCTCTGTGCAGTCTCTGGCTCTGGTTACCCCACCATTTCATCAGTAGTGAGCAACTGAGGCTGTGCTTCATGAGACACAGGAAGGGGAGCCCATCCCTTCCCTTCATCTCTAGTGAAGCCACTAGAAGCCCCCAGCACAACAGCTTCTCTNATCTGATCACAACGCTGTGGTCAGAACCACCCATCCTGGGCATCAGAGGCAGTTCTGAGGGGGGGGATTGGTAGTGGCAGGGTACCTCAGACATCTGAGGATAATGAAGTGTGGGAAAGTAAACTCTTGGTTGTTCAGATGGGCCCACAAGAGGGCATGAGCATGGACACATCACAGAGAATGCTAGTGGTGGGGGGAGCTTCCTGTGAAAGGAAGCCAGAGGGTCCTTCAGAGACTGTGGTCACCGGCAGCTTTAACCAGAGTTTGAAGGACTGTGTGGTTTTCCCTCAACCAGCTTGCTTATGCCGTAGGCTAGCGTATTCTCACCCACGCTATCTGTGCCTTCGACTGTGGGGCTGTCTCACTGGACTGAGTGGAGATACAAGCTGCAAAGGGAAGGGTTCCCAAGATCTCGATGTCCAACTGCTTCACCTTTTAAAAAAGAAACGGGCCCAGGTAGCCCAAGGACACGCTACAGTTGAAGCCAAGATCCGGATACCCACCCAGTCCTTAGACGAAGCCTGGTCAAGGCAGGACCCGCTTTTGCTGCTCTCTAGTGGTCATAGGGTAAACTGCAGTCTGGCAGCCCAGGCTGTTCCTTAAGTGAGGTCCAACCATCCCCGCGTTGGCTTCCTTTGTCTCTTCCTGGGAAAATTCTCCTCAGTTCTGCCCTAGGGTCCGATCGCCTTCCTGTTTCCCACTCTGAAATGTCCTGAAAGACAAAGGACACATAAATGTCCTCACTCAAGGCTGTCCCCCTTAGGCAGGCAAACTGGGAAGACGGACCAGCTTAGAGTGGCTGAGTGAGAGTTAACTTGAGGGCGCCAAGAGTAGCTCCACAGCCACAGCTGGGCAGATCCTCGCTCCTCATCGCCTCTCACCCTCTTGTTTTTGACATGGCTTTCTTGAACCCCCCACCCACCCACTTCCTAGACCTCCTGGATTGTCCTCCTACCTCCCTGGTTGGTCCTTGGCTGTCTCTGGTCTTCCAGGTCTCTTTGTCCCTGCCTGTGGGTGTTTCCTCAGCCCATGGCCTCATGTTCTTGCTTATATTGGGAGCGGGGTCCCCACACAGCAGCCAGGTGTCACATGGAACTTCCAGACCAGAAGCACGAAAGAAGTCAGTGTCTATGGTTTGGTCCATTTGGTGAAACATAGGTCTGTGTAGCACGAGTGCTTGATTTTACTGTGAAGGCTCCTCTTCAATGTGCGGGGTGGGATGAGTGCCATCCATCTTCAGTTCTTAGGGCCTCTCAGGAACCCTACCTCAGTGACGTCTTACTGTCTTCAGCCACCTGTCAGTAAATGTCCAAGTCATACATGACTTTTTTCCAGGCCTGATGCCACTGCCTTCCAGACAAAACCTATATTCGTCACCTTTTATCACTGTGACTGAAAAATGAAAGACACTTCATGGAGGACACATTTATTTTGGCACATAGTTTCAGTCTGTGGGCCTGAGGCAGAGCTAAAACAT
>LZPO01087144.1:946831-1032974 GCA_001675575.1 Neotoma lepida
CTCCTCCTCCTCCTTCTTCTTCCTCTTCTTTTTTTATCAAAAAGGGTGTCAAGGACCTGCAGAGGGCCCTTCATCCCAGCAAAGCCCAAATCAAGACACCGTTCTGGGATACTGTATGCCTCTGACAGCTCAAGGGATTCTGGGAAAGCTGAGCCCTATCCTGGACTCCTTCGAAGGGGCATACTTGCATGTGGTTGGTGGTGGGGGGTGTGCTTGCTGGCAGTTCAGCCTGCCCCGGGGCACCTGTAATTCTACAAGTTGGTGTGTGACACTGGCAGGGCTCTGTGCCTGTGGGTGGCTGTGTTTGTGTGCACATGACTAAGTCTGTCCACACAAACCCAGGTGCAGACATGCTTGTGGAAAGGCTACAGTGGTGGCTGTCGCTGCCGAGCTGTGGCTCAGTGATGGGAATCCAGGCTGTGGGAGCTCCAGGGAGAGACCCTTTGGGGTCCAGGAGATCCAACGGGAACCATGTGTGGAGGAGACTCCAGTAATGGCAGGCTGTTTCTCTCAAGACAGATGACAGCTGTTGCCTTTGTTTCCTTGACTACCCTTTCCCAGGGCTGCCAGCTTGACTTTGCCCTTCTGGCAGGTTCCTCAGTGGGGAATGCTCACTCTTCCAGCCTTTCACTTCTTCCCTTGGAGGGTACTGATGAAGCCCCTACTGCTCTCGCTATGCAGAGGGCCCAATACTCAGATCAGCCCAGTTTTACATGGAGTACATGTCAGAGCTTCAGGTCCATTGCCTGGATGAAGACACAGAGGACCGGGATAGGAAAGCAGAAAGAGACCGGCTAGAGGTGCCCCTGCAAGTGAGGGGCAGAGGCAGGGCTTTGAAGCCATAGCCACATCTACCTCAAAGCTGGGAATCAGGGCCTGACTCTCCCAAACACACACACACACACACACACACACACACACACACACACACACACACACACACTTACCCTAGACCAAGTCTTCAGGCTACTCAACAGGGGGCAGCAGACTATGGAGGTACCCACAACCCCATATACTGTCTCCACCTCCTATTTCTTCTGCTCCGTCTCTTCCCCACCCCCACCAAGTCCTCAGCTGAAGAGACAAAGAATTTGAGGATGTGCCGGCAGCCAAATGACAGGCCATCAGTCTCTGCCCAGACACTCTCTTCACAGTTCTAGTCCAGCCCGGATGCCACTCCACCCGATGGTCACCCCCAGCACCGGGCCAGGAAGGGAGGTGGCCTAGGGAAGGGGCTGCAGAGGGAGGCACGGAGTCCGGAAGCCCAGAGGAACAGTCTTCAACCTGTGAATCCGGCCACGCCTGGCCCGCAGCCTCCTGGCCCCTGCCAATGTCCCTGGATGCATAATGCATGCTGACCCCAGCCCAGGAGGGACAGGCTGTTTATACTGTGACCTCTGGAGACAAATCATCACCTTCACATGCTAGGCAGAAGACAGAAGCAAGGGCTCTGGACAGGGACACCAAGGCTAAAAGCTGCATGGCTACTTCCTGGCTGGAACGTGTCATCAAGTTTCCCTGTGACTTGGTTTCCTCATCTGTGAAGAAGAGCTATTTAATTCACTTGGCACCGTAAGACAAAGGAAGACACCCCTCCCCCCGAACCAGAGACCGCAGACACACATCCCTGAGTTTCACCCCCCAAACAGAGACCCCAGACACACATCCCAGAGTTTCACTGCTCCAGAGACCCCAGACACACATCCCAGAGTTTCACTGCCCCAGAGACCCCAGACACACATCCCAGAGTTTCACTCCTAAGAAGCCCCTACTGGAGGCAACCAAGTCAGAGTCAGGGTCCCAATGTAAAACATAGAGTTTGTACTTTTTAGGAAATTGATCTTTTTTCCCAAAGCTTTGTGCCACTCTTTCTAATGCACTATGTNCCTTTGTGGCCATCATGTGGCCCCATTGGGGATATAGGCTAGTTTGCCCATTTTATCAAGATAAATTTGAAACTTAGACGGTCAGGTCATCTCCCTCAAGGTCACCTCAAGGTCACCCGTTAGGTGACACATGGCTTCACACAGAGCAATCCCTGGCCCTGCTTCCACCCCTTTGTTGGCTTGCTGATGTTAGAGACACCAGGTGGTTCCTAATCGAGCCTCCAGAGCTGTCAGGTCACAGGGCTGTAGAGAGCTGAGGGTCAGGCCTCCTCGGAGACACGCCTTTGCAGATCCCACCACGTCTCCAACCTCCTCCCTCTGGAGCTTTACTTACATCTTGGTTACTCATGTGACATGGAGCAATAAAAGATTGTGTGACCCCAGAAAGTCACTCACCTTCTCTGGGCATCTAAGAATGACTACTCTTAGGGCTGAGTTCTAACCCCCATACCTAACTGTACCCCCAGCAGTGTGGTGGAAGGAGACAGGAGGATCCCTTGTGGCTTGCTCNACAGTTTGTCTAGTTGAATTAGTAAGCTCTAGATTCAGTGAGAGATCCAGTCTCAAAAATAAAGCAGATGGGTGCTCAGTCCTGCACAAGACTTTTCTATCCCCATTCCAAGGCTCTGGGAACACTGGAAGGGGGCCAAAAGCAAGAGCTGGCAGATAGGGAAAGAGGTCGTGAACAACACACAGCCATTGCAGTCATAAACTTTGAACAACCTTGGATTGCACTAGGTCTGCACAAGAACGGCTCTATCCCCAGGCAAGGATGGAGGAGGAGTTTAGCACCCTCACTGCTGAACTATTTCCTGCTGGTAGATTCAAGGAATGAGATAGTCACTGCTTTCAGTTGTCTGCCCACTAGTGAGCCCACCAGGCTTCAGTGGGTGGTCTCAATCTAACGGTCACACAGGCAGCCCTGGTTAAACTAAATGAGTCACAAAACAAAACCAAAAGTCGTGAATCTGAGGAAGGGACAGGTAGGAAGNTGGGGTAGCAGTGCAGGGAGATAAGAGAGTGAGTGGGGAGAGAGTAACCAGAATGCAGTTACATACATATGTGTAATTGTCCAAGAACTAAGTTAATAAAAACCTAATAAAACAGAGGGCAACAGAGGATCTGCTGTCTACCTTTAGCACCCACACATGAGTATGCACACCTGTGTACTACTACAACAACAATGACACACATATACACAAATAACAAACAAATCCTGTGCTTATTACAGTAGCCCAGCACCTAAGCACTGTGCCTCATACACAGTGGAGTTTCCATAGAAATCTATCACACAAACAGATGAATGAGGAATGAACCAAAGAAAGGAACAGGGCAGGGGCTGAAGGGCTCATAGACCCTGTTGTCGCCTTCTCTCCACCTCCCTGTCCCCAGTCAGGCTGGTGTCCCTGGGACCCACCCAGAGCCTCATTACTAGTAGATGGGCTCCAGCACCTAGCCTATGTGCTGTCTGATATGGTAGCACTGATCATGTGGTTACCAGCACTTGGCTGGTGACTACTNCAAACTGAGATGCGCTGCACAGCACAC
Source organism: Neotoma lepida (assembly GCA_001675575.1). NCBI lineage: Eukaryota > Metazoa > Chordata > Mammalia > Rodentia > Cricetidae > Neotoma > Neotoma lepida. Next base: position 950,266 of record LZPO01087144.1, read on the forward strand.
ACACAATTTTGCCAAGACTTTGTACCCAAAAAGAAGGTGAACTAGTTCCTGGGTGATTCCTGTTGATAGCCTGTTGAGGGCATCATGTGCCATGTGGGATGAAGTAAAATACATTACTAACCTTGCATCATCTGGTTCTTTATCCCTTTCTATTTATAGTGCTTTTTAGCAAAACCGTGTTCACNCTCCACCAGCAAGCTGCGTCCCTAGCCCTCTCTAGAATATGTAAGCTGGTGTGTATGCTCGCCTTTGAGGTCTGCGCTGTATTTCTGTTGGAATTCTGTATTCACCTAAAGTCATCCTTTGTGGTCCTCCCAACACACTCAGGTCCAGGACAACCCATGGTCTCTGCCTCAGTCTCCCTCACCAGCCCCCCCACTTCTATCCTGCCAGGAATCACCTGACCTCCTCTGAGTGGGGCCAAAACCACCAGCTCGGGAGTGCTTGGAGGCCTTGGGCACCCATTTCCCACCCGATTGAGGCCTCCAACTTAGTCCTGCCAATCATTTTCTGTGTGCACTTCTCTGCATCTCCTCCCTCTACTCTCCACTCCCCTCACCCAGGCCTCATTCATTCACCCAGTAAACTGACATCCCAATCTCTTCTTGGAGCTTAGTAAGTACCTCAGTAGAAAAAAAGCCGTCAACTCCTCTGCTCTTGTGAGCTCACATCCTAAAGGGGAAGATAGGCAAGACACTAGCGTTTGGAGCAACAAATGACCTTTATTAGAAGGGGAAACACTAATAGGAACAAGGCTGAACCAGGCACAAGGCTGAACCAGGCTGTAAGACCATCATTTACACTGGTCCCCCTGCCTTCAAGCTCGTTCTTTGTGAGCAGCTGGAGGGATCTCATGTCCAGCCAGGCCACCTTCTTGATTCAAAGCCCTCCCTAGTTCCCTAATATCTCTAGGTTTAGGGACAATTTCTTTAGCGGAGCCTGCAAAACCGGGCATGATCCCGAGCTCTGCCAGCTTCCTCTCCAGTTCCGCTCGTCCCTGGCCTGTTCTCTAGCGCCCCCACTGCGTTGACTTGTTCTCATCCTAACGGGCTCCTGTGAGGCCCGGGAGCTTTGCGCCCAGCCACGTGTATCTCGAAAAGTGCGCCCCGGCTGTACACCTGCAGCCACTGTGGCTCACACATGCGTGTGCCGACTCTCTGTGAGCAAGCAAGCCACGTTTCCACGAATCTTTTCCCTCTAGGAGAGACCTAGCTGGCCTCAGGGGCTGCCCAGGTAGGTCTGACTTTCCAGAGCCTCAGCGGGAACAGGCTCTGGGATTCAGAAAGTTGCCATGGCAACCGCCGGGCCCTCGTGCCATCTCCTGCAATCAGCGCTGGGACCCGGACACCCGCTGGGCTTCCTGGAGATTCGTTCCCTCGGTGGGAAGCTGTGGGGAGGGGGTATGGGGAAGCCTTTTAGCTCTCCCCCTTCCTTCCTGCCTATCCTCCCTCCCCTCACTCCTCATGGCAGGGCTGGGAGACTGGTAGTTGAAAGACAACTGCTCTGGACTTTAAACAGGGACAGAAATTCTGGTTCCCCATAAATCACCCGCACCTCACGAGGCCTTGGGTAAAGATCATCCCTTCGTCTCTCTGCACCTCCGTTTTCTCACCCCTGAGGTGTTTCCTTACTGGGTCTCTGTAGAGGCTTAGGCAATGACCTTCCATGTATCACCTGCTCAGCTAATTATCTGTAGATTGGATGGTGTAGGACAAATTCTCGCCTTCACAGGGCTTCAAGATTTTCCTCCCTTGTTTACAACAGGTGGATGGTTTAATATTGGCCTGGCAGAAGGAGAACTTAGGGTCAGAGAGGTAGAGAAAAAGACCAAAGTCACCTGCATGAACACAGATGCTGACATGGCCAGGAGAGGATGACCAGGAGGGACAGACAGCATGTGCTACCAGCCAACAGGTGACCCAGCCTCCCTTCTGTTTCCTGGATCTTAGGTTAGGTCAAGGGAGAGGAGAGGACCCTCAGGTCAGAGGAAGACTGTCTTGTCCGGAGGGAAGGTGTACCTACCATCACTGGGCCTCACACATCTGGTGCCCTAGACCAGAGGAGCCTGATGACTCCAAGAGCGCAGCTCACTGCCTCGGTTGTGGTTCCTATTCTAGACCCACCCACGCTCTCAGTGGCTGTAACCCTGGGCAACGGGGACCTGCAAGTGTGACAAGTGCCAGGCCCAGACCTCTGCTGCTCATGAAGACTCAGCAAACAACCTTGATCTTCACTCTCCACCCAGAGCCTTGGGTTTCTGAGTCAGGATCCTAGTGTCTGGCTTTCCATCTCCCTCCAGCTCTTGCCTGGGTGTAGAAAAAGAAACTGTATGTTGCTACACATCTTGTGCCCCATGACCTTATTTAATCCCCACAACTCCACCAAGTAGCATTTACAGCCTGCATTTCATGGGAAAGGAAACTAAAGCTCTGAGAGGCACAGTGATTTTTACTCAAGGTCATATGGCTAAGAGAGGGGGCCTGGATTTGAACCCAAGTCTCTCTGACTCTAGAGCTCAGTAGAGAAACCATCCCTGAGTTCTGCTTTACATAATTACTTGTCTCACTCTCAGGAGGCCCCTTCTTTGGGGACTCTGACATTGCCTCTTTTTCAGAGCTAACAGGAGCCCTTTGAAGAGACCCAGAACAGCCCTGGCTGATATGTTTCTGCCTCTGCACAGTTGGGGAGCCTACCAGGGGCCAGCTTGGCATCCAGAATTAAGGGTGCAGTGCTGTCCAGCCATGAGGCATGGGGTAAAGAAGGCACTGTCCACCCAGCAAGACCCCAGGGCTACAGCTCTCAGAGAAAAGGGAGTCAATGGGGCTTTGTGGATGCTTCTAGGGAGGAAGGTCTGCTGGTCAGTGCTGGAAGAGTTTGGAACGGGCTGGCAGAGAGGAGAGGGTGCAGTGCAGACACAGGGTGGGGGCTGAATGGCTTGGCCAAGTGGAGGGTCAAGCTGCCTTGGCGCGGCTCCCATCTCCAGCCCCAGGGCCAGCTTGTGAGGTGGAGCTGAAACACTCAGGCAGTTTCCTCTCCTTTGTTGGAGTGATGTCGCCCATTTCCTGGATGTCCAAGAACCCGGCTTCAAACAATGGTGCTGTCAGGAAGCCAGGAAGGGGCTGCTGCCCTGTGCTTGGTCCTGCCCCATCCCTCCCCACCTCCTGAGACCTGGCCAGGCCATCCTTTACGCTTATCTCTTAGGGTCTGATGTCCCACTCTGCCACCAGCAGGCCTGTATTCCTATGGATGTGCTGCCTTACTCTGCTTCCCATCTGAAGATCCGGAGACACATCCTCACCTACTGGAACTGGTGTGACCATTAGAGGACAGAATAGGAAGAGCAGCTAACACACTGGGCTCAGGTAACAGATGCTCTGGAAACCTGCCTTTTTGTAGTCATTCAGAAAATTCTAGTCAGCTCTAAATGACAGGAATTGTCAACTCATTTTTCAAGGTTACTAATTACCAACCATGCCTATGTGATCACCTATATATGCTATATGTTAACACTGATTCAGACTTATAGCTTAAAGGTCAAACAAAATTGATGGTTGGTTTTAATTGTCAACTCCATATAACCCGGAATCACCTGGGGAAAACAGTCTAAATGAGGATTGTCTACACTGGCTTGGCCTGTGGGCAGCTCAGTCCACTGTGGGCAGCGGCATTCCCTGAACTGTGTAAGAATGGAAAAACTGAGCTGAGTACAAGCAAGCAAGCATTCATTTCTCTCTGCCCTTGACTGTGGATGTCAAGCGAGCTCCTGCCACTGTGCCGCCCCGGCTATGATAGCGTGTAATATGAAGTTATAAACTGAAATAAACCCTTCCTTTCTGAGTTGTTTTTGTCAGGGTGTTTCATCACAACAGCAGGAATGAAAACAGAACAAATGAAACCCAACACTGAACGATAGCATGTAACCTGGGACAACGATGTATGTGGTCTGTCTGAGATTCGTTTTCTCCACCTGTAAAATAGGGTAATAGTACTACCTATGTTGGGTGTCACTGTGAGAAACAGACAATGTAAGCCACTTGGTTCAGTGCCTGGCCAAAAGTAGGTACCCAGTAAATGCCAGCAGTCATGAGCGTCACCAAAACATTGTCATTACTATGTCCAAGTGGCTTCACAACCCCCTCTCTGGACTTTGTTCCAGGGTTTCCCTGCCTCCAAGCCTTCTCTCTCTGTTGCCCGTGCATCCCATGCACAAGATTACCTGGTCACAGCCCACAGGTTATCCAAGGCGAGGGAGGCCGAANCTAAGCTCAANCCTAATTTCACTACAAATAGACCCTTTCCCATCTTTGGGGCTCAGCTCTCCCATTGTAAAACAAAGGGAATTATTGGCCTNTCTTGGTTTCCCCATGCTGCTGTTTCAAGAACCCTTCCAGTCCTCCTGATGTTGAACTTGCCAGTGAGTTGAAGCCTACACCCAGCATTAGAGGGCGTCTGTGTCCCCAGTTCCCCAACAGACTAGAAAGAAGGGAGCTGCACAAGTGGTTCAAGCTGTCTCCAGGCTTGGGAGCTGGGTGAATGCTTTTGTCAAGGAACANGGCCTTTTCATTAACACCATTGTCNACCAATTAGGCCAGCACTGACTCACAGGGAGCACAGTGCTGGGGGCCCNCTGTNCGGGCGGCCTGTGGCTGCAGCATTGTGTTCTATGAGCCCTGTGTCCCATCCCCTGGAGAGTCTCCACCCTGCTGCTCTTCTAGGTGGTTTCTTCACGCCGCTGCAGGGTGCACCTGTCACCTCAATGAGGGTGCATTTGTTGCACATCTGCTTGGTACCAGGCAGTGTATCATCATCTTGTTANTGAGTTAACAAAGCCACCCAGAAGGACAGCAAACACCGTTGTCATCATCATTCTGCAGAGAAGGCAATGAAACCTCTGAGAAATGTTTCTCAAGGCTCACAGAGGACACAAAACCATCTCATCAGTCACCAGCACTGCCATTTGGACAGTGTTTGTTAAATAAGCTTAGAGTTGTGAGGCCTTGGGTGAGTCACATCCCTCCTTATTTGCGCCCCCCTACTCCGGTCCCTCCTCATCCCTTCTTCACACCAATTCCCAACCCACAACTCAGAGTGGAGCATGAAGTCAGAGATAAAATGTACACAGCCCCTAATGGGAGAAGTTCAAGTGCCGAAAGGGAGGCAAACAGTGCAGATAATCACCACGACATTAACACAGACAAGACCCACAGGCCAGAGATACTTCCCGGGTCAATACAGAGTCACGCTAGAGCTTTCCATGGATGCTCAGGCTTGAGTGGGACAGAGCTACCACAGNTCAGGGGGCTGTCCTGCCACTGGTGGAACTCNAGTCATTTCCCCTCTCTCTTTCTTACAAACAACATTTCACTGAAATCCTTATAGCACCTCTCCACACACTGCAATCCGCATTTCTGCAGGATCACTTTACAGGTGTGGAATTATANGCCCACTGTGTATTTTGATAGATGCACCTTCTGGACATAATGCATCAATATATCCATTATGATTGCCATATCTGGGTCAATACATGATATTATCAGGTTTTTNCATTTTTGCTGAAAAAATAAAATGGCATCTTGTGGTTTTAATGTGCATAATTCTGACCACTGGTTAGACATCTCACATGCTCGTTAGCTGAGTCTCTCCTGCAAACTTGTCCCCTGTAGCCTTTGTGGATATCTCTAAAGCATGTTTATCCCCTACACACACTCTCTCTCAAGTTCTTGATGTCACACCTGCCTGCCTGGCTTCTTATACCTAGATCTCCTCTAGCAGTGACACCTGTGGTACCTCACTCCCTCAGGTTCATCTTCCCAGTCCATAGAGCCTCTAGGCTCACCACAAAGAACCCAAGAAGCCAAAGGATTTCTCTGACTCAACTTTGCTCAGTGAGAAGCAGTTCAAGCAGGAGATGATTTCCAAAAGATTTCTCTGTTGTTTTTTAAGGTCAAACACTTCTTAGTGCATTTCAGAATATTTGTTTACACCATGTGAAGATGTGTCACTGTGATTGGTTTAATAAAGAGCTAAATGGCCAATAGCTAGGCAGGAGAGAATAGGCGGGACTTCTGGGGAGAGAGAGAAAACTCTGAGTAGAAGAGAAGTGGAGAGGCACCAGAGTGACACTGAAGAGGCCAGATATATGGAGAGATAACTGAGCTACATGGCAGAACATAGACTAATGAAAGCAGGTTAATTTAAGTTATAAGAGCTAGTGGGACAAGCCTAAGCTAATGGCCAAGCTTTCATAATTCATAAGAAGTCTCCACNTCATTATTTGGGGGCTGGAACTCCCACAAAAGAAGGTCTGACAACATGAGTAGGGGCTGGAGAGATGGNTCAACTGTTAAAAGTANTTGCTGCTCCTATATAGGACCCAAGTTCAGTTCCCAGCAGCCACATTTTAGGCCACCTACATGCACTTGTACATACATTCACAGGAACACACACATAAATAAAAAAAATCTTTTCAAAAAGCTTCCTAGTATGCTCTAAACCNACTAAACCTCAAATAGTAATAAAATTTCATGAACTTTCAATGAAGCAAATGGAAATTGAGATCTCAGTTCTTCTGTAGCTTGTCCTTCAAATGTCAGTGTGGGTGATCTGTTTAAATAAAGCCCAGGGCTGAGGAGACAGCTCAGTCAGCAAAGTGCTTTCTGTGCAAGCGGGAAGGCCTGAATTCAATCCCCAGAACCCATGTAAAATGTCCGGCATGGTGGCATGCACTTGTTTTCCATTTGGGGGGTTTTTGTTTGTTTGTTTTGATTTTGGGCTTTTGGTTTTCTAAGACAAGGTCTCTCTATTATTTAACTCTGGTTTACCAGGAACTCACTATGTAGACCAGGCTGCCCTTGAACTCACAGAGATACACCTGCTCTGCCTCAGGAGTGCTGAGATTAAAGGTGTGTGCCACCACAACAGGCTTGATGACACATGCTTATAAGCCCAGGGCCGGAGAACTAGGAAAGGTGATCCCTGAGTCTTGCTGGCTAGCCTAGTTGGTGAGCTCCAGGCCAGTGAGAGACTTTTCTCAAAGGAGGTGGATGTGTTCTGAGAATAAGGTTGTATTCTGGCCTCCATATGTACACATGTGTGTATGCACCTGCATACACACACATGCACAAAATGCACACATGCACACATACATAAAAATAAAATAGCCGGGAGGTGGTGGCGCATACCTTTAATCCCAGCACTCAGGAGGCAGAGGCAGGCGGATCTCTGTGAGTTCGAGGCCAGCCTGGGCTACCAAGTGAGTTCCAGGAAAGGTGCCAAAGCTACACAGAGAAACTCTGTCTCGAAAAACCAAAAAATAAAATAAAATAAAATAAAATAAAAATAAAATAAAAATAAAAATAAAATAAAAATAAAAATAAAATAAAATAAAATAGAGACCCAAAGGTCTTTCTTACCTTATTTAAATGTCCAAAATGAATCACCCAGGTGATTAGATCTAATTTGAGAGAATCATCAGAATCCCATAGCTAACCTCTAACAGGTTAGCCAAAAAACATGTTACATGAAATTCCTTTTGGAAGTATTTTTACTTACTCTGACAATTTCATACCTATATACAATGTATCTTGATCATATGCTCCCTCCACTCCTCTTGGAGCCCTGCAAACCTCCACATGTACCTGCTCCTCTACCTTCATTTTCCTGCCCCACCCCAGCTAGCTAGGGGTGGATCCTCATGAGCCCCTGCCCCTCTACACTGGAACTACTGACGGGCTTGATCTTATGTAGGTAACCATGGCTACTGTGAATCCATGGTGCAATGGCCCATGGATGCAATGGTGCAATCAGAAGCCAGTGTTCCATAGCACTCTCCCCTCCTCCAACTCTGACATTCCTTCTACCTCCTCCTCCACATTACTCCCTGAGCCTTGCAGAATTGACGTAGACGTCTTGTTTAGGGCTGAGCACATATTCTCTGCACTTTGAGCATTTATAAATCTCTGCACTGACTGCTGCTCACTACAGAAGAAGCTTCTCTGACCAAGGTTGAGAGCAACACTAATCTATGGATATCAGCATAAATATTTAGAAGGCAGTTTGACAAACATGTCTGATTAGCAAGACAATAGGCTCTCCTCCCTAGAGCCTCTGATCTCCTGAATCATGGCTTCTGACCAGGTTTACAGTATGAGATGTGAATTCTCTCTTGTAGCACAGACTTCAAATACAATTAGAAAACATTGGTTACCTCTGTAACAGCCGTGTCACTATTGCATCAGTAGGCACATCTTGCTTGGCAAGTTGGTATGATAGCATGCAGGGTCCCTACTCCTGTAATGACTTTTTCCCCCCAACAGCCTGCATGACACCTTTTGGAACTATGAAAGCTAGCCATCAGGGACCAATTTTCTAGGTCAGTTCCAACTTGATTTCTCAGCATGCTGTAACCAGAGTGTGTTGTGTCTTCAGCAATAGGGTCTTACCATCTAGTTCTGGTGGGCAACCAAGAGTAATGGTAATGACCTATACTGGGGGGGGCTCTAGGACCCCTCTGACCAATACTCATGTGGAGGTACCCACATTGACACTAAGACTTTTTTTATTAAGAAATTTTTTATTCATTCCACATACCAACCACAGATTTCCCCCCTCCCACCTCCCACTTCCCCTCAGTTTTCCCCCCCAGCCCACTCCCCATCCCCTCCTCCAAAAAGGTATGGCATCCCACGGGGAGTCAGCAAAGCCTGGCATATTCAGTTGAGGCATGTCCAAGTCCTTCCCCTCGCATCAAGGCTGTGAAAGGTGTCCCACACAGGCAATGGACTCCAAAAGGCCAGTTCATGCACCCGGGATAGATCTTATTCCCACTGTCAGGGGCCCCTCAAACTCAAAAGCTACACAACTGTCTTTCCCATGCAGAGGGCCCGGTCCAGTCCCATGCAGGTTCCACAGCTGTGGGTCCAAAGTTCATGAGTTCCCACTGGTTTGGTTTGGTTGTATCTGTAAGTTTCCCCATCATGGTCTTGATGCCCCTTGGTCATAAAATCCCTCTTCTCTCTCTTCAATTGGACTTGTGGAGCTCATCCTGGTGCTTGGCTGTGGCTCTCTGCATCTGTTTTCATCAGTTACTGGATGAAGGCTCTATGATGACAGTTAGGGCATTCACCAATCTGATTACTGGGGTAAGCCAGTTCAGGCACCCTCTCCACTGTTGCTAGTAGTCTAAGCTGGGGTCATCCTTGTGGATTCCTGGAAACTTCCCTAGCACCCAGTTTCTCCCTATCCCCATGATGTCTCCCTCTATCATGGTATCTCTTTCATTGCTCTCCCACTCCATCCCTGTTCCTGCTCAACCATCCCATTCCCCCATGCTCCCATACCCTATTCCCTACCCTCCATTGCCCCCCTCACCCCAAGTTTACTCAGGAGATCTCATCTATTTCCCCTCCCCAAGGCGATCCATGCATCCCGCTTAGGGTCCTCCTTGTTACCTAGCTTTTCTGGAGCTATGGTTTGTAGTCTGGTTATCCTTTGCTTTACATCTAATATCCATTTATGAGTGAGTACATACCGTGTTTGTCCTTCTGAATCTGGGTTACCTCACTCAGGATGATATTTTCTAGTTCCATCCATTTGCCTGCATATTTCATGATGTCATTGTTTTTTACTGTTGAGTAGTACTCTATTGTGTATATGTACCACATTTTCTTAATCCATTCTTCAGTAGATGGGCATCTAAGTTGTCTCCAGGTTCTGGCTATTACGAATAATGCTGCTGTGAACATAGCTGAGCATGTGGGCACTAAGACTTTTATTTGATAGCCAAGTCCGGGGGAAGCACTGTCACCCATGCTGAGCACTTCCATTCCAATCCTGTTTCTTTTTTTTTTTTTTAAAAAAAGGTGGGTATTTTAGTTAGTTTANACAGTAGTGGGCTTCCTTCCATAGGCTTTTTCATACATATTAGTTTTGGTTAACCTTTCTTTTATCCCTCTTCTTCCCACCCTCTAGCTCCCATCCTTGCTTAAGCCTTTTAAACCCAAGTACCCTTCTCCAGTTTCAAATCACTTGTGACACGTAATTCTTGATATAGAAAAGAGCCCAGATGCTCACTTCCTCCAATCCTTCNTTATCTAGTTTAAAAATCAGACTTGGAGATAAAGGGAACCTGTTAGGGCAGTGTAATAAAGTTAGAGCTGGAGTGGGCAAAGTCCCCCTGCCTTGGCATCCTCTTTGCCTAGTTATCTGTTACTCTGATATGGTAGGTCAGATACTAAAGAATTTTCCCAAGAGTTCTTCTACTTGAGTTCAGCCCTGGGACCCACAGATCCTTGGAAGCCACCACAGTAACATGAGCTGCATGTCCAACAGATGATTACATAAACATTTTCTTTANATCAAGCTGTCATATCATATCATCCCCCCATTCCGATGGCAAGAGAAAGGAATGTTATTATCATTTTATTTTAAACATCAACTCTTCCTTCCACCAGAGCAACAGAATTGATTGAAATAAGGCTTCCGGAAAGGGCATGCCTGCTTCATTGGCATTCAACCCTCAAATTAAAGGAATACTGGGATGCAATTATATTCCTTATTGCCACAGCCTAATGTGACCTTTTATGTGTCCTTCCTTCAGTTCACAGGTGGCGTTTCTCCTGAGACTGCCATGGGGATTTCTGAGTTTTGATAAGAAAAACAAAACAAAAATGGTGAGTTCATCTTTTCTCCAGCGGTGCCAATCATTACACTAGAATGCCCAGCTTTCCCCGTGTGTATTCTGCAGATGGCACACGTTTCTTGATCCAGGCTGCTCTTCTTGGAGGAAGTTTTGGTGGTGGAGCATGCGTTCAACAGATTCTCCTCAAGTGCTGACAGTGTCTGAAGGGGCAGAACAATGGGAAACAAGGTGGCTTTCCAGCTCATGAGCAGAAGGAGGGCAGCATGTGCAAATGTTCCTGAACAGAAGGAAGATGGTGCTTCACAGAGGGAACATGGTCTGAGCAGAATCTTGAAGAGATGGTTCCCCAAGAAGAGGTAGAGAGACATTTTGGGCAGAGGCTGCAGGAAGTGGAAAGGCACAGGTGTATACCGAGGTGCAATGGTGAAGCAGAAGACTTCTAAATCTGACTCTGAGGACATGAGCAGNGACACACACACCATCTGGACTTTGTGCAGCAGACTCTGGAGACATCATGACAGGAAATGTCTCTGTCAGAATAAAAGCACAAATCAATAAGCTGCATGGGCATCCATATACCTGCGTTTCACACACCAAGCCAGACTTGGTGTCACAGGAACTTTTTGTTCCTGCCTCAGGGCTGTTGGTCCTGCTGTTTCCTCAGACTGGGATGGTTTTCTACCAGTTCTTTCTCAAATACCACTTCCCCAAACAGCCCCTCACCCCACCATCCCACTGCCCATTCTATCCTCATACATTCCCTGTGTGGCTCCCTCTCAGGAGTTTTATAACCTCACACTGCCTTGTTTTTGTGTTCACCTGTGTACTACCTCCCACATGTTTGTTGCTTATGACTGCATGGCAACCAGCAGACTGTAAAATAGTGGTTGGTAAAATAATTACCTGAGTTCTACTGCAACTCTACCCCCTTCCTCCCACTGAACAGATATGAGTATAAATGAGCAAGCATGGTATCGTTTAATCACAATATGTATGCCCAAGCCATACTCTAGACCAAGTAAAGCNGAATCTCATGGGATGGATACAGATATCAGTATTCNAAAAGGGGTGGTTTTTAGAAGGTAGAGAGGTTAAGGGTAAGACTCAGACTGTTATGGAGTGTGGGAATGCATTCAAGAACCCATGAAGGTTTCAGAACAGCATAGGCTCATGTAGCATAGCAGAGGGTGGAATGGATGGGGAAAAGGTGCTTTTAATGTACATCCTGGGCTTAAAGCCTGATGATCCCAAAGGACAAGAGCATGGCCATTGGAACCAGGCATTCAGCATTGCTTCCCAGATCTACCACTTCATGTATGCGAAAGAAATTCCACATTTGCAAATTTCAATAACTTTTTTTAGAAAGTTTTATCTAGCCTAGTCTGCCCTTGAACTTGTTATGCAGCTGAAGATAGCCTTGATCATCTATGATCATACTTCCTGTCTCCACCCACTAAGTGCTGGGATTACAGGTATGTGTAGTATGGTGGTTTTAGTGGGAATGGCTCCCACAGACTCACATTTGATGATTGGCCCACAGGCAGTGGCACTACTAGGAGGTGTGGCCTTGTTGAAGGAAGATTGCCATCAGGAGGTGGGCCTTGGGGTCTCACAAGCTCAAGCCAGTTTTCTGCTGTTTGTGGATCTATATGTAATACTCTCAGCTCCTTCTCCAGCACCACATCTGCCTGCATGTTGACATGCTTTCCACCATGATGATGTGGACTAAACCTCTGAAGCTGTAAGCNAGCNCCTAATTAAATATTTTCCTTTAAAAGAGTCACTGTGGTCATGGTGTCTCTCCACAGCAATAGAAACCCTAACTAAGATGTGGTTTGAATGGGAAATGTTGTTCACAGACACAAGCATTCAAACACTTGATCCCTAGTTGGTGGTGCTGTTTGGAGAGGTTATGAAGAGGTGCAGCCCCGCTGGGAGAAGTGCATCACTGGAGTGGGCTTCGAGAGCTTAAATGCTCATGCCACTTGCTGGACACTCTTTCCTTCCTGCTTTTGGTTGAGGATGTGATCTCTCTCAGCTTCCTGCTCCTGCTGCCAGGCCTGCAGCTCACTATTCCTCTCCACCACAATGGCCTCTTACCCTCTGGAACCATAAGTCAAGCAAAACCTTTCTTGTATAATTTCCTTGGTCATGGTGCTTTATCACAGCAACGGGAAAGTAACTCATATAGAAGTTGGAACCATAGAGAGGGCTGTTGCTGAAGCTTGACCACATTGTTTATTGGAGGAATATGAAAGACTTTGGAACTTTGGACGAGAAAAGTAGTTGACTACAGTAAGCAGAACTTGACAGGGCATCCTTGTAGGATCCTGGAAAAGGGTAGCACCGAGAGTCCTAGCTCAGGTGGCTCAGGGGGAAGCAAGGGATTTAACATTAGCTGGGCTAGAGAGCATTCCTGCGATATTTTGCCAAAGAATCTGGCTAGCTTCTGCCCTTGTCCTAAGAACTTGCCTGAGGCTAAATTAAAAAGCATTGAAATAATCTCTTTGGAGGAGAAAATTTCCAGACTGTATAATGTCAAGTCTGTGGTATGGTTATTATTGATACTGCCTCCTCTTCCTGCTACCACACCTCCACTTGCTGCCAAGCCTCCCCAACACAATGGACTCTCACCTCTCTGGAACTGTAAGCCCAAATAAACTATTCCTTCTATGAGTTGCTTTGGTTGTGGTGTTTTATCACAGCAATAGTAAAGCAACAATGCATGTGCCAACACACTTGGCTTTTCATTATTACAAGAAGTGACTTGGGATTTATATTACAAATGCTTAAGACCCATAAGGACAGCACAACTCCAAACTGAGATTTCCCCATGTGGTAGAAGCAATTTTTCTTGTTAAGCTGTTTTTTTATTGATGTTGTGTTTTGAGACAAGGTTCTACTCTGCAGCTCAGGTTTCTCTTGAAGCCTGCAGTGATCCTCCTGCTTCAGCCTTCCCAATGCTGGGATTACAGGCATGAGACACCAAACTCAGCTATTATATGCAACTCTTTAAAACTCAAGGACTTCATGGCCTGTTTCATGGCATAAGAGTACAACCTTCATTACACTTGAAGTCTTTCACCCAGGATTTGGTACCTATAAGGGAGCAATCTAATATGAATGAAATAAGCACATTTCTACATAGAAGGAATTTGTTTGGAGGGGAGGGCATGGGCTTTGGAAAGATAAATGGAGTGGTCAGTTAGTCATTTTCTAGACGTCTGTCATGCAGTGGGGCATCAGGACATAGAAGGTAAAATAAGACAGATATTTAGCCTTTGTAGTTTGGGACCAAGGGAGGTAGTACCCAGTGCCATGACACTCATGTCACATGTGTTAGGATGCTGCTACCATCTGTCAATAGGCTGCATGTTGTGTGTAACTCACCAAATACACATGGCCACACCAGACAGTAGGTATCATCTCTGTGGTCCTCATTTCTAAGGTATGTGCGGTTAAGAGCCTTGTGTAGGGTCACAGCTACGCAGTGGCACAGCATGTATCCAACCCAGACCATGGGATTCTAGAGCTCTTATGCTCAGCTATCACGCTGTATACCGTGTCACGGGAACAATGGGACAGGAAATACCACTTCTGGATGTAGGAAGACAATGCTTCCTGGGGAAGACATGGCTAGTGTCTGCCTTGAGAGATGGCTAGAGGTTCAAGAGGCAGGGACAGGAGAGGATGGTTTCCTGGTGAGATAGCAGCCATATAGACTTAAACTTTGGAAAGCATCTCAACTCCTAGGTCTGACAGCACATGCCTGTAATCCTGGTTATTCAAGAAGCTTAAACAGGAAGATCACCAAGTTCAAGGCAGGCTTGGGCTACAGTGAGTTCAATGCCAGCCTGAGCAAGTTAGTTAAGATCATGTCTCAAACATGAAAAGTAAAAATCATACTGGGAATGTAACTTGGTGGGAGGGCTTAATTAGCATGCAAGAAGCCCTTTGTTTGACCCCCAGCACTGGAAAAAAAAAAGTGGAAAGCAATCTGGGATTGGCCTTCTATAGAGTGCAGGGTTCATCATTAGATTAAGATAAACATGGGGAAATGGGCGAGGCTATGGCCGGATTATGGAGTGTCAGAACNCCAGCAAGAGCTTGGCTTTCCTTAATAGGCATTCGAGGGCCACTGAAGGTTTCGAGCAGCAGAGGCACACACAGCAAATTGGGAGATGGACTGGACCACAATTAGGAAACTGTTTCAATAATCCAGGCCAGGGAAACAAAGCAGCCTAGGGCGAGGACAATGAGATAAAGAGGAAGCAGCCAATGTGAGGCCACAGAAGACACTCAACAGGGCTTGGTATTGGGTTGTGAGTGGGAGAGGAAGAAGCGGAAGGAGCCAAAGATGTGTCTCGTGTTTTGATGGAGACAGTGTGGACTCAGATAGGGAAGACAGGAACGGGTTTGGCAGGGAAAAGGGGGCAGATACGTTTCCTTTGGGAGTGCAAGGAATTAGTCTCACTCTCCTCAAGCCAAGCCAGTTTCTGTCATTTGAAGCCCTGCTCAGGAACCTTCACACTAACTGCTTTCAAACTGTCCTGTGACCTTTTACCTACTGACATCGAGACATGCATTTATTGTAAGAAATTATTATCCCTAACTGCCTAGACTTTCTGTCCTAGAAGGCTATGATGTGTGATCCCATCAAGAAGAGTACAGGAAAGCCAAAAGCTGGTTCCTTTGTTCAAGGAATTCAAAGCAAGGTGGGGAGGGTGGAAGACACAGCTGCTGTCCAACTTGGGTAAAAGTTAAAACATCCTAGAATTGAATTTGAAGACATTAACAGTTCAGGCTGCATTGTTGTAATTCTACAGAAGTGGGTTAGCATTTGGGGAGTGATTGGCACGCCACAGGCCACCTGAAGCAAGTTAGATCAAGTCAGCTTCTTGCATCCCACAAATAGTTTATCCTTTCGTTACCCAATAAGGAGTCAGTAGTCTGCTCGAAAGCTTGTTAGAAATCTCATCTCACTTCAGACCTACTGAACCAGAATCTTCCCTGTACTGCATGTGCACTTCCATTTGAGGTACAGGCTTTGCTATCAGCTGGAACTGGGTTCAGATTTCTGCTTAGCCACCTACTACTCAGCTAGAAAGTGACCTCCTGATTGGCTTCCATGTACAAAACCAGCCCAGAGCCTTATACCTTGCTTTTACCCCAAGGGAGTTTTCAAACCCCTGTCAACCCACGTCACAGATGAATGAAATCAGAACCTCTGGAGGGTGAGATCCAGATATCAATATTTACAGGTTTCTAGATAATTCAACATGTATCCAAGGTTATGAACAGCAAATGGTGTTAATGGATGAGAATGGCCAATGGGACCAGAAAACCCTTCACCTGCACCCTGTATGCACTTCTCAAGGGGGTAGGGCCCTCTTCACCGATACTTAAGCATTAGCTCTTTTTGTTTATGAAATGGGCTAGTTGATGTATTTTTTTTCCTTAAAAACTTTTTCTTCAAGACAGGGTTTCTCTGTGTAGCTTTAGAGCCTGTCCTGGAACTCACTCTGTAGACCAGGCTGGCCTTGAACTCACAGAGTTCCGCCTGCCTCTGCCTCCCGAGTGCTGAGATTAAAGATGTGCTCCACCACTGCTTGGCTAAAACCTTTATTTTAAATCATGTGTATGCCACATATGTGTGAGTGCCCACAGTCCAGAGGTGATGGATGCCCTGAGTGTTACAGATGGTTGTGAGGCAGCTAATGTGGGTGCTGGAAAGTGAACCGGAGTCCTTTGGTAGAGCAATACATTNTCTCTCCAGTCAACAGTACCACTTACAAATGGCTATGAACACAAGGAGTTGACTTGTGTGAAGCACTTGGCACAGTGCAAGTGCTCAGCAAGTGTTATTTACGTAAGACCCAGGAGGTCAACCGTGGCAGGCAGTATATTATAGACCTGTCAATCTGTGACCATGCCCAACTTTAGGTATCATAGGTGACTTTCAATTATTTAGCCACCAAGATGTTAACAGACTTTGCCTCAGCCATTTTGAAAACCCAAGAGTTTATTTGAGAGTTGGAAGAGAAGCAGAGGTGCTGGCAAGGAACTGGTGTGGATGAAGTAGGAGTTTCACTGCAAACCAATGGCATGGCTAACCACCAGTGCTTTCCCTTCAACCGGCCTCGTATTCTCTGGACAGCAGCCCTGCGCCTTATCTGTCTTAATGCCTCACTCTCCCACTGAGAGTTGGATGAACTGGAGACACATGTCCCAAAGCTTTATTTTCACAGCTCTGCAAAGAAGCTCAAAGCCACTGAGCTTGGAAGACTCACGCAGTCTTACAGCAATGCAATGCCACAACCACAAAGTGCAGTGACCCAGTCAGCTGTAGAGGAAATAGCCCAGTAAGTGAAAGGGAACTGGATGGGGTGCAGGGACTTGGGGCAACAGTGCTTTGAACCAGAGCTTTATAAACACTGGGGCTCTAACCTGCCCAGGAGGCAGATAAGCATGTGCCCTTTGGTTTGTCCTCAAACTCAACCTCTCACAAGAGGTTAAGGAACACACCCAAGGTTGGAATTGACACTCAGACCTCCAACTTCCTGGCTTCGGAGCCGGGAGTTCAGCCTCCACCTCCCTTGTCTATCAGGAAAAACATCTGGGTTATAACGCACCGGACGATGGGCTACTGAGGGGAAACGGTGGAAGTTAGGTTCTTTAAGGAACTTCAAGCAACACTGCCTAAGACCCAGCCAGCAGCCCCTCCCGTGACTGAGTCACAGGCTCAGACCTTTACTCTGTACTGGATGTTTCCCTGGAATGACTGTTAGGGAGAGCGATCTGCTTGGCATGCTAGCTGAGAAGACAGAGCTGGGTTTCACGCTGTACGCCCAGCACCTCTGGGAAGCTGCTTCAGGTAGAAAAGCCTCCTCACTGGAGTGTGGCTCTTCTGCCACACAGGCGAGTCCTCCTGACAGCAAGCAAGCAAGACAGTCAGGAGTGCAAGAAAGGACAGGGGAAGTCATCTCTAAAGGCTAAAAGGTTACGTAAAGCATAATAAAACACAACTGTTTCCTTTAAAATTTTAATGGACAGGAAATGTATAGAATAACTGCCAAGTCACATAAATTAACTTTTTTGTTAATGTCCGTGATCTAGGAAAGAACACACGAGCGGCATGGGTATCTTCATCAGCTGTCATCTGGGCGCGTGTGGGCTGCGGACACATCTTTACGTGGTCCAGAAAAAAAATCGGCTGCCGTGTTTGGCAGGCTTCAGATCCTCTTCTATCACGGGGTTGGGCTCCGGCCTTGCTCTTGAGTGATAAGGGTTCTCTGGTAAAGGGCGCTCCGTTTTCACTTTAGTGACCTGGAAGGGCGAAGAAGGAGGCAGGGTTCAAACGGACTGCAGCAGTAGTAACCTAACCCTGAGGCCTCTGGGGTCCCCTCTGCTCCTGCTGCCCCAACTATTCCTCAGCTTCAAACCTCAGGTAGATATGTCTAGCCTCATTTAATCCTTGCATAAACTTCTGAAAGCCCACTTTTTGTCATTCTGCATGGCAAGAATTGAGGATACAGCAGGGAGAAGATACATGCTGTCCTCTGGGGTTTGCTCACTGGCTAGTGAGCAAGACAGAACTATCAAGCAAGACTTCTATCATACTGCCCAATGAAAACGGAGCAGGGTGGACCCTGCACAAATCACTCACACTGAAGGCCGGGCTTAGGCTATTTCTGAGNAGAATCAGGAGTCAGCCAGGGAGATTAAGAAGGAAGACAGTGCAAGTGAGAAGACAAAGACATAAAGACAACAGAAGCAACGTCTACAGAACTCAACACAGCAGCAGAGACCGTACATACTCCTGAACAAGCTCTGATGTTATTAGTGCTGACGCTGAGCACATTGTCCCAGCTTACCATTGTCAGCAGCTCCCACTGATTTCCCAGAAGCTCACTAAGGCTACCTTGCTAGGACACAAAGCCAGGCCTGTCTGTTTCATGCTTGTAAGTTCCATGCACAGCTAAGGCACAGGACTGGGTGACATAGTGTGCAAAGCTGTACAAAGGTGCTTGGATTTAAGCTGATGACAACAGGTGCCACTGTTACAGGGATGCAACCAATCACTATCTGCAGGCTGGGAGTCAGGGAAGCTAGGCCTGGTGGCAGGACCAGAATTAAGAGCTGAGCCAACAGCCAAATGAAATGGTAGGTTCTAAACTGCAGCCAAGAGGGAGATGGAAAGCACCTACAACCATTATTCCCAATGGCCACCAAAATCTCAACTGAAAAGCAACCAGAAATTGATTTTTACTTTTTAAATTTTGCTGTGGATCTGGGGACCAGACTCAGGCCTTGCACATACTAGGTAAATGCTGTACCACTTGGCAATACCTCTAGCCCAGAAACCGCCCCTCTGAAAGTTAAGGAAGCAGGGCCTTACGGGCGGGCCACAGCACTGAGCATGTTCTGGCTTTTACTCTAGTGGTACCGACTCTAAACCATCTGCATGTCTGAGAGGCCAGGTCCACCCGCCTAGACATACCATTCAGAAACATTTCCGTGCCCAGAGCTCCCAGGTACGCAGTAAATATAACCACCCTATGTGGTTACCTCCAGCTCACAGGACAGCAACTGGATCACCTAAGATGATGTCAGAGCTGGAGCTGGAACCCAGCTGGAACCTGAGTGCAGGTCCCTGTCCCCTGCTCTAACTACAGGTCACTAACTAAGGGTTCCTTGCTGCTTGACAGAGTAGTTGCAAATGCTCACTTGAGATATGAGTGATATCGTATCTTTGCTTTTTGAAAAATGTTTGTTGAACATAAAGTACCTGGGGACCCCTTACAAGAACAACTAACTGGTCAAGGGAAGACGAGCAAAGCATACCCTAGAAGAAAAGGAGCAGGAAGGCCTGGGGCAGCCTACTTGATGATGAAACTGCCATGTGTAAAATGGGGTTCCTGGGAGGAACTAGGATGTATAGAAGCGCCCCCTACCTTGCTTTCTTCAGGATCAGGTTATGATTATGAGTAGGAGATAACTTTGCCTAGGAAAGGATGTGACATGTGGGCTGGGGCCCAACTTGGTCTTTGGAGGAAGAGGCAAGTAGTCCAGACAGAATGGCAAAGAGAATGAAGCTGCAGTTTGGGCTCCCCTTGGCTGGTTATGGCCTTTCTAGAGACTGGCAAATGGACTGAAGCACAACTACAACTGATAATACACGTCAAGAAATACATTTTTGAGGCAATTAGAATGATAACTTTATTTGGGGGTTAAAAATGTTATTATAAAGACTCAAGAATAGGCCAGGTGGTGGTGGCGCATGCCTTTAATCCCAGTACTCGGGAGACAGAGGCAGGTAGATCTCTGTGAGTTCGAGGCCAGCCTGGTCTACAGAGTGAGTGCCAGGAAAAGGCGCAAAGCTACCCAGAGAAACCCTGTCTTGAAAAACCAAAAAAAAAAAAAAAAAAAAAAAAAAGACTCAAGAATAAATACACCGCTTTAATAGCCTGACTCTCTGCTTCCCCTGTGGTGAGGAAGAAATGAGAAAAGATAGTTTACTGGTTAAGTATGTAAGTCCTATCATGTTCCAACTCTGAATTGGCTACTATTAAAATAATNTTCTCAGTTTAGCTATAGAATGTATCTGAAGTAAAGCTAAGTATGCCAGACTTAAAAAAAAAGCTAGGCTGCCCATTTATTTGTGACAACTATTCACAGACTCTGGCCCCAGAGGGAAGGGAACTAAGATGGACAGCCTGTGTGCCTGCTGCTATGCAGGGGTTCACACANGCTCTCGGGTATAACTCGTACGGGAGGCCAAGATCCTCAGCCTCATTAGGAGACAGGGCGGACAGGGTTGGAAAGCTAGTCTGAGATTCCACAGGAGGTTGTGGAAACTAGATGCGGCCCTACTCTGTCCGTCCAAACGTGTCCTCCCCTCCAAGTCTGCTCCCTGGCTCTAAGAGTGGAGGACCGAGCTAAAGCAGTANGAACTGTAAGCATGTGGGTAGGGCTTCTTCAGCAGCACACCACAACAGANAGAGGGCATTCAGCTCAGGAGCAGGGGTCCTACAGGTCTTTAGAGTGTCAATGGTGCATCTCTCTTGCCCACACAGATCACTACTGCAGTGGAGACAGAGCTTCGGCCCTAAATTCTTCAACTTCACAGGATGGGCTATCTTGCAGAGGCAGCTCAGGAAGAGCTTTTCAGGAAGGCCACAGCAGTGGAGCTGTGGGGGACAGACTCGGGGGATTAACACTTAGAATGTTCCTGTGCTAAGTACAGTCATGAGAGCACAGAGAAGAGGGCAGACATCAGGCTTACGTGGATGCTTCAACCAGAGTCATCACCAAAACCACCAACACAGGAGGAAGGGAGGGCCGAGCTCCTCAACTATGAGCAGGGGCTTTTAAATTCTTGGTGTTACAAAATAATCTGGCACAAGCTGATCCTATCACCCCAGTGGATTTGCCCAATGGCACCTCACTAGCATGTTGCCTACGCCACTCTACTCCCTGTTAGCTAACTAGCTCAAAGCAGATGACACCTGTTAGGACACAATTGCTTCTGGATGCCAAGTCCTTTATCTGTCTGGTAAATGGGGACCATTCACATCCTCTCCAACCTTAGAGGAACCCCTTCTGCCTTTGTCATAGCCGGTCCCCTCTACCCAACCCCCACCTCCAGGTCAGAGCGAGCCCAGAGGAACCTTACCTTGGACAGCTCCCCAAGTTCGGGCCTCACCCAGCCCAGATTGTCCAGCACACACTTGTCAAACTTTGCCTGCTGTTTGCGGCAGCGACGAAACAGCTGCAGGTTGGAATAATCCAGGCACGTCCAGTACTCTGTGAAAGGCTCTGCACAGTGACGCTTTATCTGCCTAGAAAAGAAGACTGGAGGTTAGGGGTAGCTCTCGAACAACACAACAGAGTACCCACAGGCAAATGAACAGCCTTATGTTCTGGAAAGTGTAGGAGTCAATAATGCCACACCACATGTTACCTTCAAGGCCTTCAAGTAAAAACTGACAACAAATGCTGAGACTGCAGGGAAGGAGCTTTTCCACTGCTGGAATGTAGACTGGTGTGACCACTGTGGAAGTCAGTGTGGAAGGTCACCCGAAAATGGAACCCAGAACACCATGTGACCATGTACACCATTCCGAGGCTGCACCCAAAGGACTCTCTATAACCTACCCCAGATGCTAGACTGTTTGTCTATCTACTGCTGCTCCATTCACAAAAGCAAGGGAATGGAGCCAGTCTAGATAGCCATCAATAGGACACTGGACAATGAAAACATAGCACACACACAATGGAATTTTTACTCAGCTTTTATTTATTTATGTTTGGTTTTTCAGGAGAATCTCACTCTGTAGCCCTGGCTGTCCTGGAACTCACTCTGTAGACCAGGCTGGCTTCAAACTCAGAGACTCATCCACCTCTGCCTCCAGTGTGCTAGGATTAAAGATCTGTGCTACCATGCCTGGTTTACTCAGCTTCTAAGAAATATGAAATTTGCAGGAAAATAGAACTAGGAAATGTCATACTAAGTGAGGTGGCACAGTCTCAGACACAAACCACAGGTCTTCTCTCATAGCTCATGTGGATTCACTTTTAATATATGTATACTTGTATAGTGTCTCATTAGCACAGTAGGATATGCATAAAATAAAGGGCTGTGAGCGTGATTACAGACTAGGACAAGAGGAGCTGTGGGACAAAAGGCCATAGGTAACGTGGAAGTGTGAAGTGGCTACAGGGGGTGGGAGCACACAAGGGAAGCAGAATCATAAAGAAAGGAGGGAAGAGCAATAACAAAAACAAATTTTGCTTGAAAAATGTCATAATGAAACTTAACTTTCTATACGCTCTGTAATTAAAAAAGAAGCCAAAGTTAAGAACCAGTAAGTAAGAAATAAAACACAGGAAGATTTCTAAGGAGCAAGCCTTTCTTTATCCAGCAAGAATAAAAGACCACGGCCTAAGACTCCGGCATTTAGTCAGGAGAACTCCCCTGGTCTGCTCACCCTCTACATCTCAGCTCAGCAAACTCAGAAAGGAAGGAAGCAGTCAGAGCCTGGCATGCTGACAGGGGCCAGAGGTGACAGAATCTTCGAATGCAAACACATTAACTAACTGGAAGAAGGTACTGGGGCTCACACAGAGCCCCCACTGGTGCTCTGGCCAGAAACAGAGTCCTCGCTATGAAGAAGAGCTGGGTGCTGCTAGGAAGCAGGGCAGCAACTAACTCACTTTGGACCATCAGCTGGAGGAAGCTGGGGAGACGGCTGGTGCTTAAAGCACTTGCCACACAAGTAACATGGCTGGAATGGGGGTTCCAGAACCCACAGAAGTGCCAAGTTGCCCTGGCAGCCCCACTGTAAAATCCATCCTCTGAAGAAGGGGACAGGAGATTCCCAAAGCAAGCTGGCCAGTGAGACTAGCCATAGTGCTAAGCTCATGTCTGAATGAGAGACCCTGCCTCAGAGAATAAGGATTCCTGAAATGAGCCTCAAGTTTCTATATTTCTATATGAATGTGGGCACACACACGTTCACACAGACACAGAACAAACATACAAAGAAAACACATGGCTAGGGAGGCTAGATGTGAGGCACAGGACTATAATCCCAGCATGTGGGAGGTAGAGACAGGAGGATCAGGAGTTCAAGGACAGAGTGAATTTGAGGCCAGCCTGGGCTACAGGAGACTCTATTCCACACACACCCTGCCCGGTGGATGGAGATAAGAAGAGAAGAAAAAAATGGCTGGAGAAAAACTTCCCTTCCCTTTTCATTCAAACTTGTTAGGAATTAAATACAAATTTAAGGAAGAATAAAATAGCACTATTTTATGTAACATGCCCCCTCCCCAGAGCTGAGGATCAAGCCTGTGCTTGCTAGGTAAATTTTATGTAAAAGCCATATTTAAGGCAGTGGGAAAAACCTCAGAATACATTTCTGCAGTAGAATAAAGGTTGAAAGTGCTCCCTACCCTATTCTAGAACCTGGGGACTCCCAGTGCATGGCCCTCCTTTAAAATATCTCAGGAAGACTTTCAGAGAGTCTAAGCATGCAGCAAGTCTATTCTCCATGCCTGCCTTCCTGCCGCTCACTCAGTTTCCCTCCTAGGACTCACCAATGTTACCCAGCACCCTGTGTAACCCAACCTGCACCCACTCCTCTGTGTTCTCCACAGCCCAGCACTGCAGCGGGAGAGCCTGCCAGGCCTCTGCTCACCATGCTACAGAACCTCATCTAATGTTCAGCGGTCATCTCCAGCTCTGAGTACTTTTTCCCTGGGAGGGATTCTTCATCTCCCACTTAGAACAGTCCATCTGCATCTCAGAAAAACGCTTTTCCAATGTTCTCTTAGAAAATCATTTTTATTCCCCAAAATAAGGCATATTTAACTTTGCTAGCAATCAAATAGACACAAATTCAAGTATCATAAAGCACCATCTCCTATCTATTAAATATTTAAACACTGTGCATATCATCAATGCAGAGGGTAGAATAAGTTGACCCAATCTAAAAAAACAGTAAGGCAGGGGCTGGTGAGTTAGTTCACTGGGTAAAACTGCCACAAAGCCTGATGCCCTGAGTTTAATCCCTGGAACTGACAGAAAGGTGGCAGAAGAAAACCAACTCCACAAAGTTGACCCCCCAAACCTGCACCATGGCATGTGGACATGACCCCCCCCATCAATAAATAATTTTTTTTTTTTTTAAATCAGGGGCTGGAGAGATGGCTCAGCAGTTAAGATCACTTGCTGCTCTTGCCAAGGAACTGGTTTGGTTCCCAGCACCCATATGGCAGCTCACATCTAGTTCCAGGGGATCTGATGCCCTCTGCTGACCCCCACCCCCAAGACACTAGGCATGCATGAACACGGTGCACAGACATACATATTCAGTCAAAATACACAAACCCATTAAAATTTTTTCAAATCATTCATTTTTTAAAAAATATAGCAATGAAAGTTCAGAAGCCAAATATAATCATCAAAACCTTAAAAAAAAAATCACACTGTTGGAAATGTATACCAAGGAATTACAGGGTTAAAAAAAAAAAAACTAGATGTAGTGGCATACGACTTTAATCCCAGCACTTGAGAGGTAGAAGTAGGCCTATCTCTGTGAGTTCAAGGTCAGCTTGGTCTACATAGTGAGCTCCAGGACAACCAGGCTACCTAGGAAATACTGTCTCAAAACATAATAATAATAAAAATAAAAATAAAAAATAAGGAAAAAGAAAAGAATGGTTACAGAGTACAGACTGATGTTCACTAACAAGAGCTGTCAGGTAACATTACAGTTGGTCCTTCTACTAGTGACTGTGTAGTCATTAAAAATTAGGTTCAAAAGAGTGTGTCCAATAATTACAAGTGAAAATCAGTTTAAAAATACACATTATAATTATAACCACAAAAATATCTTGGCATGTGGACAGAGACAGCAGAAAAAAGAAAGGCAGCTACTGAGTTACGATGTTTGACTCTTCTCTGTAATGTCACTGGATTGGCATCTGTGGCTTTGACAGTCAGCAGTTGGTCCCCATTCTTCTGTGACATCCCTCTGCTTTTCCTCTGGGAAACAACTCCTCCCTGTCTCTCAGTGATGCAGTTAGATAAAGTTAAGACTACATCTCACTTTAGGCCTGACCAATCAGAGTACTTACCTCCCAAGGTTCAAAGATAAGCACATGAAGTCCACAGACAGTATAATCTGGCTCAGTGTGGGGACTCTGCCCACACTAGCAATGGCAATACAATGGCACCCTCTCAGGGCTTCCTGAGGAGGAGGGCAGCTTAGAGTGGCTGCTGGCCCTGTAGGCAACAGGTATTACAGACCCTGCCTTATAAAAACAAATCCAAAACAAACAAAATAACAATTTTGGTTTATTTGACGTCAAAACCTGCACACTTGTGGCTCTACTTAACTAGCCGGTAGTTACTTCCTCAGTTAAGAGTATTTCAGAATACCTTGATGTTACAACTCACAGAGAAACTGCCTTCAGGTGAGTCTTACCTGAAGAAGTCCAGAGCACAGCTGTTGACCAGCTTGCCCTCCTGCAGACAGCGCCTGGGGTCCTTCTCCTCCCAGCGGCACAGCATGAACTCCTTATTGGCCTTATCACACTGAGCCCCATAGTGATGAGCGGCAGCTTTAAGCACGGCTGAGCTGACTTTCACCTGGAAAAGTGATATAGGAGGGAGTCACACACTATGCCAGGTCCAACTGAGTGCTTTAGCCTCTCCCACGTGTCTTACCAGGCTGACAGAACCAGCCCAGTTTTCTCTTAAAGATGAAGATGGTGACCCTAACAGAATCTTGCTTAAAATAACCCTGTCAACGTTGCTAAGGTTCCTCTCCAGGAATGAATCATATAAAGACATCTGAAACTCCCAGACGGCTGGGAGATCAGAGGAAGCGAGGAAAGGCAAAGGAGCTGACAGTCTGACAGGTGATTACTAAGAACAAAGCCCTGGAACCTGCCTACCCTGACACTAGCTCTGGCACTGTGACCACACAGACGCCCCTGCTTGCCTTCCAACACTGTCTTGAGAAGCATCGCAGAGCAGCTGCAGGTAGCTCACAAGGATCGGCAGAGTCCAGGGCCCAGCTTCCTGCTCTACAGTGTTAGCCTAGGCCNAAGCCACAGTGCTTCAGTTACTGGAACCCAACAGACCATTCTGCTGTTTGGGAGGACTCATCTTTATCCTTGCTTTTCAGTCATATTGGCTACTCTGCTTCTTTTCTAATATTTCTATCTTACTGCCCTACTAAAGCCTGCAAGCTGACACTGAGTACCAGCTCTGCCATGGGCAAATTCTTAAGCCTAAATTTTAAAGAGCAGGGTGGGGTATTTACTGCTGCTAGCAGCTGGGCATGGGCAGTTTGATAGTCCTGTTCAGGGCTGGCCTTTCTGATCTAACATGCTTTTGCTTTACTGTTGCTGTTTTCCCAACCAGGGAATTTTCAGATTCCTGAAAATGTGACATTTTAAAATGTTACATTTTACTGAGAAATGTAACAGAGAGCATTAGCAGACTTCCTAAAAGTTGATGTCAGGAAACCATACTTTAACACACCACTGAACTGGATTTTTAAAAAAATTGAGGACTTTAATGTGAGAAAGTATGCAGTCTTATTTTTATACACTTTATACATATTAATTTACTAATAAGACAAATATTGGGGAAAGAAGAGAGAGAGGTTCACCTACATCCTACAGGAAGGAGATGAGAGCCAGGACTGCCCATCAGCACTGTCACAACAATCAACGCAAAGGTAAACTCACATATAAGTGAAATTTGCCATGCCAACTCTAACAGATTTATACTCCAAATCTGTAAATTTTTGTACTTAAGTTTGGTATACATTTGCTTATTTTATTACCTATAGCAGCTGGGAGAATAAAGGACTCAACCTTTCTGTTTTATTTCTGGTTTTGGAGACACTCTCAAGTAGCCCAGGCTGGCCTCCCTAGGGCTGGGATCACAAGCATGTACCACCATTTTTGCTTCACAGTTTTGTTTTTTTAAATGTCACTACATTTTAAAAATTGAGTTTCAGTGGTTTAGAACACTTGCTGCTCTTCCAGCAGAGCTGGGTTCAATTCTTAGCACCCACATGGTGGCTCACAAACAGTCCCAGGGGATCTGACACCCTCTTCTGGCACTCATGGTAACTAGGCATAAATGTGGTACACATACACTGAGACAAAACACTCACACACATAAAATAAATAAATATAAAAAAATTTAAATAAAAAACTGAGCACCATTTTACTTGCTTGCCAAATGCCTCAAAAATATCCTTAGATGGCTGATTTGATTACTTAAATCCTCAAGACAGCAGCCCTCCAAAAGCCTGAAGCATTAGTTGCTTTATTCCCTTACACAGGTGGCAGACTTATCAAAATGAAGGTATATTCATGCTGTCACAGACAAACAAANATGAGGCACATTCACTGAGCCAATTCCTAAACAGACAATAAACAGATGCATCTGAGATGACATGCCAGCCGTCCTCAGGACCGGAACCCAGACGCTGTAGCCTCTCAACATGACATTCCCATCAGAGAGAAAGCAGGCGCTTGAGATGTAACCGTGTCCCCTTCACCTACTTCTTCATAGCTAGCTGATGAAGTAAAAAAGTCTCCTCTTAAGTACATCCAGCATCCTTTGTCTCCAGAACACAGAATTTCAGCATCCTTCCTCATCATCCCTCACAGCCACTCTGCACTGCAGGCTTCCACAGACAGACAAAGTCACAGCAAAGCCCCCGGGCCTTCCAGTACTGGCACTGCTTCCACAAACCACGCCCGCACCTTCTTAGTACTGAATTTATGGCAGGCCTATTTCCCATTTATGTAAAATGGAGAGTGATGCACTTATTTCATAGGACCTTGGGAGGATCCAATGAACTCTTACCTGTAAAAAGGCTAAGAATGTACCTGATGCATAAAATGTCCCTCAGTACTGGCTGTTGCTTAATTTTTACTCAAAATTATCAACACACCAAGGAATATTTTTGTTGTTGTTTTTGTTTGTTTGGTTTTTAGAGACAGGGTTTCTCTGGGTAGCCCTGGCTGTCCCAGAACTCACTCTGTAGACCAGGCTGGCCTTGAACCTGGAGATCTGTCTGCCTCTGCCTTCTGAATGCTGGGATTAGCGACACCACCACCTCCTGGATGGCATTTTTAACTCAAAGCTTATGGATGTTTTTTTCCATAGAGATATGACATGACTCCTAAATCATAGAGTCCAAAATGGATTCTATCTGCTCCCCAAAGCTGTTGCTGTTGCTGTTGCTCTTGGCCTCCCTGGGTCTGTTGTCATATTGCAAACCTGACCCAGGCTCTTCAACATTATTGCCTCTGTTACTAGTCCACTGCTGAGCAGGACCCACTCTCATGGAGGTACTTCTTATCTTTGACTCTGTTAAGCACAGCTGCGGGTTACCAAGGTTATTAATATGTCTCAGTTTTTTTAACAGCCACTAAAGCAAGTCTTCTCGAGTTTCTTACTCTTCAATATAGTCTCTGTAAAGATGCTGAAGTGACCTTCCTAAAAGACAATTCGCATTGTCACAACAAATCAGAAACCAACTCCCCAAGGGAGTCATGCTTAGCAGCAGAGTAAAATCTGTTCAAGGCTTTTTGGGCTCAAATGATCTTTCCAACCTTCTCACCAAACTTCACCAAAGGGCCTGTGCTGCTGAACCCAATGCTTCCAGGATCCACTCTCGGCCCTGCTCCCCCTTCACCTTATCTTTATTCACTTCCTTCTTCCACCACTCTGTTTTTCTCTCCATCCTTACCCATAAAACACCAGCCTTCAAATGCCGTATTTTACATTAAACTAACATGTGCTTTCTCCATCCTTTTTATGTCCTCACAGAGAACTGTTCAGCTAGTCACCTCATCTGACAAGCAAAACACCCTTGCCTACAAGTGCTAAAAGCTACTCAAAGTGACCAAGCAGTTAGGCCTAGAATTCAGATCCAACATCAAATCCTACTTTCTCCTTAACCTGTGCCTGCCTGTCTCTCATAGATTTAATCATATGTGTCTTAGTTTTTATTACACTTTAGTTATTTGCATAATTATATATATCAATAGTGTAAACTTTAAAGAAAAATATATTAGAAAGCTCTTGCATGAAATGTTTGCTGAGCCAATTAAAAATCTAAAAAAAAAAGTCGACAGGGCATGGTAGCACACATGGTAGCCTTTAATCCCAGCACTCGGGAGGCAGAGGCAGGCGGATCTCTGTGAGTTCAAGACCAGCCTGGGCTACAAAATGAGTTCCAGGACAGCCAGGACTATTACACAGAGAAATCCTGTCTCGAAAAACAAAAAAATCAAACAAAAACATGTCAACTCATGTTTAACCAATTTAATGATGGGATGAGAATAAAAAGCTGGCTCATGGGAACATCCCTTGTCACTTCTTAGTAAATGTCACTCATACCATGAGTACAGCTAATAATTTCTTCATCTGAGGAAAATAACAGTTGCCACCCTCACAGGTATGTAAGAGACTTCAGAAGTAGTGTGGGGAAAACACTTAACAGTGCCTGGTGTGGAATTCCCAACATAGACTTTTCAGCCTCGCCAATGTTTTTTCTACCAACAAGTCCTGCCATGACGGTCTTCTGCCTTAACACATCCACCTTTCACACCATCTCATCGGGTCAAGTCCAAACTGCTCTGGCCCCACCAGGGACTTCTCTAGAGGCTCAGCACCACCACTCACACTAGAGCAGACATCAAACAGCTCTGGCTTTCTCAACGCACATGGTCTACGCCTCCTCTTCACTCTATTGCACTTTAGCTCAAAGCTTTAAGGGCCCAGGCTTCAGAACAGATCTGGGTTCCCGTTCCAACTCTTCCACACACTATGTGACCTTGGGCAAATCACTTCTACTCTCGGGGTCCTACTTCTGGTCTACAAGGGAAGACCAGTTATATCTTACCTTACTGTGTGTCCCAAGTAATATTAGCAACTTGGCCTGTATAAGTGGCTCTTTCATGTTTGCAATAATTACAATGACACATCACCTTTACTTCACTTTTCATANCACTAGCTGCACTGTGCTGTACAGCCTCTTTACCTATCTCCTTATTAAAACTATAAACTATGAAAGCAGGGCATTGTCCCTTATTTTCCATTGTATGTGCACATAACGAATATTTAAATGTCTCTTGATGAAATAAATGCTTTAAATGTGCCCTGTTACCAAACACCCTGGCCCATGCCAGCCTCACGGTCCAACACACACTGTCTGCTGCGGCGACCGGCAAGCTTGCTCTGCACCGAGATTTTGACAGACTCGGTGGAAGGTGAGCACCTGGATAGGCATACTCGCCTCACGGGAGGTACAGCAAGGGGCTAGGTGATGCTGTTGGAAAGTGTCACCCGATTCACAGGAGGAGAGGCCGGTCGCGGTGGGGGCCTGGGTGTTTGGAGCACGGCGGGATGTGATCGTGCAGGTCGCAAGAGGCCGGGACCGAGCCCGGGCCTGCTGGCAGCTGCAGCCTCCCGCCTGCCCTCGGGGCGAGCCTCACCTCTTCCACTTTCAGCTCTTCCAGAGTGGGTAGCTCCACTATCCCCGGCATGACGGCAGCAGCCGCGACCCTGACCAGGTGCCCTCGGCCGTGTCGCCCGTCTCCTTCAATTCCCCTTTGGGTCTCCGAGGCTGCCCCGTACCATCTGCGCATGCGTCTAAAGCGGTGCGCAGGCGCAATGTTCTGCGGCCGCCGGAGGAAAGCGTGTACGCCATTTCAGGAAGTCAAGCGGGATCGCGGGGCGGGATTCGTTTGNGCTCCGCCCACACCTCCTGGTTGTCATAGTGAGACTGAGGTCGCTGAAGTTGGTGTCTAACTGCTACACACTAGCCGGTGACATGCAGTACACCGGGAGCAAATATGTCGGGGCATACGTAAACGGGAGGTAAGGTCCCATTCGTCCATGTGTCCACTCCCGGGCTGGGGAAAGACAGCCGCCTTTTGGCCTCTGCCAAGGACCTTGTGCCAAGTGCTTTCAAACACTTGTTCTACTAACATGCTCAAGTACACATATCTAATAAGCCGCATAGGTGGGATTCATTCATTCTATTTATTGTGTGTGTTGTGTGTGTGTGTCCCAGCACCTACATGCTGGCTCACGACCATCTGTAACCAAAGTTCCACTTCTGGCCTCTGTGGGCACCAGGCATGCACGTAGTGCACATACACGAATGTAAGCAAAACACTTACACACATTAAAAAATAAAAACAAATATTTTTTAAAATGATGTACACAAAGGAAAACAGGAAATACTAATCAGCAAATGCTGATTGTAATCCCTGCCCTCAAAAAGCTGATGCAAACACAGTGGGGCAAGAAATCTTAACAGTTGTGACAAGCAATCAAGGTCAGCACTGTGGGCAAGGGAGGCAGAGGGTGTGGAGGCCGCTGCTTTGCCTTGCTAGCGGCCCCAGATGAAGAGAATGGAGTAATTTTTAGAGCTGGAGAGCCCTAGGCTGGGGGAATATATTGACAGATAAGTGCTAGTTGTTGGGGGTGTAGATTACTTCATGGGTTGTGGAGATGAAGATGAAGGGCCTGATTTGGCTAGAGGAACTGCAGGGTGTTTTGAGTTTGAGGCAGCGGGAACAGTGGTCTAGCCAAGCATGGGACAGAGTGCTAGAGAAAGTGGTAATAATACATATGGGATGCTGTCTCAAATCTTCAGTCAGCTTTGCAAGGGAGAGGGGAAGGGAGGAAAGGGAGCCTTAGAGGGCTCAAGACCCTTCCCTTCTGGAAGTGGCAAATATGATGGGTGCAATACCTGCCAGTGAGAAAGTTCAGGCTGATCTTGCAAATAAATGGTTGAACTTAAGCAAAACAGCATGCTCACTGTTATGAATACACAGATAAGAGGTGATGGAGTCAGGAATTTCTACCCAGTTCTGTGTCTAAACCACATCATTTCTTCCCACAAGGCCTTGCTACAGCAAAAGTTTTGTCAGGTGGAGATGAGGGATTGGGTGTTTTAGGCACAGAAACTGGAAAACCCACACACATCTTTATGATGGGCTGGCTATGCATGTCAAGTTAGTGAGACAACCAGACAGACACCGACAGAAGGCCTTCTGTGCACTTTCACCTGTCTGTACCACACCAGCCAGGCCTGTGCTTCATCCCAAGCAATGTGTTGGCTTGGGTTTTTTTCAGTGCTGTTGTAGCCACAGCACTGAAACCCAGACCCGAAGAAAGCCTCTCAATTGCCCATGACCCACAAAAAGACAGTTGTTGATTTACTGACTATACTTCTTTTCATAGTTCTGCCAAGTACTCTGCTGAATCTTGATTTTTAGCAACAGGCAACTAAGTCATCCTTGGGGCCTCTTAAATTCCAGCAAGTGATGAGAGAAACACCACTGTGAAGAGAACAGCCTCCAGCCTGAGGCAGCCCTCAATTTCCTCATCTTCGAAAGGCGGAAATAATGCACGCACACCCCCAGAGGGATATGAAATACAAACAGATGTTGTTCTCATGTGAGAGATAACCAGTGGGTTCTTCTTTTCTTTTTTGGTCTGAGAGGCGGCAATTCCTTTTTAGAGTTTAAATGACCGTAATATCTTCTTATATAGAATAAGTTAATACTTAATATTTGATTTAGGCAGACTCCCCATTGCTGGTGAGAATATAAAACTGGACAAGTGCCCTGGAAAAGCTTGACATTTTCTTAAAAAGACAGCAATTTCACTCCTAGGTATTAGCTTGATAAATGAAAATATATTCCATACANAAGCATGTTTGTGAGTGCTCACACAGCTTTATACAACTGAAACTTTGTAATAACTGATAACTGGAACCAACCCAAATGTCCACCAACATAGGAGTGAACAAACAACTGTGGTATATCCATTCACTGGCATAGTACACAGCAATTAAAATGCTGGTTCACATAACAGTAATGTGAGTGGATCTCAGAACTGTATTGAATGAAGGAAGTCAGAAGTCCTCCCCCAAAAGGAGCACATATTATATTATATTTTATATAAAATTATATGAAATATAAATTAATTCATGGTCACAGAAAATCGATCAGTATTTGCTTAGGGATGAGGAATGGAAAGAACAGAACAGAAAGACTAAAGAGAGTATGCAGCAGCTGAGGGTGCTGGATAGATTAACTATACTGACCACGATGGTGGTTTCCAGGACATGTGTCAAGACTACAAACGGCACACTTTAATATGTGTATAGTTTTGCATGTCAATTATGCTTCATAAATAAAGCTGTTTTAACAAAACATTAAAATTCATGATTTGCTTTTACCATCTCTAAATCTAAAAATGAAAAACCTGGTCTAGTGGCTTANACCTGTAATCTCAGCATTTGAGAGGCTAAGACAGGAGGACTGACAGGGGTTCAAAGCCAGTCTGAGCTACATGAGTTTCAGGTCAGCATGGGCTAGAGAGTGAGTCCCTGTTGAAAAATTAATAANTAAACAAACAAATATATAAATGTAGGGTCTCTCTGACCTCGTGATCATGATTTCTCTGGAAGTGTTGCACAGTTGAGTTCTAGATAATTCTACTTCAGAACACAGAGAATGAAGACTGTCCACATTTTATAGCAGCCACCAAGCATCATCTCCTCCTCATAGTGATTCCCATTTGACAAGTGAGAAAAGTAAGGTAAGGTGCAGAGTGATTTATGTAGCTGGCCCAAGCTAACACTTGACAGAACAAGGATTTGCTTAATGGGCAAGACTAGACTGGTCATAGTGGATGCAGAATCAGCTTCCTGAACCACTGATCTCTGCAGTTTCTGCAGTGTAGCTTTGACACAGCCTTCTCTGGGCCCGTTGAGGAGGTATCTCAGGGAACAGCATGTGCTCCAGGGCAGTCTGCAGGGCCGAGGAGGATGACAGACCCAAGTTGTCCCATCTTAAACAACATTTATTTATTTATTTATTTATTTATTTATTTATTTATTTATTTATTTTGCGGTTTTGATGAAAACAAAGCACCACAAAAGCTCTGACAGAATATTGAGGGATGATGACATCTGAGGATGTGGGGAGTGAATGTCTTCCCAGCTGCCATGCAGAGCTCAGTGACTTCCCCATGTCCTTACAGGATGGAGGGCAGTGCAGAATATGTCCTCCCTACCGATACGAGGTATGTTGGGGACATGAAGGATGGCATGTTCCACGGAGAAGGAACCCTGTTCTTCCCCAGCGGGAGCAGATTCGACGCCACCTGGGAGAAGGGACTGGTGGTGAAGGTGATCAGCTGGGGACTGGGGAGGTGCTCAGACAGGAAAAGCCCCCACCTACTGTGGTACTTTGACCTCCTTGCCTNTCACTTACCTCTTTCCATTCTCTCCTTTCCTCATTTGTCATTCTCCAAGGACTCTAGGATCTCCTCCATCCTGCTGTGTCATTTACTGTCTGATGTACATCTCTGAAATTCATGCTCCTCAGTCAGCTTGGCTATCTACTGCTGCTCTGGTGGACTACCCCTCAGTTTACTGTTTTAAATTAGCCTGCATTCACCATCTCATGGTTCTGGGGGCTGGAAGTCTAAACAGGGCCAGCAGGCAGACTCCAGGGGAGAATCTGTTTCCTCACAATTTGTCTACCTTCTAGAAGCTGCTTGCATTCCTTCATTCATGACTAGCTATCACTCCAATCTCTGCTTACAGCCCCCACCCCCAGCTCCTGTTGTCTTGTCCTGGACCTGTCTACCACTCTCTTGTAAGGACCCTAACATTGAGTGATTCTAGAAAAGTTCTTTTTAAAAAAATTAATGCAAGGTCTCAAGTTCCAGCAGGTGTGGCCAGTTTGGGGTGGGGGGCGATGGCATAGCTCAGCTTACCACAGCAGCGCTGACGGTAAGTAAGGGAACGGTGTGCTTTCTCAGCAATGTCTAACAGCAGACTCTCAGACAGGTCAGCTTTTACCATCACCACCTCTACTAAATCATCCAATCCAAAGGCTCTGATCTTGGGGTTTATGGGCCATGGGTAGAACTCAGGGGTCAATGGAACCCCCTGATACACACACACACAAAAGTCTCTGCAAGTATGGAACTATGTTTTTCTGTGGGAAAATGATCTGTGCTCTCCTGAGTTTCCCTGAGTGTTTGCTGGGCCTGACTCATGACCTAAAAAAAGGTTAAGAAATGCTTCTTCTTTTATAGCTTGGGGACTTTAAGCCTCAGGAAGGGGATGTGACTTATCCAAGGTCACACAGTGAACAAATAGTATTGTGGGAATTTCCACCCGTGTTTCCTGAGATCTAGGCTGATGTGCTCTTACATCCTGAGAATCCCTTTAGCTCTAAAGCAGCAAGAACAGAATTTATGTTGGACAGGAGGCTGTGGCTTCTGGCTCTAGCCTTTCTGGCTATAATAATAAAAGGAAAACAACAAGTGCAAGTACTTCTTCTATGGGTATTAGAGTACTCAGAGAATGGTGATAGGAGGGCACTAGTAGATACACAGAAAGAGATTATGAGAGTTTGGCTTATGAAATAATGGAAGCTGGACCACAGTGTATCCTCTGCAAGCTGGAAGTCCAGGGGAAGCCAAAACTGTAGTTCTTGTCCAAACTGAAAGGCTAAGAACCTAGAGAGGCACTGGGGTGAGTCCTAGGCAGAGGCCAGGTGTGCTGATGCCCAAGGCCAGCAGGAAATGGGTATCCTAGGACCAGCTGAGAGCACAGTGGTCCTTACTCTGCCCTGTGTTCTTATCAGGCCGTTAACAATGGGTGAGGGTGATCTCTGTACTCAGTCCATCGACTCAAGTGCTAATCTCTTTGGGAAACACACACACACACAGCCCTCCCAGCTAAGCTTGGTATGTACCTATCTCACCAAATTCCCAGCCACCCCTATTAAAGGGACACTGACATCATCCTAATCCTATAAATGAGGAACCTGAGAACCGAGAGTAGGCTGCCTGCCCAGCTCCAGGCGGGCGCCATGCCCAGGTTCAGTACTGCAGCTCCATCTCCCTAATCCTCACAACCATGGCCATTGTGACAGCTGTCACTTCTTTCCTAAGGCAGTAAAAAGCCAATTGTTGTCTTGGTAACAACCTGCTTGGCCAAAAGGCTTTGGTCTCCTCTGGTGCCCATGTGCTTTTCTTCTTCCAGGGCAAGTATACCTTCGCCGATGGGCTGCAATACGAGGACAGACACTGGCACTACTGCGACAGCTATGACCGGAGGTTCCACACCGAGATCTGCTATGGCCTGAAGCCCTCAGGTAGCACACCCACACCTAGAGGGAGACCAAAGGTGCTTGAAATGAGTGCCTAGTCCCCACTGAACGTTCTCAAGGGGAAGATGGATGCAGCAGACCCAGGAGAGCCACAGGACTCAGTCCTCACATCTTAGGCCCCTGGGCTGGCCAAGGGGAGGAGACCAAGGGACTCCATTTCTCGGTGCCTCGGCTTTCCCCATCCAAGTCAGGGAAGCAGTGTTTTCTGCCTTGTAAGTCCATTGCCAATAAGAGAATTCGCACCTGGAATAGTGCTTTGCATGCATGTCAGGTGCATGGCACATGACAACTGTCATACTAAAAATGTGTAGGCATTAGAGCACAAGAGGGTGGGAGAGGGGGACAGAGACTGATGGGACATGTGCTCTGTGGGCTGGCTTCCTCCAGTCCCTGTCTTATCTCTTGGATTGTTCAGGATGTCCCATCTGGTCACTCTTCCTTGCCCTGCCTCACAGAGGAGAAAATCAAGATGGTTAAGGGTGACCTTGACATCTCCAAGCATCTTTAAGGTGGCAACTGGCCTGGGGTTTTAGCCACAGAATGGCTCCAAAGCCATTGGCATGGAAAAGACATTCCGTAATTATTGCCAATATACACATGTTTTGGTTAGGGTCAAGGTGAAATGGATAAATAGACAACATCCAAGCATTTGCTTTTTCGGGATGCAGACCTGCAAACATGGCGTGGTGGGCATTTGGCTTTCTGCTTAGAGAAAAGGAAATTCAAGTTTTACAATTAAAAACATTCTGGCATCCCCCTTTACTCCTGCCATGGCATGCCAAGACCTAAAATGTCTATATGCTTTTCCTTCCTTTCTGGGGTTCCAGCGCCTCTGAC
The DNA here is from genome assembly GCA_001675575.1 of Neotoma lepida. NCBI lineage: Eukaryota > Metazoa > Chordata > Mammalia > Rodentia > Cricetidae > Neotoma > Neotoma lepida. Next base: position 987,497 of record LZPO01087144.1, read on the forward strand.
TTAGAGATCAGACTCAGACCCACTCCTTCCCTCATGCGCGGTACTTAGCACCCAGGGCCCAAAGCATGGCTGCTTCCTAACTAGCTAGCATTGGGCCTATTTCTCAGCCTCTGGTGTGAGTTCTCTTTTCTCTAAGACAGGGCTACTCTGGGGGTTACCTGAGACAGGAGGAGCCAAATGTCTAGCACACAGGAAACAATGAATGGTACAGTGTGGCCATTTGGGAGAAAGTTCAGGTGCAGGGCTCTGTCTACCCTCTTCTGGTGCCTTTCCCCATCTAGGTTCTGCTCTCAGGTTTCCTAGAGTGTGGTCAAGGGCTNACACCTGTGGCCTCTACCCACACTTTGGCTACCCCTCTCTTGGATTTACCCTTCTGGCCATCTCTGACTCACTCTCGGGGTTTCTCTGACTTCAGAACTTCATCACAGTGGCCCAAGAAATGAATGAGGGTGAAGTCAGAGAAAGCAGGGGTCCAGCTCCCAAGGCCCTGCCCACAGCCCCTTCCCCAAAAGCTCCCTGGGCCTTGTCCCTGCTGATTTTGTTCCTAGCCCTGCAAAAGGAGCCTTTGGTCCCACAGCCAAATAAACAGCAGCCAGAGGTGCATGTGGCCTTGGTGATATACTAACTGTCCTTTGTGTCTCTTTAAGGTATCTCTCAGCTCACCAACATGGATCCACCTAGAAAAATCCCCCCAGGCTACTATGACTGTGGAGATGGCTTCTATAACCCCACCACCAGGGTCATTAAGGATTACCGAAACCGCTTTCTGAGAAATGCAGGTAGGTGTATGCTGACACTGCAGACATGCTTTCTCTTCACCTGCAGGGATAACTGCACATGTGTGTGCTTGTGTGTGANTCTATTAAGAAAAAGACAAATATGGGTTATCTGGATGTCTCCTTGACCCAAAAGCTGGAAAGTCTGTGTACAACCACAGAGTGAGAGCAAGGACATTCCTAGTTTAATGGTGATAGTACTGAATTGTGATGCTGCAAGACCAAAGCACTTTTTTGTATGCATCCCTTCATCTAGTATTAGTGGACTCCTACTGTGTTCCAGATGCTACGCTTGGTTCGGTATAGCAGAGAGAAGCTAGACCCCAGCCCCTTCCTGCTGGAGCTGATGCTCCAGTAGGCATAGAGAAGACTACCGATAGTTGATTACATCATGGAGTGTGGGGCGGCTACCCACCAACCCCACAGTTCCCCAGAGTTTTCTTGGGTGAGAGTAGCAGNAAATATTAGATAGAAGGATTTAGAGTGTAGAGATAAGATAGAAATACAAGATAGCCCTGACAGGGCCCGGAACCTATTTCACCGACCCCGACTGTCTCTGTGGCCAGGGTATTTATATAAATGCCAAGGGATGGCGCAAATGACCTCCCCCCAGCACAGCCTCGTGCAGACCATCTCAGACACCTGCACTCAGGCCTGTGGTCCAATCATCCTCTCTATGCAGACCTGCTGGGTAAAGCCACAAGGCACCTGAAAATGGGCTCCCACAATGGAGCAGGCCATTACAAGGAAGACATGACCCTGAAAGTGAAAGGGTGGGGGCATCATGAAGGAGTGGTTTAGGGTCCCTAGTCCAGAACCAAGGTATCACAAGTTTTGAGAAGGACATGGCATCTCAACTGGTACCTAGGAATTGATTTTGGACATGGGGAGGGAGCTTGTCAGTCAGAGGGAAAGCATAGGCATGGCCAGAGAAGAGTGATTCCATATAGTCCAGGAAGGCTGGCTGGCCCCTTGGCTAGCTGGCAGATCCAGAACTTCATTTTAGTGAGTGACCCCAAGGCTGATAAGACTTGACAGTGACTTGACAAAGAAAAGCATGGTGTTTCCTGTAATGCATGGGGTCACAGTTGTTTCCTTGGAGCCATAGTCCTACTAAGGTAACAACAGCTATGGACCTTTTCAAGACCTGTCCACCTGTGTACACACACACACAGAGAGAGAGAGAGAGACAGACAGACAGACAGACAGACAGACAGAGAGAGACATCACAGAATGAATGTGATCTATCAACCTCTTCCTGGGGGGAGGGGAGGAAAGGGAAGGGGTGGATATATTTCTTTTAAGTCTCAAATGTATTTGACTATGAAATTCGCTGGGAAGTGGGGCAGTGGGAGCATTTTGCAGAAGTAGGGCTGTATGAAGTCTACTCTGGAGCATTCCAGAGCATGGTGTGTTTGTTAAATCTTTCTACAGTTATGGTAGGATACAAGTGATTCATTTGAAGCTTTTAAGGTTTGAGTTATATTCTAGTCCTGTCTCCCCAGAGTGGCATCCTGATCCAATGAAGAGTTGGATGACATTGGATGACAATGAAGAGTTCATGACAGACACAAAAGCACACATTTGCAGTCATAATGGGCAGAATTTGAGAATAAGTGGGAGATGAAGGAGAGGGAAACGATACAGAGAAAAGGTCTCACAAAGGAAAGNATGGCTGGGGTGCAGTTTAGTTGGTAGAAACCACAGCACACATGAACCAGGCATGGTGATATATGTCTGTCATCCCAGCACCTGTGAGGTAGAGGCAGGAGAACCAGGAGGGTGAGACGATCCTCATGCATAGCAAGTTTGAGGCCAGCCTGGTCAGATGTTTAAAACAAACAAACAATGGGTATATACTGATTACATGAGCAGGAAAGTCGGGGAGGGACATTTTAGACACAGAACATGTGTAAAGACACAGAAGCATAAAAATATATGTCATGACTGAGCAACCAAAAAGTTCCAGAAGAAGCCATTCTTGGTGGTGTACTTAAACTTTTGGGGCACTTGGAGGACGGACACTAATGGTTTGCATGGCAGGTATTTGCTGCTACTCGCTGTGTCTGGATCTGAGCTAAGTGTGGGGATGGTAGCAGCGCCCCATAATCATCTCCCATGGAGCAGGAAGGGCTGCTGAGGAAGTGACCCTAACAGTGCAGAGTTGCTGCCAGCACATGGGAGGTCAGCAGGCCAGGGCAGCTTCACAGAGCATCTCTGAAACCAACACAAGAGCAGAGGAACACAGCGGGGCTGGGAAGAGTGTTAAAAGGCAGGGGGAACAGCATGTGCAAAGGCTTAGATTGGGAGAGAACGTCTGGACACTTGGGGAACTACAGTGGCTCAAATGTACAGTGACAGGAGGCACAGGGAAGTGGGGCGGAGGTGACCGGAGCAAGGGAATGTTTCAGACTGGAAGTGTAGTAACTGACTTGTCCCTTAGAAAGACTCATTACATAGAGAGGAAAGGGTGAAAGAATTAAGATCAGATAGGAGAGCCTTCTGGGAAGATGGTGGGTTGGAGAGGGCGACTGAAAGGACCCTGGTAGGCCCAGGCTGGTTACATAACACCTGGGTTAAAGTTCTGGCCCCAGCTCTGAACCCTGGAGCCTTCCCTCTCTGGCCCCATCTCTGTCTGTAAATGAAGTAGTTGGGCTGGATAATCCCTTGTCCTTCTGACTTTAAGAGTCTATAATGGAGAGAAACAGAACCAAGAGTATTTGGTCCTGATAGTATAAGACAGGTTGAATGTGGAGTGTCCAGAAAAACCACTGAAGGAGAGCCTCTCTGGTCAACTAGTCATTATCCTGACTCACCTCCCCACATGAGGAATGACCTGCACTCCTGTCTGTCCACTTATCTCCCTGGGGCCCTTCTCCCTACATTCCAATTTTCCATTAATAGTGCTCCCTATCTGCAACCTGGAGCCTGAGCTGCTGGCCTATGGGCCTGATGTGGCCACCCCTCTCTGTCAGTCTCCCGAGTCTTGGATGCCAGAGGTTGATTCTTCACAGCTGGCACTCAGATTTACACATACCCAGTGCACAGACCAGTTGAGTCTCTGCATTACCACTACCCACTGCTTAAAGAAGTTTCTCTGACCAAAGTGAGAGCATCCCACATGTGAGTAAAAACATAGGTATTTAGAATGCAGTTTGAAAGCGTTTAGTAAAACAACAGCTGTAGGTTGTCGTGCACCACTCTCCGCCCCACCCCNAGCCACCCAGCCCACTGCCCAGGGCCCATGATCTTCCCAAGTCATGACTTCTGATCTGGTTTATAGTATGAGGCATGAATTCCCTCCTGTGGGGTAGACCTCATATCCTAATCAGACAGAGCTGGTTACCCCATAACCTACATGCCACTGTTATACCAGAGGGCACATTTTCCAGCACATCAGTGTTGCAGCATGCAGGGTCTAGCTTGTCCTTTCTCCTCCAGCAGCCCACAGAGCACTTTCTGGTACTATCTAAGCTAGCGAGCAGCGGAAGAGTTTCCTCGTCGATCTGAAGTTGGTTTCTCTATAGACATTTTGAAGGAAGTGACAGGCTGTGAAGAGTGGACTTTTTCCTTTAGGCCTCTGCACTGCCTTGGCTCCTCCCTGTCTCCAAAGCTCCAGCCTCCCTGGACAGCCCTGCTGCTGGACTTGGGCTTCAGCGATTCCCTTCTTTTCCTTTTTAGTGTGGACAGTGTGCTGCGGACACTTTGTCTGCTCACCATGTGTGTGCCTGGTGCACATGAGGCTAGAGAGGGCAACAGATCCCCTGGAACTACAGTTATAGACTGTTGTGAGCCACTGTGAGGATGCTGGGTCCTCTGGAAGAGCAACCAGTGCTCTTAACCACTCAGCCATCTTACCAGCCCTAAGAGATGCCTTTCTTACCTGAGGACTGTGGCATCTGCAGTTACTGTGAAAATAACTTTTCTTTTGAGACAAGGTCTTGCTATGTTGCTCAGACTGGCCTTGAACTCTTGAGCTCAAGCAAATCTCCTGTTTCAGCCTTCCAAGTAGCTAGCATCACAGGCATGCAAACCTGTGTTAGGCTTTTACTGATAATTTAAATCNACTCATTAGAAAGGTTTGACAACCTCCAGCATGCTAGGATATCAGTAGGCGACCTGGGCTCTCTTGAGTTTGCCTTTTAGGCTGTGCCAGTTAGTCTTAATTATCAACCTGACACAATTCAGAACCACCTGGGAAGAGAGTATCAATGTGGAATTGTCTAGGTCAGGTTGTTCTGTGGGCATGTCTGTAAGGGGTTATCTTAATTACTTTGAGATGAGAAGACCTTTCTTCTGTGGGTGGCACCATTCCCTGTACAGGACTGTACAAGAGTGGAGAAAGCACGCTGAGCTCCATGGTGGATGTGACCAGTTCTCTCATGCTCCGGCCACCTGACTTCCCCTGGACTATAACCCAGACTGTGGGTCACATAATGTCTTTATACCTCAAGATGCCTTTGTCAAGGGTATTTTGTCAGGGAAGGCACAGGCCCTTGGGCACATCAGGAGCATTTCCTCCTGACTGCACACGTGACACAGCCAGTGTACATGTGTACCACACACATGCAATGCTCAATATTTCCTATTCTGCTCATTGGTAAATGCTGGCTGCTGTGCACTGTGCTGATTTCCTAACTCTCTCCAAAGACTACTAGAATCAGCTTTTCCTGGCTTGCCCCCCTCTCTGCGGCCCCATAGGCCTCTCAAGCAGTGTTTAGCATGTGGCAGTGAAGTATCTTTATTTGAGAGCTCGTGAGGTCAGGGCCTGGGTGAGTATGTCTGACTCATCACGTTCCTAGCATCTCACAGGTCCCATGAGTCCATCAAGTCTTTGTAAAAACAAAGGCAGGCAGAGCACTTCCTCACACATCTCACATATTCCCTCTCTGAAATTCAAAGTTCAGTTCTTGTACATAATAGACAACTTGCTATTTTGAATAAAAGCAATCCATTATATTTCTACATGGTGCCAAGGTGTCAAATCATCTACTGGCTGACATGGGGTCACAATCGGGGACTCAGGCCATATCTTATCTTCAGGTTGGTGTTTGCTTGGTCCACTGCTTGTACTTGGACTTAGCTGCTATGTGGGCACACAGTATTCAGGTCCCTGCTATGTAGCTAGTGGCATTAGTCATTTCTGTCCACCTCACAGCCGCACAGTGCCCTGAACCTCACAAAAGCCTCCATGCATGTTGGCAGCTGGAATGGTGATGTCCTGAGATGAGACTGTCAGGTCTCAGAGCAGCAGGTGACAGGCTGGAGACGATGGAATTGTTCCATGTCCCCCATCAGTGAGTGATCTTTCCATTCCTCCCTGGAGCTTTCTGTTTTAAGACAGTAAAGCTGTAAGTGACAGCCACTGGACAGTTACTGTACACCCCTCTCAGTACAGCAAGTACAACAAACCAGGCTTGTTTAGGACCTTTTGTCCCACAAGAGGCATGAGGACTGGGAGAGGTGCTGTAGTGATTGAAACTCGGGGCCTAGAGCCCCTATCAACGGTAGACCTCTAGTCTGAGGTCACCTACAGATGAGCTGTGTGATCCTGGATAGCTCACTTTTTCCTCTAAGGGCCTCAGTTTCCTCATCTATAAAATGGGTGTTGTGGTAGCACCTCTCTGGAGGAGCTGTGGAGAAAAGGGAGATTAAGTNTATGACTACATGGCCCAGCACCTGGCCCACACAGGTGTTCAATGATTGGCGGCTCGAGACTGCCATCACTATGATGATTACTAACTCAGGTTGGAGGAAAAAGGAGTGAGTTGGGCCCTAGGGCTTATTATGTTTTCTCTGGGTGCTGAGGAGCAAAGAAGTCTCTTGGGAGACTAGTGTGATTGGCTATGCTAATCTTGCTGCCTCCTCCCGGTTCTGCTTGGGAAACAGAATGCCGCTGGGAGTTTAGGGTCCACAGCTTCTCACTTACAACATTCAGAGCTCCACGTTCCCTTTGTTTGAGGGTCTACCTTCCACACTCCTGTGTGCTCTACACCATGTTCAAGTCCAAAGTCCACCCAGGCTACCGGCCATCCATCAGTGAGCAACAACACAGCCAGCCTTTCCCTCCTCCACCTGCCACAGACCTCCTGGAAAGGAGGCTGGCCAGGCCCTGTGCTTTGGACCTTCTCTCATCTGCTCTAAGAGGGTAACTTGCATGATCTATAGTTTGCAATATGATACCTTAGTCTGTCTGACAAGACAAGACAACTTCCTTAGGGGGACTGGAGAGACGTCTCAGTGGTTAAGACCATTTGCTGCTCCTGCAGACCCACATGGTGGCTCACAGCCATCTGTAACTCCAGTCCCAGGGGATCCGACACCCTCTTCTGACTTGTGAGCACCAGGCAAGCATACACATACACTTACATCTTTCAAAACAGAATTTGCTTCTGGTTGGTCACACAGCTGTTGACAAAGTTAGGCCCAAACCCAAAGCCTGTTTGCTGCAGTTCAAATGTGGGCACTATCTCTCAGAGGCCCACATGTTGAAGGGTCAACCCCAGGGGGTGTTAATCAGGAGGTGGAGTCCCAGGGGAGGTCCTTAGGTCATTTGGAGCATCCTGTTGAAAGGGTCTGTGAGACCTCAATCTAGTGTCCCTACTTGGATTTCTGGCTTGCAGTTTCACAGGCCACCCCTCACAGTCACCCTCCACAGATGTCACCCTCCTGTCACCCTCAACAATCACCCTCCATGGATGTCACCCTCCACAGATGTCACCCTCACAGTCACTCTCACAGTCACCCTTCATGGATGTCACCCTCACAGTGACCCTCACCATCACCCTCCCAGTCACCCTCCTGTCACCCTCACAGTCACCCTCCATGGATGTGCCACTCTCGCCAGAGGCCCAAAGCAACCAGCTGCTGATCTTGGACGGGAACCTTTCACAACATAAGCTAAATAGACTTTCCTCCTGTATGGTACCTGCCTCAGTTACTTTGTTATAGTCACAGCAAACTGGTTAATCCGCTATTCTCTTCTTCTTGCCAGTCTGTGCACTAATTCGGCCTCTTTAGACAGGGACATGCCTGACTCATAATTGTTCCTCTACCAAACACAGCCACTGGAGCCACCTGGAGCTCAGTAAGGTTCCTGTGGATGAGAAGACCCACTCTAGAGTCCTAAGACAAAACCACCGCAGTCTCCCAAATTAAATGTAACCTTATTCAAAAAAGGTCCTTTATACACTGTGATCCAGTGCAGAAGCATTTGAAGATATTCAGGATAATTACCTTTCATACGATGAAAAATCAAGAGATAACTAACACTGCCTCTCACAGACTTTGCCTTCACCCTTCTCAGGAAGGATTAGCCAAAGTCACGTCAGCATTTTGTTCCTATCTCTCTATGTGTCTGTTGCTTGCCTCCATGGTTCTAGTAGAAATCATTTTCGAGAGAACTGTGCCACTAATCCTTACTCCCTCCTCCCAATTAATGACACCCCATGCGAGTCTCTGATGAAAGGCACATTATTAATATTCAAGGAAAAACCCTTGTCACCATTTTAACAGATACAGCTAACAATGAACTAAATTTGCTTTGTGCAAGACAGAGAGTGAGCATCCCAAATTAGTTTATGTAAAAGCTGAAATCCTTCCCTGAAAGGTCTCAGTACCATCCCCAAAGAATATCCCGATCATCAGCAGTGCCGTCAAGATTCCCGCCAACATTATCCCCTTTGTTGTCTGAAATGTAGAATCAAGCACATCTGGCAAATGTCCTGGAGCTCACAATCTCTCAAACGGCGTCTAATTCCCAATGGTGAAAAAGAGAACGCCACCGCCTAATCGTGCTGCTCTTCAAAATAGCAGCAACTTTCCTTCAATCAGAAACAATGGCTTTGGTTTCGTAAAAATATCACACGCCGGTGATTATTTGCAGAGAGGCCCTTTTTATGCTTGAACCTGTGGGTCCCAGACAGAATTCAAAATTAAGACCACAAACCTCATTTGAATGTACACTTGGTTCCATGGGCAGTGGGAAGAAGAGTTTTGACCTGGCTTGTGCCGTCTGCAGCCTTTGGGAGGAAGATGAAGACGACGGTGGTAATCAGTCTATCACTGATTGGACATCTACCATCACATAGAAGGAAGTCCTCCCATCAGCTACATTCGACAAACTGAGGCTCAGTGAGGTTAAAGAATTCCCCCAGGAAATTCAGCATAGATGGGAGTCACACTCAGGCTTATCTGCATGCCAGGCCTGTTCCCAGGGGCCTGGGCAATCGCCCCCAGCCAACTCTAGAATATGCCAACTGCAGACCGAACACCTGAAAATGGAGGCCACTTTAGTCTTCTGAAGTTTAAACATCCCAAATGCCCAACAGGAGGGGACCAAGGGGCATAGGGAGTGAGGGATGCTATGATGATTTTACTGAGCACACCTGCTGTGTCCCAGGCACAGGCCTTCACCAGCAGCCTTGATGGCATTTGGGCTGGCTTTGAGAAGGTGGAGTTTGCTAGTAGGAGAACCAACAGCCTTCCCAGCATCAGAGAGATGGAACGGTCTGAACTACAGACGGCTACTTTAGCTAAGACAGGTCCCCTGCTTACTTTATGCTTAAAATTTGGCTCAAAAAAGAGATTCTTCCAGTGCTATAGAAAGTCAAGCCTCCTCTCATCTTGAAGCAGCTGCTTCCCCTAAGACAGCCCATCCCATGCCTGACCCTCACACCATCAACCATGGTCCAGCCAGGGCTAGAACCCTGATTTCCCACTGCGAGCCTCAGTTCCTGCCCTAATCCCAGGCTACCTCTCTGTGGAGCCTCCTGGGGTTTTCATAAGATGGCCAGTGAGGCTCCCACACAGCCCCTCCCATTGCTAGCTCTCTAGCAAGACAAAAGGCAATTTATCCAAATGTTATAATCACCTGGAGGCTGGCATGCAGGGGCATCCCTGCTCTGTCTGTGGTATTGTCAGCAGCACCATAATGAAGGCTTTGTGGAGGGATAATATCACGCTTGTAACTGCCAGATAAAATGCCCCCACAGATCACACATCCCTCCCACAGACGTGGGTATGCACCATCAGCAGAAGGCATAGGAAGGGACACTAGGGACACTGAAGCCTCCACTGTGCCAGAAACTTAGCCCATCCCCAGCCTTTGAGCAAATGCTATTTTCCCTACTTGACAGACAGGGAAACTGAGGCTCAGGGAGTATGATATTTGTTAACAATTATGCCTCTGTTAAAGGGAAGAGCCAGCATTTGAACCCAGGTCTCTCTGATAATATAGGTAAAGCTATGGAGCCCTATCCCCAAACAGAAATTGGCCTAGAAAGGGTAAGAATGGCCCATCTGGAAGCCACCCATGGGTCCCTGTCAAGATCCATGCTTGGTAATGACAGACTGCCCTGCTTGCTGCCCCTCCCTGACCTGCAGAATTGTCCACTGTCACCCTCTTACTTTGCCACTCCAAAGGTCTTGGAAATCCCCCTTCCAGCTGCAGGGCCCATGGACTCTGGTAACAATGCTTCCCTGCCCCCATGGCAGCCTCCTGGAGGCATCCAGAGGCCACAACTTCCCCTTCCGCAGCTAGAGTCAGCCTGGCCAGCATGGTTTGTTTAGTCTCCTTTAATAGAAGTGCAAGGCCAGAAACCTTGAGCAGAAGCTTCATCTCTCTTCCTCAGTTCTGCTCTGGAAGTCAGGGTACTTAGCTGAAGCCTATACCCGGGCTGAAGGGGCATCTGGAGCCACAGTCAGCTCTTGGAGATGCCACTTGCTAGGTGGGCACCGATTCCTTATGTGAAGGATGGGAACAGAAAAGACCTGTAGTGAGCATAACACTGATGCAGGCAGTCTAGTGGGAACAATGTGTGACTCTGCCCATGGCACAGTGCATGGCAGTGATCACCACAATGGTGACCTTGTACCATGAATAAAAAGTCAAAAGCAGATACATCCTTCACACCACACACCCAGCGAGCCAAGGTCCCTCGACAGGCTGTTCCTTGGCCTCCGCCCACCTGTTTTTGGTACTGCTTTCAAAATTGAACCAGTAGCCTGACGTTTCCAGATCTCTCCTTGGTGTTTGGTTCTGGGGCACAGGCCCCTCCATCCTCATCCTTTCTTATCAATCTAGAGTTTCANGTCCTCTGGCACCCCAGACTCAGGTCTTTACTTTTCTCCTGTGTACACGAGGGCTTCATATGACAGCACAGAGCTTTCCCCAAACCCCAAATCGGTGCAGGGTGGAGAAAGGCACACACAGAAGAGGCAGGTGCAGGAAGCCTGGGGCCTTCAAGGAGCCTAAGTGCTCAAGTAAACCACAAATGACATGTGGAAGGCAGTCCAACACACTTCCCTGTGGCCTGTGATGTTCATGTTCACATTTAATTTAAAATATTGAATATGAGATACTTTCTGCCAAAACCAAGAATGCCCTCATTCATAGTATGAGTCGTAGCAAGAGCTGCAACTGCAGTGTGCTGAATGTGTGACTGTGTCCTCTGCAGTTGAGATAATGGCCCAGAAAAATNAGGTACTAAGTTTGGCCNTAAAGAGCAAGAGACAAGGTTTGTTAAATGAAAGAAAAGGAACAGTAGGGGCCCTAAGATGTAGCACTATGACCTGCTTGTGTGTTAGAGGCTGAGGGAGGACTCAAGGGGGCTTCCCAAAGCAGTGATGTCCAGCAGGACTTTGATGGGTGTGTCCGAGTGGGTCTGAGCTGTGCATTCAAGGCAGAGGATGAAGTAGGGGTGGGTGCTGGTTAGGGTGTTTGGCTTCAATCTCTCAGATAGTGAACAGTCAGGGTAGGAGCTACAGAAGGGCTTCTCAGGAAGTGGGGCATGGCCACACCACAGGCTGCAGCTATGAAGATAGGCGTGGCTCTGTCACTGCACCACTGGTGATCCTGTGGAGAGGCTTTCGTTCTGATCCTGGCTCCCCTCCCCTGTGATCCAGAGATGGTAACACTGACCCGCAAAACCAGTGTCAAAGAGTACTTCCCATCCCTCCTGGTTGTCCCCATTATGCTAGCCTAACCCAGTCTTTGGCATCTGCTAACTGTACACTGGCATCCATCATCCACATACCACAGCCAGAGGTCAGGGGCAAAAGGAGCAGATGCTCTGAAGTCAGGGTGCCAGAGTGACTTTGGCTGTGGTACTCAGTTTTTCTGAGTTGTCTTATTACTATGGCAGGCATCCTGAATGTGCTTCAGAACACAAATCCAATTATTAGTACTCAAATAGTAAGGGTGGGGAAGCAGGAAGAATAGTAATGGCACCAACAGTGTGGGTTTCATGCACCCCTCCATTCAGCATGCAGTTGTTCTGGAGTGGTAGAGAGGCCAGATCAGCAGTCTCCATTCCTGAATGCCTCCTGTCCACTGGGCACAGACGATGGTTCTAGATTAGTATCACCCACACGCACAAGTCACGTGTGTATCGCTGCCTCAGCAATGGGTTCTGTTCTTTGTTCCAACAATGTCAAAAACGCCCTGTGTGGCACTCAGAGAAGTGTCCTTCCAGCCTAGGGCCTTCCTAAAGGGCTTCCAAGGTTCATTTTTTGGCTGTGGGCACTTTTCCCCTTACCCAGCAACTGAAGCACCCACAANGTCCACCCCAAACCACACCAGCCATACTTTCAGAAGTATTCATGAGGTTCACTGAGGTAGGACATGTGTTCCTGCTGTGCCCAGCAACCGTCCCCAGAAGTGCTTCCTAAGATTCTTAACTCACCAGTCCCCAATGATGGCTCCTAAGGCACCCAATCCTTGAAGCTTCTATCTACATCATTTCAATATATTAAAATACAAGCTCTATTTGCCGTTGGGTCTCTGAAACTTTACTTGGTCCATTATTTGACTACAATTCTGTTACACTAGCTCTAATTTCTTGGGAAGGGTGTGTTAGCAGAGAATTCTGGCAAAATGAAGAAACACAGCCTGTAGATGGATTTCAAGGATAATAAAATTGTTTTGATTTCTAGAATTAATAACTAATCAAGTTTGAATGCATTAATTATATTTATTTATTTCAGTCCTACCACTTCCTTTCTCATTTCCAAACCTCTTATATCTGAATGGGCCTTGGCAAGATTGCAGATGCTGGGTTCTGCAGCTCTGGTTCCCAAGGGGTGGCGTGGTTTGTCCTACCTAATCCACTCCCAAGAGGATACTCTACTACAAGAAGAAATGAGCAGTCTAAGGCCTTTCACCTGCCTGCAGCAAGTGCTGCCTGGGCAGGGACTTCTCAGTCAATATTAACAGTACTGAGGTCTTCACCTCTGGCCACCACTGCCAGAAAAGTTCAAAGCTTCCTTTTTGTTGGGAGTTTTGGTAGGAATGCCAGGGCACGGTGGCACTGGTCCATCTCCACCATTTCATGCATTTGTCATTTGTACTGAAGGTGGGGCAGAGCTATGGGGTGGACGCCTGCCATGGGCTGGAAGTCTGATTTGATATGTACCTTCAGCCCAGCCTGGATTCCTGTTGGCATTGACCCCAGGGGTAAGGCGCAGTATCCCATGACAGAAGCTCTGTCTCCCAGAGCCTGGCCTGGCCCTGGGCCCACTGTCATCCTGGTCTTTTGGATGACCAGGTTGGCTCTTCAGGTTAGCAGTGTCTCTTTCTCTATTTGTGATCCCATACACTCAAGACTTCAGATACACACCCATTGCCATACTCAGCCATCCCACACAGTGTGCCACACATATACCAGAGTTCCATGCACTACAGTGTATACCCTGCACCATCAAATATAACCACTGGTACACTCATAGGCACACAGCTGTATATTGAGAACAACTGGNTAGAAATGGGCATTTGTGCCCGTACACACATTAGCAGCTTCATTGAGCCTTCCCCTTCTGCCCCAATGGAGAGAAAGAGGAAATCACTACATTTCCTAAGTCTTCCTTATGGTAAGTGGTGGCAATCCCATCTCTCATTGAGGGAGTTGATGAATACACACACACACACACACACACACACACACACACACACACTGCACACACATATGCACAGGCATACACATGCACACATGCACAAAGCTCAGCTCCTCAGGCTCTGGGCTGGGTTGCCCCCCCTTCCCTGAGGCCTGCTGCTTTGTTCATTCTGGGTCTCCTCCCTTTCCTAGTCCACACACCTCCCCTTACACTAATGGGTTCTGCATAGGAGTGGTGACCACAGGGTTACCTAACCCAAAGGTGTGCCAAGAGCCCAGCTTGTGGGTGCCCAGTGACCCCAATCTACCTGTTTGCCACCGTGGCTCACCTGCCCTAGCCTGTCCTCCTATCTTTGAACAGAGCTCATTAGCTGAGCTGTGCCTCTTGATTCCTCATGGTGCCAATTCTGAGTAAAGATGACCTCCCTGTGGCTCCCCCCACCCCATATCTGGCAGGGGCCCAGAAATCCCAAGGGTACACTGGTGAGTCCCTTAGGGAACACACCCTCAAAATCATCCAGTGGGTCTTTGGAAATTAAAGACCCACTGGAATGATGTCTAGCTTTCACCTCCTCAGTCCTCATGGAGCACCCTTCTTCCTGACCAGGCTTCCCTCTGCCTTCTGTAGGGGGTCTGGTTCAACCCACTTTGCAGATGGGATCCTGGCTCAGAAATGGAGAAGGGCTGCTCACCCAGCAAGTGGGTGGTTCATCATCTGACCCAGGTCTGTCTGGTTTCAGAAGTCCCACCTTGTATAGACAAATAACTTCTGGCTTCTCTCTGGGTCTTTGGCATTCCCTGTGCACCAAGAGCTGCCCTAAGCATGTTTAAGACATGACTTCATGGCAAAGCTTCCTGGTAGGGACATTTGTAGAGGGGCAAACAGGACCAGGGAGGTAGCAACCTCTTGCTCAAAATAGTGGCACAGTGCTCCAAAGCCACACTGTGCGAGTTGTATATGTGTGCTTGGGTGCACTTTCTTGTGTGTGGTACACATAGAGGCCAAAGATAACTTCAGTTACCTTCATCTAGATTTCAAAGCCCACAAGCCTCGGGATCCACCCATCTACCCTATCTACAATGAAGTTACAGACACACCAGCCCTGCCTGGTTCTTACACAGATGCTAGAGGTCTGACCTCAAGTCTTCACACTTGTGTAGCAAGCACTTCACCCACTGAGCCATTGCTCCAGCCCTCAAAAACCACACTCTTTGCCAGGTTGCCACCATACTGCCCCCTCTCTGCTAGCCACCTAGGCAGCTACTGTTTTCCTGCAGCCACCCTGAGACTTCAGTACCTCTTCTTCCCTCAATGTCATGCTGACTTGCAGAATGAACTACTGTCACCTTCTGTGACCTGGGCAAAGCTTGGCAGGCCTGGCCCATATCTGGCCTATGCAGGCTGGCCCTTCTCCATCTCTTCTGGGAGGCAAGCTATAGGCCAGCCAGGCTTGGCATTTCCTGCAAGCGGTTAGTCCTCAGGTATGATCCCAGGCCAGGTGGTGAGATGCCCAACCTATAGCCTCAGGATACAAAAGGCAGCAGCAGCTGGCAGTCCTAGGCCTGCACTTGGCATCTGTCTGAGGAGCTCCATTTGTCCAAGGAGGGAAGATCTTCCTCTCTTTTGATCTTGGTCCCACAGAATGTATCTATTGCTTTTATGTCCCCAAGTTTACATTTCTTTATTCATTTGTTCACCATATAGTTATTAAGTTATTAAATGTTCTGGATCTGTGCTAGGCCCTGACAATGTGGCTGCTCCAATCTGTTTGAAGCAACCATGACCTTGGCTTCTTTGTCAGGGAATTCTGGCATCCAGACAGGGCCTGTGACAGTGGAGTGGAGGAAGATATGAGGGCCCAGCCTATAGACATCATGAGGCCCTTTGTGTCTGGACAAGTAAATCCATAGGCCCTTTCCCAACCCCGCAGCCTTCAACATGACAGGAATTTACACTTCTTCTGAAAGAACTCTCAGAGCATCATACTTCTATCAACAGTTGTTTGTGTTCAAAGGGATAATCTAACGTCAATGTTTAAAGTATTCCATGGTCAGTACTACCTTGTTTAGACCTTTCTTGTTTCTTTTTTTTTTTTCTGCTGAAGACAGAACTTAAATTCTCCTTGTGCATATAAGGTAAGTGCTCTAGCACTCAGCTGTATCCTAGCCTGGTGTTTTAAAAGGTCTACGTAGCCCAGGCCAGCCATAAACTCCCTTATTCTCTTGCTTCAGACTCCTGAGGCAAATCAGAATGGAAAAGGCTTATTCACATTTACCTGGCAAAGCATTTACTGGGCACCTATGTGTGCTGGGTGCAGTGGTCCCTGCACCAAAAGCTTAGCCCCCAAAGGGGGTCTCTAATAGTTTGAAAGGAAGGCATTATCTAAGAAAGGATTTTAAGAATCTAGTATGAGGGGCCAAGGGAGACAAAAGTAGTGAGTGTTCTCACTTGGGCAACTGGCTGTTTGGAGAACATGATGTCTGGCCAGTAAGGAGCATGCTCGATTTTCATGCATTTGAAAGCAATGATCTGCTTATTATAGAGCAGTTACAGTCACATAATCAGTGTGAGGATCCCACAGCCATTCTCAGTACTCCACACACCCTCTTCCTCTTAGTCATAGCCACTATTGTGTGGTACACTTGGCAAGTTAGTGCATTTATATCAATATTAATGTTGGTGAACTAATTTATCTAAGGCCTAACATTTATTAGAATCCTCTCTCTTTCTCTCATGTCCACTTTCTGTTCCAGGACCCCTTCCAGGGCATTGCATGACAGAACATGCATCAGATGACATGTAGTTGTGTTTTTGTGGGCTCCTCTTAAGTGTGACAGTTACTCTAGCTTTCCTTTTTTACTTAGTGGGTTTTGTTTGTTTTCGGACAGGCTCACTATATAGCCCTGTCTGGTCCAGAACTCACTATGAGCCCAGGCTAGACTCAGTCTCACAGAGATCTACGTACCTCTGCTGCCTAAGTGTTGGGAATAAAGGTGTGCCCTACCATGCCTGGCTAGGATTTTTGTTTTGGTTTTGGTTTGGTTTGGCTAGGAACTGATCTCAGTGTTCTACAACTAGGCTACACCCATAGGTGTTGCTTTCCTTGTGTGGGGTGACAGTCAGTAGTGCTGGTCAGGTATTTTGTAGCATGCTTCTGATTAGATTGCGATTGGAGGGTTTAGGGAGGAAGACCACAAAGGTAACGGGCCATTTCCATCGCAACAGAACAAGGGGACAGGCTCCCTGGGATTTACTTGGCACTGTCCTGAACCCGGAACCTAGCTGAGGCCAGTTTCTCCACTGCAAAGTTACTATTTGTGTGTGTGTGTGTGTGTGTGTGTGTGTGTGTGTGCATGAGGGCAGGGCATCTATTCAGATTTTTATGTACTTCTGCCAATATTTTTATGCTAGCATTTTTACTTTTCAGAAGTATAAAAACATTAGTGTTTTTAGGAACCTAGAAATCTTGTACTTCAATGAACAAAACACATAAAAATCACCAAGACATTATACTGCAGGGCAGGACAAAAAAGGCAAGGATTATTTAAGAATTCTTCGTGATCAATACACACTAAGGAAAGAAGATTTGGGGAGCACCAAAAATAGGAAAGAAAACCACACTGTTCAGAGTTACCCCAATTCATTTTATCACTTTTAATTTTTCTTTGAGCCATAATTTTACATGGAGCATGGATTTCTGTAGAGAAGTCCATGGATTGTTGTTGTTGTTGTTGGGGGGGGGGATTGGTTTGTTTTGTTGCATCATCTCATTTATTCTGGCTTATTACCTCATCAAAAGCATTTCCCCTGTGTTGCCATACCAACTTCACATCTATCATTTTCGCTGGTTGCTAAATATCCCCTCCCCATGGCTTACAGTGAGAGCCCCCCCAAGCCAGTAGGTTGCTGGCATGTACAGTATTTAGAGATCATTTGTTAAATGAATGAATAGAAAACAAAGTTAACCATTCCCTGGTTTAGAAATCTCCATCATTTTCTGTTCTCTTGATTCTAAACAGTATGGAGACAACTAGATTACTTCCTTAGGATAGTGTCCCAGAGTGGCATTACCAGGCCAACGAGAACCAAAAACTTAGGATGATGCTAAACGCACCAAAAGAGAAGTCTTCCCCTCTGCCCTCCCGCTCCCACCTCCCTCTGCACCACCCACAACTCTGCCAAGGCTTATCATTTACAATTGATTAAAGAGTTCTCAGGGGTGTTTTCCCCATCTTTTTTTGCTTTTCTCCCCTCCTCCTCCCCTCTTGCCAAAAAAGGAGGAAAATTACCCGAGAAGGTGAAGATGTTCTCAGACAATCATATTAACATATTCCAACAATCGCAATTTGCAAAATAGTAATCACTACTCTCGGGCTCCAGGAGGCATTAATCAAAGCTACAGGTTTAATTCCATTTTAAATATTGATGAAATGTGCTCCGGCAGCCTCACCCTGGCATGGCAGGGCCAGGGGAGCCGAGGAGGCNCCGAGGAGGTGGAGGGAGGGTGGGGGAGCAGCTGCCCGAGGGAAGGCATCTGGGATTCAAATTGGTGGCTGTGTAGCCAGGTAGAGAGTAAACGGAGTAGTGAAGAGGGCTGTTAAGTCCATTGCTGTCAATTTGTAATGATCAGGGAGGGGCCCGAGCACTGGTGCAGCACAATACACCCAGTTTGTCTGGCTTCAGGGGTTACTGCTGAAGAGGCTGCAGCTGCACTGATTCGAATAGCCTGGAGACTTCAGAACTGTAATTATCAACCAGGCTGCTCACAGTGTGGCCAAAGTGGGCGCCACCAGTGGTTAACTCCTTGTGTGCTGACACATCAGTGTAGCACCCCACCACACACCCTTGGGTTGCCAGCCTTAGCTAGGTCATTCAGGCAGCCTGCTAGGGGAAACTGAGGCCCACTGGCTGCTTAAGTCAGTCTCCCAAGGCCAGAGCATCCTTTCACCAGCAAGCTTTTTCTTGAGTCACGTGCAAAGAAANAGCGAGGGTAGGTAGGGGCTAGCTCTTCCGCAGGCAACTTTGGCCCTTGAATCATCAAGTTTGCCCTGGGGTGAGAAGTTAGGCTGCAGCTCCTGATAAACTTGGCTGAGGCCAGGGATCTTAAGCCTCAGTTCTGTGACATGAGTGTGATCTCCCCAAGCCCTGCTGTACTCTTACAGAGACCCAATGAGATTCAGGGCTTGTGTGACACATTCAGTTGTCCACGACCCTCTTCCCGGTGTGGGCCTGGTGCTTCCCCGGGAAGGTGGCCCTAGGGAGGGTCCCTGGACAGGGGCTGCAGGAGGCTTTTACTATCCTTCTGCTTTTCAGCTTCCAGTGAGTCCCCTCGATTCTTAGTTTCCAGTGTTTGTCACCTGAAGGGAATGGAGAGTCCCATCCTCCTATGAGAGGCATAGGTTAAACAGGGGTAAGGAGAAAATGCCTCCATTTCTGTGGCCCAGAGGAAGCCAGCCTGAGGACAGGGATGGGCACAGGGATGGACAGGAAGGACAAGGGAGGACAGGCAGGAAGGTGGTAGGGTGGGAGCACAGGTGAGTGAAATCTGTGCAGCCCTGTGGTGCTCCTCTCAGAACAAAACCCAGACAAATTTACCCTGCAGACACGAAGGCAGGAGCCCTACAGTGCCTGGTGTCCCTGGTTTTGAGAGGTTGGAGGGGACGCCTGGAGGACAGAGCTATGAGAGCAGCCAGCTATGGAATAGGAGGCAGTGGGAACAAGCAAAGAACTAGCTGTACATTCGGCCACAGGAAAAGTGAAACGCACCACAGAGTGAAAGAAGTCCCACACAATGCGGCTCACAGCACAATGCCATTCTTGTAAATTAAAAACACATTTGCACACAAAACAAGAGGGCATATTTTATAAAGCTGCATGCATTTTTAGGGGTGCATGCCCTACCACTGGAGCGGGTCCTTGTTGTGGTGGGGGAGGGGCTGGGTGTGAGGGAGGAGAGGAAAATCAGATAAATCCACTGAGGGTCCCATACAGAAAGGGGGAACGCTGCTAATGAAGATTGGGGCTCACTCGATTGTGAGGCTTAGAAAAGCAGCAGCCATGGGCTCAGATCCTCCCGGCTCTCCCACATGCTGACCAGGAGGCTGGGCACAAGTGGCCAGACCCTGTGAGCCCGTTTATCTGCACAGCGGTGGGTAGGATGCGCTTGTGGGGAGGTCATGAGGATGGAGTGCANGGAGAGGCTGTATCCAGCCTCTGAGAAAATGACACCAGCAGTTCCCTCTCTATCTCCCACTATGTACCTGAGTCCAAAGGGGGAAACAACAGAAAGAGAAGTAGTCCCTGAGGCTGTGTCTCCTAGTACTTTTGCCAACGTCTGGCCCAGTGTAGTGGGCTGCTGCTTATAGGGTTATCAGCAGGTGAATGTCTGAGTGTGAGGCTGCCACTCCTGACAGGATCAAACCATCTCAAAGTGGCCAAATGCTCTTGGGCTGTCTTCATCAGCTCCACCCTCAAATCACAAACTCTTCGCTAACTTAGTGGTCCATTTTCCCAGCCTAGGAACTTTGCCGAGGGATGCTATGATAGTCAGACAAAGGTCTGCTCCAGCCATTCAGAGCTAAACACCTGGGCCAGCAGCTGGTGCTGGAAGGCACTGCAGGCCCCCAGATCCCACCTGGGGGTCTCCCAGGGCCAGGACCCGGAGGCTTCTAGTGAGTCCAGGTGTAACTGGCTTCTCTCCCTACAGATGATGATGAGCATGAGTGGATCGTCAGGACCTGCCGCAAGGGCTGGGCAGAGAAACCCGCACAGAAGCCCAAGCTGTGAATACCTCAGCCTCAGCATCTCCATCAAGGATTTCCCTCTGCCCATGGGCTCTTGTTCTAGATTAGACTTGAATTTCAGAATAAAGGTTTCCAGCACTGAATGCCCTCAAGGGTGAGTACTTTAGAAGACACCCCTGTTTCACCTGCTGTAGCACTGGGCCCAAGCCCAGACTTGCCAGTCAGAATATGTGGGAATCGGGCTTGGCAATTGCATTCCCAATTACTTCTCATGCATGGGAACATTCAAGAACCTTTATCTTAGGACATAGATTTCTNATTGAATGAGCAACTAAGGGCTGTGAAACTCCTTCTGTAGATGGGGATCTATGGCTCAGAGAAATGTGACTTGCTGNTGACTCACTGGCCTCAGCAGTGGCTCCTTCCCCTGGCACTGCCTTTCCCTCTGGGCACTGTATCCACAAGGTGCTCTGGTGTCTACATAGGGTTCAAATCTCAGCTAGATCACAGCCACCCACCATGCAACTTTGGTCACTTCTCTAAGCCTCAGCTTCCAATGTCTATAAAACAGTTATAAGAATGCTTAAAACAATGGAGCACCACCGTGAGTCAAATGGGACAGTTCAAGAAGCTGACCACTGGCAGGTATTCAATGTTGACCTTAAATATCAATTTGTGCCACTGTGTCCTAGCACTTGGAAGAGTAAGGTAGAAGGACCACATGCTCAAGAGCCAGCCCAGGTCACATAGTAAGGCCCAATATAAAAAACAGATCCAAAAGTAAATCTGTTCTCTGCACATATAATCACCCCCAGAGATCACATTCGTTAGCTAAATTCAGAAGAGGGAATGGTAAAGTGTCCCAGGGCCATTCTTGGGCCCCAAACATCCTGTACTTTTGCATGACTAGTCCATGGAGGATATCCCCCTTCAGATCCCAGGTTATGATTGCTGGTTTACCCAAGTTACCCTGTGGAGACAAAAGAGGGGTCAGACTAGGGAGAGATCTGGAGGGGAAAAAAAACCTCAAACCAGGAATTCAGAGTGGACCTGCAGGAGAGCCACCAGCCAAGGAAGGTTTCGGTCCCCTTAGCTAGCTGCACCATGCAGTAGACCTGGGGAGTCATCTCTCCCTTCAAAGGCTTTAGTTACCCCTAGAAAACCGACAGGGTGGAGCTCCACTGGAGGCTCTAAAACCAGAAGGTAGGCTTAGCAAAGAGACACACACAACTAAGTGTACATTCTCTAGCATACACAAATAGAATTTAAAACATAGACTAGAGGCATAAGGCAGAAACAATGTTAGGGGTAGAGGATTAAAAAAACAAAACAATAAAGGGCTAATGAGATGGCTCAGCTGGTAAAGTGCTTGCCACATGGGCATGAGCATCTTAGTCTTGGTCCCTAGCACCCAGGTACAAGGCCAGATACAGCAGCATGTACCTGTCATTCCAGTGCTGGGGACATGGAGACAGGAGGATCCGTGGGGCTTGCTGGCCAGCTGCTCTAGCCAAATTGGTGAGCTCCATGTTCAGTGGGAGACTCTGTCTCAGAAAATAAGGTGGAGAGCTACTGAGGAAAATAAGAGATGTACCCCTGGCCTTTGTACGTACGTATGTGCACACACACACACGCACGCACACACACACACACACACACACAAAGCTTTCATGCAGGGTTTATAAGCAATATGCCCAGTGCTGCAGGAGTAGGAAAGCACCCACACCCTACAGGCAGTTTTATTCTCTATAGCTGGGGCTTTGACTTGAACAAAATATTTTACAGAGGAATGAATCAGACAACCACCAGACCACTGTCCAGCATAGGTGGTAGCCCTAGAACCTAACAAAGCCATCATGAGTCAGTCTTATGTTAAACTGGTGCCATTATATTGGATTCTTCCCCAAAATATCTCTGTGTACCTTCTTCCCTGCCCTCTCCCAACACCCTCCTGTTTCATGCCTATTCTGTGTATCTTACTGGATTGGATCCAGCTCAAATGCCTCCTCAGTCCCCCAACATACTAGAGGAATGTCTGTTGACAGCACTGGCCAGACTGAGAGCCTCTCCACGGCAGAGCAGCAGAGAACACAGCAGAGAGTTGGTATTCAGAAAGCAGAATAGAGGTCAGCAACCAGCCTGACTTCCCACAAAGTAGGCGATGTGTAAAACGACACAGTGTTAGAGAAGAAACCCATCACCATGCCTTAGCACAGTCCACTGCCTGGGCTATGGTACCAGTTTTCTCGGAATGCACCATCCAGCAGCCAGAGACCCGAGCCCTTAACCGATGGACAAGAAAGAAATGGAATCCCATCATATTGTGGATTTAAGTGCCAGCACTTCTACTTGCATTAACTTTATTTATTACACAAATAAGACATTTACAAAGCACGACATGAAAGGTATATAACAAAACAGACATTGGTTTTACAAAAAAAAGTGCTTACAATTTTTTCCATTTGTGTGTTCCCCCCTTTTTTGTGTGTATTTAAATAAATAGCCTTCATGGCCTGTACATTCCCAGGCTGTTCTGAACAGGGTAGTGGAGACATTTGAACTGTAACATGCTACTGCCACGTGATCCACACAAAAATTAGACCCTGGAGGAAGGCTCAAGGCAGAGTGGGTATTGAGTGACCCGGGCTCAGCTGGCCACTTCCCACATGGTTGCAATTGGGGTTTTAATCATTAGGAGCAAAAATCAAAGGAAAGATCTGGGTTCCTCAAAGCCAGAGAGCAGGCCAGTTCCTCCTGCTTGAGTCAGTGCCTGGCAAGGGCACTGGAGGAGTTCTGAGCTGAACTACACTCACAGCATTCTGGGAGGTGCTTTCTCTTTGTCCTCAGTCAGTTGACAGTTTTGGAAAGGAGAGGTGAAAGTTCCCTTCCAGGGCGTCACCGTGCCTAACCCTCCTCCAGGTCCCACAGCAAATAGCACAGTGGTTCTCATGTTAAGTGCCAACTTCAAGCATGGGAATCTTGAAATCTTATCCAGACTCCATGAGATAGAGTGCTGTGATTGATTAGCGATGTCTGTCGTGGGTGAAGCAGGGACAGCAAAAGCATCCATACTAGAAACTTGCCTTCCCTGTCCTGGAGTCTCCTTCTCAAAGCAAGGAGGACTTTGGCTAAAACATGCTGCAAGCAGCCTCTAGTGAGAAGTGCATCAGGCCACCAAGTGGTTCTATAATTACAGGATAAGTGTGGGACAAATGGGCATCCCCAGAAAACATAAGTTGGGGACCTGTGTAACCTGAGACCTTTATTTGGAACTGGCCTCTGCTCCCAGGAGTGGGTGGAGCTGGCTCTGCTGAGTTGGTGTGGAAACTGCAGGGGTCCCAGCTGGAATCTTGGGCTTGGCATACTCACTGAGGCCATGGGCACCTCTCTTTCCTCGGGAATGAAGTCAGAACTAACATTTGGGCTGCCATTTCACTGGGCTCTGTTCCTTGGTCTTCATGAATGGTCCCACCCAAACCTCAGAGAACACTGGCTCTCCTCTCAGGACTGAGAAGTGGCCAACAAGGGTCCCTAATGCTAGCCCACCCAAACATCCAGCAGTGTCATTATGCAGATGAGATGTCATCCTTGCCGTGACTCCTGCTGGGGAGTTGGTGGGGGAAGGGCCCTCCCCACATTTGCTTTTTTCTCTCCATGAAATGGTCAGTACCCCCCCCCCAGGTCCAGTGGACCCAGCCCTCTCCTCCAAGCCAATGGGGGTTCTTTGGCACCCATCCCTGCCTGTCCCTCTGCCTCTTCATCTGGGCAGGCCTCCATCTCTGCCCTATTGGGCCTCTCAGGGTTGGCCACTGTCTTCTTTTTCTGAGTTAACTTGACATAACCAGACAGATGGAAATGATAAAATTAGAACATAGCTTTCCTTTGGGGACATCCCACAAACACTGTAGAGTTTTCCAGACAAAAGCAACAGAGTATGTAACGTTGGGGGTTGTTGGCTATTCAGAATGCAGAGACAGTTCCAAGGAAGTAGTAAATAAAGGCCAATGTGGGGGAAAAGAAAACCTGTAAAGTAGGAGGTTGTTGGTGACTCGAGATTCAGTTTGCCATTGCTGCTGTGATCAGCTGACGTTAAGGATGACTCCTGTTTGATGAGGAAGGACAGGCTGCTTATTTTCATGCTGATGCCACATTCAGGGTCTGCCTTCCCAAAGAGGGACTCTGCTACTCCTGGTGGGTTCTAGTTCTCAGCAGGAGAGGGAAAGACTGGGCCTGGGTTTGGGGGACCACTGGCAGAGGGCAGGATGGCAGNGGGTGAGGGTGTATGCAGAGGTGGTGGATCCCTGGCCACAGCTGGATGCTGAATCTCAGCGGCTGAGGGGCAGCTGTGCGGTGCCCATGGACAGATGCGCAAGTGCCGGCAGCGTTAATACTGAAAAAGGATGACCTGCAAAAGAAGGGCAAGGGAAGTGGCTGAGCTGGTGCCTTCCCCACCCAGCAGCCCAGGGGACCTCAGGGCCTGGAGAACAATGGTGGGCTCAGAGCTTAGACCTGAGCTTAAATCCCAGCTCTCGGTTTACTTGCTGTGAGACCTTGGGCAGCTCACTTCCCTTCTCGGAGCCTGTTTCCTCATGTGTAAATAGGGAGGGTAAAATCTCTCAGAACAAGAGCAGCAGCAGAGACCCACCGTGTGCTTTACTCTGGACCCCATGAACATTTACGGCAGTTACTACAGCATATTGCAACTGTTCTGCTTTATTATTTGCCATTTTATTAATCTCTGACTGTGCCCAATTATGAATTGAGCTTTATCATGGGTATGTATGTGTGGGTTCAGTTCTAGCCACAGTTTCAGGCACCCATAGCTCCCATGTACAGAGGACCACTGAGAAGATGCTGCCAAGCAGGAGCTGCTGAGTGCCTTCTGCCCTCTTTACACACTGCCTCTCATTTCCACAGCACTGGAGGACGGCAGAAACTATTACAGCCCCATTTAGCAGAGGCAGAAACAGAAGTTGCAAGATGCTAATTGTACTTCAAAGTCTTCGCCGGGGGGAGATGGCAGATCTGGGACTTTGGGTCACCTGACCTCAGAAGTTCATACTCCATTCCTCACCCAGCCCTGGATATAGCTTCCCTCTGGGCCTGAACTTCAGACATCTGGCTTTGAACTCCTATTAGGAAATGACTCTAGTCAGATGCTTCTCTGCAGGCTCCATTCTTTCCACCTGATCGAGGCCAGCCTACCCGACTTCTAAGACCCTTTTAAGTGCTAAAGCTATGGGATAAGGGTATATGACCAGGAAAAAATGTGGTTCTAGGAACTTAACAGGTGTGTGGAGCCAAATGATGCTGTCACGGAGATAGGAAGCTCGACCCTGTCCCAGCGATTAGGGCTAGCCAGGCCAGGCAGCACTAGTCTTTTTTTTTTTTCCCAAGACAGGGTTTCTCTGTGTAGCCCTGGCTGTCCTGGAACTTTCTTAGTAGACCAGGATGGCCTTGAACTCACAGAGATCTGCCTGCCTCTGCAGCCCGAGTGCTGGGATTAAAAGGTTGTGTGCCACCACCACCTGGCCGCCAGCACTAGTGTTAATGAGTGAACTAGCACCAAGGGGACTCTGAGTATCCTCATAGGTTTCCCAGAAGGACTTGGGGGGAAGCTAATTCTGTCATCTGTCTATCCTGCCCTACATTTGTGACCCAGCAGACTTTGCTCACATGCATAAGCAGATGTGGCTGGCAGAGGTGCTTAGGAGCTGGCAAGCAGGCCTGACAGCAAGAGGGTAGTAGGTTATGAAGGAAGGATACACACTGTACCACAGAGCTTCTGGCTACAAAGTTGGGGACACAGCCCAGAAAGAGAGATTCTGGCTCAACAGACAAACCCAGAGGCCAAGAACCGAGAGTCAAAGCTGCCATCACCCAGCCTGGCTCATCTTTCAGATTGAACCAGACACAACTACAGCTTAGCATATGAGAAACAAAGGCTCTCCTCTGAGCCCAACCCTGCACACTTCCACAGCTCCCCTGACTCAAACCCTTCACTCCAGGGACTGGGCCTTTTGTGACATGGCCTCTGCCAGTCCCCCCTACCTCCCTCACATCAGCCATACTGGACATCAGCGGTCCTTTGAGCTCTGTCTCTTCCATGCCTTTGCACCAGCTGTTCTTTTGACATGGATGCCTTTCTCTCCCCTGCTTCTCCCCTTGAGCTTGTCATTCCCTCTTCTGAATCCTCNGGGGTCAGGCTTGTCCCCCATTCTATCTGCTCCATCACCCTACAATGTAACTACCCAAAACCTGTCTGTAACACACAGCCCTTGAGGGCAGAGGTTATGTACTCTCCCTCTGTGTTCCCAGTGTCGGGTCCAGCTCCAAGTCGGCAGTGCTAGGATTCAGGTCAGCTCTGCCATGTTCATTGTGACCCTGGATGAGCTATTGCTTGCTCTGAGCTCTCAATTTCTATGGATTTGAAAAGGAGAGCATTATAACCCCCCCCTCAGAGAAAGAAAGATGAGGTCAGAGAGAGTACTGTACAAACTGTAAAGTGCCACACAAAAGCATCAACGACTAAACACTAAAGTGTGCAGACTTCAGATTCCAATATTTGGTACTCCCAGGTCAAATAGTGCCACCTCTCTGAATTTGTTTCTCTGTCTTTACAATGAAAAGGCCATGCCAGGCATAGTGGTATACGTCTTTAGTCCCAGCACTCAGGAGGCAGAAACAAGTGGATCTCTATGAGTTTGAGACCAGCCTGGTCTACAGAGCGAGTGCCAGGACATCCAAGGCTACACAAAGAAACCCTGCCTCAAAAAAGAAAAAAAGAAAGGAAGAAAGGAAGAAAGGAAGGAAAAGAAAAGGCCATGTCCACACCAAAGGCGCCTGGGAGATGTCAACCAGTGTGTATAANGTGCTAATCTCAAGCTGAGGAGGACTTCAACAGTCCGCAGCCCTCACTGTGGCTGAGCAGCTCAGAGCTGTCTTCCTGGAGCTTGCTCACTAGATTCTCATGCAATGCTACCATACTGTCCTGCTGGGCCATCTGGACCTCCATCCTCCAGCCCCTCCCCCATAGTGCCCACTACTCAGGAAGCTCTGCGCAAAGCAGATATCAGAAAACAGTGAAGAAGACCTGTCTTGAAGAAGCGTTACTCATGCTGGCCTCCACTGCTCCTCATTACCCCTGGCTTGAGGAGCTGTACCTTCCCAAGCTGCCTCTGGGATCCCAAGGCTTCCCATGTGATCGCCTTACCCAGCTCCCCTGACCGCCACCATCCTCCTTATGCCTGGTAAATCCAAGTCCCCCACCTAGCACCCTTAGGGCTTTCTCACCACTCTCCCCTCCCCCAGGCTCTGTGCCTGAAATACTGCATGAGCCTCTGTTTCTCCATATCTGTAATAAGAAGCTGTTTGGGATAACGGCTTTGAGGTCTAACTATGTGGTATTTCAGGACTGAAGAGACAAGGTCCCTACCCACTCCTGGTTATACCTAAAGTAGACCCAGCTACTTTTACCTGTCATGTGGACAAGATTAAACCAAGCCACCAGACTGGGACATCTATTCACCCTTTAGGAAATTCAGTATTAATTCCTGGACCAACCACAGATTCACTTCCACAGAGAAGGCCCTGCCAGCTGACCCTGGGTCACATGTGGTCTTCTCTTCCTGGGACCCACCAGCCCTAGACAATTAGTTACTGCCAACAGACAGAAATGAATAGAAGAAAGGAATATGAAATGGGAAAAAGAGTGGTGTGGGATAGAAACCCTCCCCAGAACCGCAAAGCATGAATAAATTCAAAGTAGGTAAATAAGAAGGCCTCACTCCAATGAGTGGGGAGGACAGGGCTACAAGGAAGACTTCAGAGAAGTCAAGCACATAAAACATACATGTAGCTGCTCTGATGACTGCCTTGGGGACACACTGGGGGCCTGAGTGATCTGCCATAGCACAGCATGGTACCCACTCAGTGACAGGGAATGCGGCCAGAAACCCATTCCCAGCAGGAAGGCTCTGACCCACCACATACAGCCAGGCTCCATTTACCTTCTCACCCCGGTTGGAGAGCGGCCCATCCATATCGGCTTTGAGGTGGACAGGGGGCGCGGTGTAAGGCAGTCGGCAGTGCACCTGCCCGCACTGTACCTGACCTGTGGACGAGAGGATGCCTTGGAGCCCATCCCCCAGGCTCCACACAGGATCCCACCTGTTGTGTGCTCCGAAAGCTGAAGCCTGATCACAAACCCAGAGCTGTATCTCTGTGGCTTGCTACCTGGGTAGCTCTGGGAACGATCTCAATTGAGTTGGCTGCAATGCTCTATATGTGAAGGGCTTTATGAGGTGCTACAGCCCAGCTCACTGATAAGTAAGCACTCCTATATGAATGTACTGAGCCCCTCCTGAGAAGAAGGACGTACCTACCTATTCAGATCCTCTCCCACACATTCTCATTTCCAGAGCGTCACCAAAGACAGTTTATGAACTGCCTCCTAGGAGATTCTGTTCTCACCACCCTGCTTGTAACTGCAGCCCAACAAACAGTCCCTGTCCTTCTTCTTTCTTCTGCACTTCATTCTTTTCTTGATTAGCCCTAATCACCTGACTTACATATAATTCACTGCTTATTTAATACTGTCTCTTCCTCAATTAGAATGCCGGCTCTGTGACAATGGGAATCCCCCCATGTACATCCTACCTTTCTGGCTTTCTAGTACTTAGGATGAGGCATGGAATATACAAGGCACTCTTTTCTTATTTAAATTGTATTTTATGCATATGGGTGCTTGGCCTGCACGTATATCTGTGCACTACTTGCATGTGCTTGTGCCTATGGAGGGCAGAAGAGGACACTGGATTCAGTGGACTGGAGCTACAGACAGTATCGAGCTGCTGTGTGGGTTAATGGGAATCGAACCCTCATCCTCTTTTTTAAATTTTATTTATTTTTATTTTATCTGCATTGGTGTTTTGCCTGCATGTATGTCTGTATGAGAGTGTCAGATCTTGGAGTTACAGACAGTTGTGAGTTGCCATGTGGGTGCTGGGAATTGGTCCTCTAGAAAGGCAGTCAGTGTTCTCAATCTCTGAGCAATTTCTCCAGCCCATACCCTTATCCCCTTAAAGAGCAGCCAGTGCCCTTAACTGTTGAGTGATCTCTCACTCCTTAAATATTTGTTGGATGAACTTTCCATACCCTATTCTAACATCTAAAACTGTTGAGGAAAGTTCATCATTGCTTCTAATCCAAATCTTGCATTTCCTTCTGCTTACCACTACAGCTAAGCACTCACTTGCCTGTTCTCTTCTCTAGACTCTGCCCTACCTGCTCAATGGAGCCTAGATAGACACTTACAAGTGATAAGTAAGTTGGGACAAGTTGCTGTGCCTCTCTGAGATGCCATTCTCTCTTCTGCAGTGTAAGGCAATCCTATTTAGTAAGGCAATCTCAACTCTCTGGGTGTTAAGAACATTTCTGAACAGCTTCAAATTACCCAAATAACTCTGTCTGCATGTTTTATGGAATCTGGTTCCAAAAGTTTTTTAAAATTATTTTAAATCAGATTCTAAGAACTGAATTTAGTTGACTGCAAAGTGGAAGGGCATCCCCTCCCCTCCCCCTTGGGTCTGCTTCTAAACCCTGTACTCATTTTATAGCTTTAACATTTCAGAAAAACCAAGACTCCACGTCTTCAGTTCACTGTAAAGCAAATGGCTAGGTTGCCCTTTAGTCACACAACAGATGTGTGTTCTGACTCCAGGGGAAGAAGAAAGTTTAACAGCCACTTCTCTAGAAGAAAGACAGATCTAGGCTTGGTCAACAGAATACATGACAGAAGTCACCTAGACCCATTACCAACTCCACACCAAGTATTAGCTGGCTGCCAAGACCCCTGGTAACCAGAGTCCCTAGTCTTGGCATCTTCAGCAAGTATTTAATGGGTGTTATTCAGGCTGAACATTAAGTCATTGTTTAGAAACAAAAGGGAGAAACTGTCCCTCCTGGTGAGAAGGTTCAGAAATGAAAAGTGTCTAGAGAGACTGTGCCAGCTGGCAGCTGGGTACAGCACACAGGGCTCTGCCCCTTGCTCTGCCAACCACATCCACAGCACATCCCAGAGCAGCTGATGTTTAGCCTCTATGTGCTAAATAGGCCTTTAAGTCAGTTGTCTCAGTGTTGCTCACGGTACTGCTTTGAGGTGGNTACTCTCACTGTCCCTGTGGATGAAGAAACTGGCTGGAGGTCCAGGCAGCTAAGAAATTTGCCCAATGTCACCAAGCTAGGAAGTAGCTTCCTAGCTTGATCCCTGGCAGTTACACCACAGCCCGCATTCAGTTATTAGAGTCCCTGGAACTTAACAGTGGGCCCTTTGGTTTCCTAGTCTGTGTAACGGAATAATGACCTATGACATTCAGATGGCATCTCCTCTGGCACAAGGCAGGTGCTCCATTAGCAAGAGTTTGCCTCCTTTTTTCCCATTTTAATTGGAGCCACAGATGGCTTGAGATAAAGAGTATGAGTGTATATGTTTTTTCTTTTGGTCATACCCAGCTGAGGAACTGACCCCAAAAGGAAAGAGATTGTAACAAGCACCTGCTCAGTAGCAGATTCACTGACCGCTCATCTCTCAGAAATCCAGGCCATGCCTTCACTCATCCTGGTTCCACCTTCAAGATCATTTCACCATGACCCATCCACCCTTCTGGTGCCCAATGCCCACCCACCTATCTGCCCTTACTGTTTTTATTGGGACCATAGCTCAATGGCATAGCACTTGCTATCATGCCAACATGGACTCTGGGAAGGAGGAAGGATGGGAGGGAGAACAGGACGGACTGAGATGGAGGAATTTGTCTCTTCACTGGAATGTGAGTCCCAGGAGCAATGCAACTCTGACCTATTTATTGACTCTTCTATCTCAGTGTTAAGAACACAGGAGACACTCAGAGTATACATTTGCTGGATGCCCATGTCAATCAATTCTCAATACCCTTTGAGAGTCATTATCACTATTCTAGTTCACAGATGAGGAAACGGAAGAGTTCGAGGAGAGTATGTGACTTGTCCAAAGGCCTCACAGCCCTGGGTGGTCATGCCACCCTGGCCTCTGTTCCCCAAATGTACCCACGCCAGGATGCCTTCTGAGCCAGG
Organism: Neotoma lepida; assembly: GCA_001675575.1. Taxonomy (NCBI): domain Eukaryota; kingdom Metazoa; phylum Chordata; class Mammalia; order Rodentia; family Cricetidae; genus Neotoma; species Neotoma lepida. The sequence goes on from LZPO01087144.1 coordinate 1,019,019, forward strand.
GTTTACCCCCTTTCAGTTACCCAGTCTATGTGTATCAGTAAATTTAGCCCATCCTTCATTGCTCAGAGGCAATGATGCTCCAGCCCCAGCATCTCCGGACACTCCCACCTGGCATTGTTCCTACAGGAATCACTGCAATGAAAACTGCATGCACACCTGAGTTTTGACCTAGGCTGTCTTGCCCGTCAGAATGCAGGCTGTTTGGTTCCTGGCCCCCATCCCATTCCTGCCCCCCATCCCACGCACATACACCGTGGCTGCTTGAAGTTTTCCTATTTGTTCCCTCTACCAAGGGCCGGACCCACTAAGGAAAGGCGGAAACTGATGCCCTTCACATCTTCATCCACTAGTCTCCCTCAGATCCTCCCACGCCTACGAAACCAAGGAGCACTCCTCAGCGTCCCCTTCCCCGCAGGCCCGGCGGCCCCAGAATCATTATCACTTACTCTCGATGTAGCCGTGCAGGGTGACCATGCGCGCCCGCTCGGGGCTGCTGAACGGAGAGTAGTGGATGTCGTCGGACAGGGCAGAGGGGAGGCGGGACGGGGGCGCCCCTGAGGGCGGCACTGGGTGCTGCGGTGTATGTTTTTTATGACGCGCTCGGCAGTTTTGAAACCACACCTGGAACGACAGCCTCCNCAGTCTCAGCAATCGCGGAAAAGGGTCAGCCGTGCCGCCAGGGGACCTCAGGCCACACTGGAGAGGGGCGGCCACGTGCACCCGAGACCCTCCGCTACGAGCTCCAGCGCTCGCCCCGAGGCCCGCCCCAGACCTGAAGGCTGAGACCCCGGAGCCCCACCTGGATGACCCTGCGACTGAGGCCCGTCATGTCCGCCAGCTTCTGCAGCGTCTGCGCNTCGGGGTTGTTGTCCTGCGCGAACTGCGCCTGCATAACCTGCGGGGCGCACGAGGGCCCTGAGACCTCCGCCCAATCAGAGGCTCGGGACCCGAGGCCACGCCCCAGGCAGTATCAGCCCCGCGCGACCTCCCGCGGGTCCCAGCGTGAGGGGGTGGAGTCACAAGTCCCGTAGAACCACGCCCACTCCGAGGCCCCGCCCACACATCTCGGGGTTAGCGGGAGGGTCCAGATTGGGTACCTGCAACTGCTCTGCGGTGAAAGACGTCCGTGCGCGCTTGGCCGGCTTGGGTTGACTGTCCTGTTCCGAGGGCACTGCCCCCTCCAACGTGAGACCGTTCCCTGGGGGGCGACAGAAGCGGCTGACCACGCGTCCCCATCTCTTCTAGTGGCAGCCTGGAAAGGACCGGGTGGGGGGGAGCTTGTCCCTGGNAGGGTCAGGAGCGAGGTGGCTGGGAGCGGGGATCCTAGGGCCATAGTCCCCGAGCCCAGTGAATCCTTTCTATACTGTCGCCCATTTTTTAAGAGACGAAACTAAGACTCAGAAAGAAGAAAGCTCCTGGCTGGGAACCCCAAATTATCTGTCTCAGATCTGTAGCCCGGCTGACCCTAACGTCCTTCCTTGCTAAACTGGAGGGAAACCGAGGTGGAGATAAAACAAAAGCTTTGGGTTGCAGAAGCTATAATCCCAATTTCACAGAAACAATCGAAAGGGAAAAGGTGGGAAGGATGAAGTAGTTACAGTGGCCTACCTCCAAGGAGTATGATTGTGGTGACTTTTTACTTTCGATATTTCAGTAACTTTCTTTTTTCTTTATATTTGTTTATTATTATTTTATTATTATTATTATTATTATTATTATTATTATTATTATTATTATTTTGGTTTTTCGAGACAGAGTTTCTCTGTGTAGCCCTGGCTGTCGTGGAGCTCTCTCTGTAGACCAGGCTGGCCTCGAGCCCAGAGAGATTCACCTGCCTCTGCCTCCTGAGTGCTGGGACTAAAGGTGTGTGCCATCACACCCAGCAACTTTTGAAGTATTTAAAAGAATTACATTTTGCCTTCTCTAAAGTATAGTTTACTAACTAGGATATGTCTTAGGTACTGTCTTTCTGTTTTATAGAACTTTTGCAGCTATGATTGTAAACCAAATGTATTCCCATTTTAATGCTTCATTTTTCTGAATACAAAAGTAATATACTGTTCTTATCAAAAGCCCAAAAATCTGGCAAGCATAAAGAAGGGGAAAGTCACAGTGAGTCTACCACTTAGGGGTGACCACTGCTCACACTTGTAATGTTTGAATGCAGAAAAAAAAAAAAACCCTACATGTACAAAGAAAAAACTGGAAATGGAAACAGGGAGATAACGACATCTCAAATTTTTCCTTAACCACCTCTCCTCATTTTTCTATAATGAATGTATGTGTTGTTTTGTTTAAAAGAAAAGCAATAGCTAATGTTGATGGTCAGTGACCAGAAGCCCCAAGTGTTCAAGTTCCCCTGCATAGGATATCATTGGCAAGGCAATGACTAAGGGTGGCCCAAGGTGGTCCAGAGTGAAAGGAGTCTGTGGTTTACTGATGAACCTTGGTGTAGAGGAAGCTCTGACTTATGAGTTCCCAACCCAGCTCCGCTGCCGACTTGTCTGGCACTACAGGAAACTTACGTGTGCCTCAAGTTCAGTTGCTCCCCACTTAGCTACTGATCCTAACAGGAAAAAAGTGATGGCCTTGGGTGAGGCCATGGCCAGTAGCACTCTGTTGGTCCCTAACTAGCCCTCCATTAGTGCCTAGAAATTGAGGTAGGGAGGTCCATACTCCTCGAGAGGAGCTGTGCGATATTAATATTCCAAGAAAAGCAGTCATCTTAAGGGTTACTGTGCCTAGTTTTTTAGATGGAAATAAATGAAACTCACAGAGGCAAGCACATCCCAGGAGGGGGTTCTGGAGCATAGGGATGAAGTAACATGTTGTAGTGTGCTACATTATGGGAATTTAGGGCCCCAGCAGACCTACTAGATATAACCTTTGAAGGCGCACACTGCAGATAATCTCTGCCTCTTTCCTAGCTATTCATACCACAAAGCTCCTAATAGTGTTTTANGGATTTATACAGCCAGTTTAAAGATTTATGAAGCCAGGGAAGTTAGCAGTACCCACAGATCCTCACAGCAGTACTATGGAAAGGGTTGCTGCCTCTGTTCACAGCTCCACTCCCTTTTAGGGTCCCCCACTGCCCCTTTTACATCACCTCAACCCAGCCCCCGCATGCTGGAAGACTGTCACCCTGACCCTGGGTGATATGTCTTGGAAAAGTCATAATGTCAGAGCCCAAAGAGATTCAAGGAACATTCTAGACCAACATCTAGATATCTTGCACAGATGTAGGACAGTAAGAGGCCCATAGAGAAAAAGGAAACCTCAGCTGTTGGCATTGTATGGTGGAGCCCTGTCTCCGAGACCCTTTTAAACCCTTATGTTCAGAACCCCTGATCCAGGATGAGCCATCCTTTGTCTATGGTTTTGTGTGGCCCATAAGGAAATGGAAAGAATGTGGGCGACACCATATCTCCCGGACTGCCCAGGCAGCTAGTGGGCAGGGTAGGGTGGCCGCAGGCCAATGAGCGTGCNTTGCAGAAACCATTCAAGACTTGGCGACCCACGCAAATGATGGAGCCAGAGCGCATGCTCCACGTGTAGCCCACCCCCTATTCCCGCCACCTCCCCACGCTGCTTTCAGCTGTGCAGACCATACTTAGGTGCTAGGGATGGTGGTAAAGGGCTGGGACTAGGTGCTGGGTAGGGCGTGTTGGGTACCGTTCTCGGCGGCCCTCTTGAGGTTCTCAATCATGGTGTCGTAATGGATGCGACAAAGCACCTTCTCCTCAACTAGGCCGAATTCCTCCCCGGTGGACAGCTGGCGCTTGCAGGAGAAGCAGGCGAAGCAGGCCAGGTGGTAGGCGTTGCCGCGCGCCCGCCGCACCCAGTCACTGGCATAGATTTGTCTGCCGCACCTGGCGCACTTGGTTCCAAATCGGCTGTGGGACAAAAGGGGGACAAGGACCGGGATAGTAAAGTTTATGAAGGCCGCCTTTTTAGCACTCTATCGCTCAGGGCACTCGCTGCTCAGGGTCCACATAGCACCCACGCCTCTACATTACTCTACACTTAAATCCACCACTCCTGTGCATCCAAGTCCTGCCAGTAAGATGATTGAGAGCGAGATTTTCATTTTCTTCTTGCTTTACTGAATCTTTGAAATGTTCTACAACAATCACGTAACATTTTGTATTTGTTCATTATAATGAACAACTCCACGAGTGTTAGGAAAACATAAAGGTACAAAACAGGGAAAGTTTTGACCATTGCCTGCCTTGCATGATTACAATGCTTCACAGAGTTTAATCTCAATTCTCATTTTGCAGAGGAGGAGATCGGGAATCTAGGACCTAAAATACGATAAGTCTCATTACATAACACATCTTGCAAGGACAGAGACCCCAGCGGGCCCGACTCCAAAGATGAAGCCGTAGCCCCAGCCTTTCTTAGAATACATCTACACGCACTCACTGGCTTTGTGACCCTACATATCATTGAATTGCTTTAACTTCTTATTTTCCTTGATCCAAGCTGCAAAGATGACCACAGCAATGACTGCTGCTATTTGTTTAGTGCCTTGCAGTCAACCCAAGCAATCCTGAACTCTGGAGCCCATGACTTCCTAATACTAAATGGAAAAAAAAAAGAGTCTAGATCCAAAGCTTCCTGGTCCCTTGTGCCTCCTTTTCTGCCTGTCTCTCTGCCCCTTCCCTTTCTTTCTCTGCTTTCTGTAAGGGGCTAATTAGGCTGTTACAGTCCCTCCAGGAAGCAGCAGAGCCTAGTCCACCTTGAAGTGGCTGACTCACCTGTGACGTCCTAACTCTTAAGCATGTTTCCTGTGGTGCACACTCTATCCAGGAAGCACGAGCACAATCACCCATCCTTCAGCATGGATATCAGAACCTTACACTCTCACCCATCCGCACTGCTGCCTTTCTAGGCCTGATTCCCATCAGACTCCTCTCACTACCCCATCTGCACTCGGCTCTTACTTTCCAGCATTGGCTTATCAATGTATCATCCACACTGCGGTCTGCAGATAAATTTTCAGCATGAACACAGAATCTTGTCCCCTGACCTGCTTATAGTCTCTGGTGGCTCCATGTTATTTTTAGGGTCTAGTCCAAGATGCTTGGGATTTATAAAATCTAACAGACCACACCCTCCTCAGGCCCCCCANCTCTTTCCTGATCTTCAGTATCTCCCGCCCTGTACTCAAGCACGAGTCCGAAGCCACAGTGGAAGCTCATGTTCAGTCCTTTGTTCCCTCCACCCCCAGGCCGGTGCAGGCTATTCCTTCCCTGGCCATGACTTCCCCCAGAGTTGTTCCACCATCTCATTGATCACACTTCTCTTTAAGTGTCTGGTTCTTTGGCTTGCCCCTTTCATCCTTGGCGTTCATGGAGATGGGGTAAGTATGCCAAAAGGAGTTATGCTTCTGTCTCCAGGGCCAGCACCTTTCCATTGGGAAGCATATTCACACTACCTGTGTATGGATAAATAGCCTAGCAAAATTCACTCCAGTTACACCATGGTATTGCCTGATTTGGCAAATTTAAGCAATTGGCTGTTGGAAATGCTGGAATGCAGCATATTCATCACCTCAGACTCTTACACAAACTCCACGATATCACTCTCTCCTCTCTGGTACAAGGGGAGTCCAGGGACCCTGCCCAGGCCTCTAGGTTTGCTCAGGCTGATCTTCAGCCCTTTGCCTAATCAAACACCTCCCCCCACCCAAGTAGATGCTTTTCACGCCCTCAGAAATCAAGGCTTCCCTGTGGGAGAGTCTAGACCAGTCTGTGGTCTCTATTCCTAATCCCTCAGAAAATGGAGATGAAACCGATTTGAAAAACCCCACCCCCCAGCCCTGCTGGTGGTAGCCCCAGAGGAACCACCTCCTGGCCACCCATGGGAGGCTGGTTTTCCATTGTTTGTTCTTTGGGGTAATGGAACAACCAGGCCTTCCCAGAGCCTTTGCTTCCTGTTAGGCACCCCTCCCAGCTCAATACCTTCAGTGCACCCCATCATCTTTGCTGGAACCTGTGAAGTACAGACTCAGAAATTCCTTTTTCACACCTGGAGTCAGAGGTTCAAAAACAGCAAATGACTTATTCCAGACAACACAGAGTGTGTGGTGGGAGCTGAGGTCCCCTCGAGGTACTGAAGGACATAGAACCTGCTTGGGAGCAACTGGAATGGAGATGAGGACACCTGGCATCCCAGTGGGGGGCAGTGAGGGGCCTGGTCTAACGCTGGCCCACTCCTGGAGTGGATTCTGAGAAGTGCCACATCAGAGATCAAGGAGAGGCAGGGAAGGGCTGCCATCAGGAGCAGCAGCCTTTGGTTTCCACGCTGTGGTCCTCTGCACTCAACATACGGTCCCCACACATAACTCCACGGTATTCCTGGTCCCAGTCTCCCTGGAAATCACAGATCTTCCTATTTACGAGCCCGACTTTGGTGCCTACACAGATAGGTCATAGTGCCCCCATCCCCTCGCTCCTGAGAAGTGCCTCCTGTAACCCACCCACCAGCAACTTTCTTACCCTTTGCACATCTCAAATGCTGTCTTCAACCCTAAAGTGAAGCTCCACGAATTGGTCCAGTCAAAGAAACCATCCTCCTCGAATCAGATCCATGGAAAAAGGTCGCGGTGTCATTGCCCGCGTTTGGATGCTTTGTGCCGGAGATACAAAGTGTCCTCAGAACAGGGAGTAGTTCACAAAGAAAGAGCAAAAGGAAGCTACGATCCAAGTCTGACAAACCGACAAACTCCTGCCTAGACAGCCTTCAAGGCTGCAGCGGCTACATTCCGGAAGCAGCGAAAAACAGCCTTGTCGGCGGAGACAACGAAACTTCAAGAAAGGGATGCTTGGGAGCTATGAAGGGATTGCTAAANGGATTGGGGGATGATTNTACTTACACCCTCACTCACACTGTGAGATCTGGATTTCCTGAGCTTCCCTACCAGAGTCCCAGCACACCACAGGCGGAGACTCAAAGCGCGGATGAGCTTTGAGGATAGGGAGGTGCCGGAGAAAGGCGGCGAATCCTCGTAACTGTTAANGGGAGACCAACAAGCCCTCTCCCCACAATGAAGAGCAGAAATCCGGATAGCGGGTTTTTTGTAGGCGGAACTGCGTCCTTGACCAGGTCAGGCTCATTTTCCAGGCCTACTTCCCCTGGACACATAGAAAAGATGCTCGTAATATTTGTTGGGTGAACGAGCCTCTAAAAATGAGTAAGCCCTTTAGAATTCCCCACACACACAATTGCTTCTTTTTACGTAGGGAAACGAAGCTCAGGGTGGGGTCTCCTACGTTTAACACTGAAAGAAACTGGAGTTCACTTATTTTGGGTTTTAGATATTCAAGACAGAGAACCATAGATTTCTCGAGGCAAAGGAGAACTGGAAATGAAGCACTTCCTATTCTCTCCTCTCTTCCTTCCTATACAAAACCCTTAAAAAGAAAAGGGGTGCAGAACCAGCAATTAAGAGGTTAAACAACAGCCTAAGCTTGCCTGGAGGTCCTGGCCTGANGCTCCTTCTTTCCCAGCTCTCTCCTCCATTCCCTCAACATCTGTCCCCCAACAGCTGGTTGCTGCTGGGCCTCTCTGCACATGGTGGGGGCTGGCGTCCAGGCTGTCAGTCTCCCCTGGGACCCTAGCTCTGAGGAAAGGGGTTGAAGGACCCCTCCCCATAAGCCAAGCAGAGAACGGGAACTTCAGTTAGTCCTGGAGCTCTAAGGCTCCCAACCCCATCCTTATAACTCTTTGTTCCCCATTCCCATAGTCAAAGAGAAAAGGGATAAGGACCAGGGTCCTTGGTCTCAGGAAAGTTGCTAGTTATCGACTTCTGAAAAGATTACTTCTGTTCTAGTGCCCCTGGGGCCATTCAAGCATATAGTGGTGCTCTTTGTGTGAATCAGGAAAACTGGATGAGAATCATAGGGATAGCAGAGAAAGGTCTTTGCCATTCTATATGCCTTACAATTGCAAAAAGTGGCAGCTGTGTCTTGACTGTAGAAGAGGCACAGGGACACTTAGAGCAATAAGTTGTAGAGCCAGGTGGCTGTGGAGCTTATCTGAGCATTACCTCTTACTACCTGACTGACCTTATCCCTTGGAGCTTCGGTTCCCCTCCCATAAGGTGGAGATGCTGACAGTGTCATACAGGGTGGATCACATGATTACATGAGATACAGGATACAGCAGATAAAAGGTTTGGTAGCCTCACTGTGTGCTCTCAATCATTGGTGATCTTGGGCTTTTCTCCTAGCACACGGGTCTTTTTTGCTACAAATGGGCACAACACTCTAGGAGACCGGCAGGCCACGGGGCAACAGCTGTAGGTAGGCACATCGAACTGTCTTATAGTGTGTTTGCTGATGGCAATGGAAAAATGAATACTCCAAAAAAGAATGTGACACCCCTCCACACACATACACCAAAATTTTCTTCAGTTCCTGGGGGGAAGTTAGGGGGAGGAATGGTTTCAGAAAAAAAAAGTAAAGAAATTAAAGCAAATCCTACTTCCTTGTTGGTGATTTTATGTTTCAGCCATGACTTGCCAAGAGTAGGGGGGTAGGTGGAGAATCAAATTGAACTTACAAGGGCTGGTGAGTTCTCTGGAGAAGGAACTGGAAAGACTGAGGCCAAAATGTCCAGAAACTTGGCCAAGGGTACATAATGGGGAACCAACTGCCCCCCACAAGTGCAAATAAGTCCGGAGCAGCACCAGACTCTCCAATTCCCCCATGCTTTGCAACTTGGCTCCCTGCTGAACTTGGAGTTTCTTCCTGACCTCTAACTTCTGAGCCACCAACACCCACTCTACCAATGGAAACTGAAGAAAAATCTACAAGATAATGTTAGGGAAGGGGGAGAGAGGAGATAGAATCTGGGATAAAACCCTTTCGTGGGGACAAGGTTAGAGGTTAGAAGCTCTTGGGAGCTTTCCAAAGTGTCCATTCCTTGGGGCCCTGGCACTGTCTTGCTCACCATTTTCCTCTACCCCGTTGGAAGATCTTGCCTCCCTTTGGCAGAACACTTCAGCCCACACCCCATCAGACCCTTGACCCCTGTTTCAGGAAACAGAGGCCTGGAGAAGCATAGCTGGCCTTCTCTTACCCCAGTTCTTGAGCGGGGAATTCTGCCTCCCACACACTATTATTCAACTCTCTGGGAAGAGTCCGTGTTGCTGCTGGGGAGACAATAGTCCTTGCCTGATCCTCTACAGGCTCTCTTTTCCCGTCTTGGGTTTTATTTGTGTAACTGGTGAGGCTGCCAGAGATGACTTATGCCTGCATGGAGACTGGCAAAGAGAGAAGGGATCAGAAAATCCACAACTCTACCCTTGTTATGGGCAAAATGAGCTTTTATTCACTCTATTTTCTTAACTTAGAATCTGGTTTTGTTTTGAGATCACCTGTCATTGTAAAAGGGTTATCAGTCAGAACCTCTTCTCAGAAATGGCCTGGCCAGACAGGCAGGTCCAGCTCTCCAAGCTGCCTGGAGAAATGCCATCACAGGTTCATGACTGGTACTCATCCTGCCAATGAGCATAATGGTTATAACTGAAGCATTCATATTCACCGTCATTTATGAGCCTTTATGGAGACTTCTCTCTCTGTGGCCTCCTTGGTTCAGGAGGCCATCTTGGGAAAGGAACATCAGAGCTGAGATGCTGTGACTTGCCCAAGGTCATAATTAGCCTCATAGAGTCTCTTGCCTCTTCCCAGGTTGGCTGTACATGCCACCCACCACACCAGTGCAGTGGGATGGGGAATTGGTGGCGGTTATAAATGATGGAATCAAGAGCCTAGTTTTGACTAGTCTTTCACATTTTTGTAAAGCATGACATCCGAGGAGTCTCAATCCAGCATGGAGATAATAAGGAGTTCTGACACAGGATAAAGCTACCCTGGCCTTTGTTATCAGAAGAGCCAGAAGAAGGCACCTGCCCAGCTTTATTCTAGAGAGAAAGGCCACTATCTTGGTGGGTTCTTGAGCTCTCTGGTCGCTGACATGTTCAAAAGGACCCCCAAACAGTTGTCTCTAATAGGAGTTAGGCCTAGAGCAGAAGGTGACTAGAAAATATCTATAATATGCATTTTCTGCCTAACTAAAACCAATAAAACATCAGCTAGAGGAGACCTCAATCTTTTGTTACACACCACACAGGCGTAACCTTCTTCTATGTACATGCACAGCAGTTGTCAGCACAAAGGTCCACCTGCACACCACACCCTTACCTCTGCAATGCTCCTTCAGAGAATCTGGAGGTGGAGAATGACATGAAAATCTTCTCACCCCAACTTGCCCTCCCACATGCTGGTCCAGATGTGTCCCCTGTCCTGAGCACCTTGCAAACCACTGGGGCGTGCACAAAGTTTCAGCAGTCACATGCAAGACCTGTACTCTCAACACTCACATGTGAATAGGACAACACATGCTTTTCTATGAAGGAACATACCCACTGTTTATATGCCGGACCCTGCTTGGTGACACACCCCCAGCACCACTGCTGGACCACACCACATAGATACATGCTCCTTGCACACAGTCCTAGGACCCATGACCTGAAGGAAGAGGCTGTTTCTCCTGGTTTCTCAGAGAACTGCAGTCCCACACGCTGCTAACTTCTTCCTGGGTTCAAGGACTCCTTTCCAGGTCCCTGGAGTTTCAAAGAGGACAAGGGTGGCCACCCACCACATTTCCTGACTCACAAGCTTTCTGAGACTGAGGTTTTCTCCGGAAGACTGAGTCAGTCATTCTCTCAAAAGAGAAGGGTGTGTGTGTGTGTGTGTGTGTGTGTGTGTGTGTGTGTGTCTGTCTGTCTGTCTGTCTGTCTGTCTGTGTGTAGGGGGAATATATACCACGGGACAGCTTTCTTCACTTCTGGAGAAAGTATTTGGAAGAAGGCATTGCTGGGAGGAACCAATTCCACATCATTGTTCAGCGGACTCTCAGCTTCCCGCCTCTATCTGGTAGATCCTTCGTGGTGCCCCTGGGTACTGCAGTGACCTCGACCGGGTCAGCAGGCGCCTGCTGCGTGCTTAGAAGCTAGGCGCCTGCAAGAGGTTGAGCGGCCGGGACCATGCAACTAGCAATGATGGATAGTGAGCTGCTAGGGAGCACGCTTTCGGCACCGCGGCGCAGACTACAGCCAGGTGGAATGCAACGGCCCGCCGCTCCGAGAGCACAGAGCTAGTACCTGAACCTAGGCAGGGCTGAAACGATGGCTGAGCAGTGGCGGGAGCAGGAGCCTGGAGTCATGACCCCAGATTCAAAAAGCGACCACGGCATGAGTTGAGGCGGAGGCAGAGATCGAGGTTGGTGGCTGGGACTAAGCACCAGGATCTGGGCTAGGGCCGGAGTCGGATGTGGCGTTGGCGCTTGGGGCTGGAGCAGACTTAAGCCCAGAACTAAGAACAGAGCAAAGCTAGAACTTGAGTCCTGAGCCTAGCTTAGGATCTCCCTCAACTGGATTTCAAGTGGGAACCAGAGCTAGAGAAGCAGCCAGATGGCGGCTAGGCTAGGAGCCGGACCGATCCCGGCCAGAGCCACGGATGTCAAAGTTCGACAGATCACAACTGGAGCCTGAGACTCAGAAAAGACCAGAGACGGAGCCAGAACCGTGACCAGGGCCGGTCAGACCTCAGGAACCCAAGGCAAATCGCCCGTCCGAACTCGTGCTGGCACTGGCGCTCTACCTGGAGCCTTCTATTTAAGACATTCAGAGCAGGAGGCTGGGCCAGTGCGCCGAGCCGCGTAGTGCTCTCGGGATGGCAGGGCTCAGGAGTCGGAGACCACAGGCCACACTAGTGGCCTAGACAACGCCTGTGCAAGGCCTGCGTGCACCAGCACTTGCTGGCCCAACCGCCGCAGCCTACCTGAAGTAGTCCATCTTGCAGTAGATTTCCTTGTTCTTGATGTAGCAGCTATTCTGCTGCCTCAGCGATGTGCGACACACAGAGCACTCGAGGCACCGCACGTGCCAGATGAGATTGTTGACCTGAGGAGGGGGCGGAGGTGGGGGTCGGCTCAGCGCGGGTCTCTTTCACGCCCACCCCCATCCTTCCCAGCCTCATTTGCAGAGAGAGACACTGAAGCTCAGAAGGGGCGTATGGCTTTCNTAGTTTTCTTCTATAATACGGAGGCCCAAGGAAATTGAAATAAACTCTTTCCATTTTCTAGCTGAAACTCTGGGCAAAAGGAGATCTCCCACGCTTGCCCAAAGCTGCAGCCCGTCAGCGGCTGAACTAGGACGGCTGAATGTAGAATGGACCTGTAAGGGCGTTGCTTCTCTACAGTCTTCAGGGCTTCCCTGCAGTTCACACCCACCGACATGCAGGCAACATCTACCCTGACTCACCTTGAGCAGATACCGGTCCAGAATCTCGAGGCCGCAACTGGAGCAGATATTCTTGCCTGCAGACGGCACGGAAGAGGCGGCAGAGGGCGGCGAGCAGACAGACGGTGTGCTGGGCGTACATGGGGAGGCTCGACCTTCGTCCTTGTCCAAAGCGCCTGCCAGGGCCTCGGTGTCTGACTGAGCCTGAAATGGGAAAGAGGAACAGCGAAGCGCTAAGCCGGACACCCGAAGTTGCCGTAAAGACAAATTTGGTTCCCTTGCGCACCGACTGACAACGAAATGTGCCAGGGATGTCGCACCCTAGGCTGGAGGACACGAATGAAAGGATCTATTGGAGAAGAAGGGACGACCCCCAACTTTTAACACAGCGTATCCTGGGTGCAGGAAGTAGCCAAAGCCCGCATTCCAGGCCAGAAAAACCAAGGCTCAACGAGAAGCGACTCCTATCGTCAATTCTCCAGCGCAGGGGTAGAGGTTGGTAGCCAGAAGGCTGAACCAGACGCCCTGGCCTGTGCTGTTGGGGGAACTCAGGGCCGAAAGCAGAGCCGAATGGACTCACCATGGCAGGCGGCGCGGTCCCTTCAAGACAGCGGGTGGTCGCTTTGCAGCCAGACCCTGGCTGGGCCATCACCTGGGGGAGGGGGAGGGAATGCAGGCGACGGCGGCTGCTGAACTGGCTCGGAGCTGTCAGAGCCCAGCGCCTCCCCGCGCCTGTTATATAAACCGGCGGTGAACAATGAATCCTAACTTTGTAGTGGGCATTTAAAGCCCTTCCCCACAAAAGCGGTGTCTCTCTAATGAAGCAATTTGAATTTGGATTGGGTTTTTTCCCTCTCTCTCCCCCTCTCCCTGCACTTAACCCGTGGCTCTTGAAGTAATCGCTTAGTTCCTTTGCAATCCAAGCCTCTGAGAGGGAAAAAAAAACACACGCACACACACAAACTACCTGCAATTAGAAATTGTCGTGAATGCCCAAGATAAGAGGTAGCCAGAGTGTCAATTCCAACTGTCAATCAGTGAGATCCATCAGGCCGCCCAAAGAATTGCAAATTTGATTTTTTAATGGTAGTAATTAAAAATCGAATTTTTTTCTTCCTCCACCCCCTCCCTTCTCCTGCTCTCGGCACAAAATGCAAAAAGGAGAAAAGAGAGAAAGAAAGAAAATAGAAAGGAGATGGGGGTGGTGGTGGTAGTGGTGGTGGTTCAGAAAAATAAAACCCAGAGCACTGGGAGCATCCGCCCTCCCGCCCGACGCGCGCCGCGAAATTGAAGCAGGGATATTGACACCGATTCAAATGCCTTTGGAAGGACCAGTCCAAGGGAAGCCCGGAGTCAAAGAGGGCGAGATCGGCAAATAAAACGAGGCCAAAAAAAGAAAAGAGAGGTCTCCTGGAGAAGGAAAGAGAACCCTCCCGACTCTTGGAGAGAGTCCGGGACCGGCCCCGCGTCGGGATTCTCAGCGTTGCGCCGGCATAACCCCCGGCGCATCGGCGCTATCAGCGCCTATTCAGACGGACAATACTGGCCTCGCCTCCTCTTGATTCGCCTATGTCTTTGCTAAATCGCTTTTTGAGAAATTCCTCCAACATTTGCATAATGTGTTCCCGCTTTCCGCGACC
>LZPO01087144.1:1035595-1046981 GCA_001675575.1 Neotoma lepida
GTCTCTCTCTCTCTCTCTCTCTCTCTCTCTCTCTCCCTCCCCTCCTCTCCTCTCCTCTCCTCTCCTGGCCTGGAGAGTCCAGAGGGTAAATATACAGTACATGGCATGCATAGCATCCCAAGAAGACAAGGCTTGTAGGTTATACTGGTCCTCCAAAACTTCTTAGGTAAGATAAGACCAGCTGAAACAAAATGGTGGTTGAGATTTACATAGTTTGGGAGGCAGAAGACAGTGGTCCAGGTAGAGATATGATGGCAAAGGTCCAGTGGCAGCAAACAGGTGGTGTGGGAGAAAGAGCGGGAAGTACATGCTCCCAGAATGATGATGGCAATGACTATGGCAGTGACATAACCACCATTTGTGTGACTTAGCTCTGTTCTGTATGCACCATCCTCTTCAATCCTCCTAGTAACTCTACAAAAATGATATGGTGTCCTTGTTTATTGGAATCTAGATTTTGAGTCTTGTCACTCCAAACAGAAACTCTTATCTTCATGCAGTTCCACACCTAGATTCTGATTAGATCCTCAGAAAAATCAAAACTAGAATAAGAGGCATGCAACTCAGTCCAAACCAAAATCCACAGACCGAGGGCAGCCTGACTTGGTACTAGCCGTAACATTGCCCCTTATTATTGGGTTGGCAAGTACTTCATCACTCCTTCAGCCTCAGCTTCTTCACCTTTGAGGTAGGGATGATAGCGGAGTCCAGCCTCCTAAGCACAGCCCCACCCAACTGTGAAATGCATGCCAGTGACTCGGAATGTCTGTCACAGTAACCAGCCCTTGAATGTTAGGGGCCACCATGGCAGGGACCCTCCAGATTTTGTAGTGTTTATTCTACTGGATACTACTTCAATTTCTTTCTGGAATATGCAGGGCACAATTCAAACACTCAAAAATTCTCCTGAATAACTTACCCAAGGAAGCAGCAGACCTATTATTCTAGCTCAGAGCATATCCAACTTCAAAGACAAAAACAAAATCACTTCGGACAAGAAATCTTCCTTCCCACAAGCCCAGACTCCTACAGCAGAATGAGACTAGATTGTCAAACATAGAGCAACTCGTTTAGTCTGTTCAGACAGGATACTCGTTTTCCTCCTGTAGTAGACTGTGGGCAGGTCACTCTACCTCTCAGAGCTCTAGTTTCCCAACTTGCAAACGGGGCTAACAATCCTCACTCTTCAGGGTTGGAGTGACAACTAACCAAACATTAAACATTAATACTTTTACAAATGTTGGCTCCATTCTGGAGCTGTGTTTAGTACCAGGCATCTATAATGTCATCATTTCAGCTCCCACTGGTCACTAATAGGATATGGTCATCTGGTCTTCTGAGGTGGATTTTGCCATCCTCCCCCCACCTGAGACTGTTGTCCTGAAAGGTTTGGGCTTGAAAAGGGGTTTCATTAGTAACCAGATAATTCTGTGGGAGGCCCCCAGCAGTGGTTCCACCCCGCCGGGAGTAATTCTAGGAAGGTAATGTGAGCTGGAGAGGCTGGAGACCCAGCTTCACGTTTATTTACTCTGACAGCTAAATTGGTGAGCAAGGGGGAAATCAGATGAAAGCCATTTCAGAGTAAATACTAAATACAAAATTTAAACATCAGGTTGTGACACACAGGGAGAGAGTAAATGGGAAGAGATGGAGGCAGCACACTCCTGTCCTGTCCAGGACTCTCTTCTCACCTTGTCACCTTGCTGGGCATTTCCTGTTGAGCAAAGGAGCACAGAATGGGGTACAAACAGAATGATCCTCAGCCAGCAACTTATCTCTCCTAGTTACAGTGCCCTTGGTAAAAATTGCAAGTTGTTTGAATCAGATGATCTGGGAAGTGATGGAGAGAACTTTGGACTCAGAGAGACATGAGGTCCAGTCCCAGCCTGGCCACTTTCTGCCTGGGTGAACTGGAGAAGACTGAGTCTCTGTTTCCTCAGCTGTGAGGACATTATCAGCCTCAGAAGATGATACGAGACGATTGGTGTCAAGTCTTTAGACATCCAAGCATACTGCAAATGTCTCTAGGTATAGTCACCCCAAATCACCCAGTTTGAGCATCCACTGAGTAAATCCAGGTTGGCAGGTATTTATGAAGCTTTTACTCCATCCCAGATTCCAGCTAGGACCAGAAAACACAGAGGGAGCTGACCTGGTCTCTGCCACAAAGGGCCCATCATCTTATTGAGGGACAAAAGTCAGGCTGCAGTGTGATATGATGAGTATCACAAGGGGTGCCTTGGGAGTAAGGAGTAGGGTGCTTCGTGTGACCCCTGAGTGGAGCACCAGTGGAGCACTCTGGGAGGTGGCCTTTCAGGAAGGTACTGAAGGATGAGTTGATGTGAGGCAGGCAAGGGCTGAGGCAGGGTTGGATCAGAGTGAAGACTATGGACCCAGACAGTGTGTACTGGGGTTGTGTGTAGAGAGGAGGTAGGTGGAGCTAAAGGGGAGAGAGACCACATGGGAAGTTTGGGTCTATGAATAGGCAGCTCTATGGTCTCTGTAGATGTATATAGGATGGAATGAAGGGCTCTGGAAGTTTGAGATGATGCCTAGTTCAGTTACACACTAGTTGTGGGGTTCTAGAGCAATGACAAACTCCAGGAGCCTGAGTTTCCCCATCATAAAACAGGACAAACAGAAAATCCTCTTAGAAGTATTGGGATATTCCAGGAATCCATGATGCATCTTCAAGTTAAGAACTTCATTCTGGGCTGCCAAGATGACTCAATGGGTTAAGGACTTGTTGCCAAGCTTGATGTCTGACTTCAATTCCTGAGACCCACATGGTGGAAGGGTGTCCACTGATTGCCACACATATGCCATGTGTCACATGTACTGCCACAAATACACACATGCAACATATAAATACACAAAGTGAGTAAATAAATGTAATAATGGTAATAATAACAATAATAAACCTGGCACTGGTCCAGTGTCTAGTAAATATTTCATCACACAAAGCCATTGTCATCATTCAGAATGCATGGGTACAGACACTAGATGAGTGGAGTCCTTCAGGACGACCAGGCATCTCCTAGGGAATTGTGCTTCTCCTATACTCCCTCTGCACAGTCAACCTGTTCTACTCCATCATTTCAAATGTAAACATCCCTCAACTGGGAATGAGACCTGTATAATATGCTAAGGAATATCAGCTTCAAAACATAAACTGGGAGGGGACCAGAGACCTTTAAGCATGTAGACGACACAGTCAAATTAGGGGTTTGTAGAGATGGCAGGCAGTTGATGTGAGGACAGATTTGAGGGTGGGGAGTGAGTCCTGAGCTACTGCAAGGGAGAGAGAGGTGATGAGGAAGCTGTGGGA
This sequence comes from Neotoma lepida, assembly GCA_001675575.1. Classification (NCBI taxonomy): domain Eukaryota; kingdom Metazoa; phylum Chordata; class Mammalia; order Rodentia; family Cricetidae; genus Neotoma; species Neotoma lepida. Next base: position 1,038,924 of record LZPO01087144.1, read on the forward strand.
ACAAACAGGATGGGAAGGAGTATAATGAAGAGATATCTGGTTTACTGTTGTGTCTAATCACATACTTATAACTACATACAACACATCAATTCCTAAACTGGCTTTATATATTAAAGTTATGTATAATATTAGATGATAGAATCATGTATATTGCATACTTGTGTAGAATCATATGTTGTATACTTGTGTATTATATATGATCCTTTAGATTCATGTATTCAATATCTGTACATATATTTTTATATTATATGACTAGTGATATCAGATATAACTTTATTATGTAGTGGAAAATGGCAAAGCTAACTCTGGGGTTTTTAATTTCTAATTATTTTCTCTATAGGCTGGACAATTAGGGACAGGCAAGGAGATTTAATAAGCTCAGTTTGGTCAGGGTATGGGGGCAGGAGGTGTGTTCAGGAGGACATTCAAGAGGCTAGCATTGGGAGACAGACACGGAAGTCTCAGGAGCTGCTGAGACATAGGAAGAGTGGCCTTGTCTGCTTTCTGGGAGGGACCTAGCACACGAGGTTTATCTTTCTTTCAGTGGTGATCATTTTTAAATGACAAAGCAGATTGTATAGGGATAAATGCTGACATAGGACTTGTATTTCAAAAGCAGAAAGGCAGTAACTGCTTTGGGTCAACCTTTAAGGATGTATAGAAAGATATGTTAGACAAGGGGTGGAGTGGGCAATCATTCCTTTCCTTTCTGTCTTGTTCAGTGATGCAGTCCAGGTAGCGGTGGTGGCGGGGGGATCTGGGAGATTCTCTAGTTTGGAATATAGAGTCTCTTGTGGCTAGGGGGATGGCACATTGGGGCAGACTGCAAAAGTGCATGAACGGGTTTATTCTACACATGCAGGTACTTGGACAGACATTACTTCCACAGCAATTAAATCCCAAGTGCTCTCACGCCAGTTATTTGTCCCCTCCACCCCACCCCCGCCAATGCACTTCTTAAATCCTTGGTTTAGCACAGGTGTTTTCCGGGAAATCATTTTGTTCTTGTCTTTGTCATAGTATGTGACTATGCCTTGGGATTAGACTTTATCATCCTTACACTCTCTCACCCAGCATAGTCTATGGCTGTGGAATGTTTCTTTGGCTGGGGGAAGGGCAGGAACAGCATCTCAAACAGTGGAGGTTTTAGGAAGAAAAAGGTTACGACCATTTTAATGTCATTTCTACCTTAGGAAAGTCACAGGAGTCATGAAAACAATGTCAGTCGGTATCATCAATAGTCCTAGTAAAAGTTGGACTGAATGTGGAGGGAAGAAGGTAAACCCCCAGTGTCCTGTGGCCTGGGATAGGTTCTCATGGGTCTGAGGCCACTAGGGAGAGCTTGCCTGAGAGTGGATCCAACCAGAGGAAACACAGTCCAAAGACAGACTTTTGAACATATCATTTGAACACCGGACTTTTCAGTTACATGAGCCAATAAAATTCATACTACAGGGTGGTGGGTTGGAACACTGATTTTTGTCACTTGAGCTGAAAGAGTTCTCACTGGGACTGGAAAACTAACTCAGGCACATCTGATGCCAGTGCTCATATGGCTTGGTTTCCTCTATGCAGTACAGTGATAACAGGATGGGCACAGGCAATTCCCTATTCCAGAGGCAAATAAGAAACTAGCAATAGGAGGCTGGAGAGATGGCTGCTCTCCCAGAACACCAGTACCAGGGTTCCTAGCACCCACAGGGCCACTTACAACTGGAACTCCAGTTCCAGGGGACTTAACCCCCTCTTCTGGCCTCTGAGGGTACTGCATGCACATGGTGCACATACATGTAGGCAAAACACTCATACACATGATAGAGGGGAAAAAGAGAAAGAGTGACAATGCACATCATTATGTCACTTGCTTTCTGTATTTTCTGTAGATACCATGATGGTGTCTATGGCTGTGGAGTGGGTATGTTTCTTTGGCAGGAAGACATTCCCAATAACAGGGCAGTCTAGCGCAGATATGAATTTCAGGCTTTGAGGGCCCACAGTTTTTTGTTGTAATTACTCCAATATTGCTATAGTGGAAAATGTCCTGAGACATTATGTGGATTCATGAGGTGTGTTCTAACTAAAACTTCCTTGGACCCTGAAATTTGATTTTCATGTGCCACAAGATGAGAGTCTTTTGACTTTTTTCCTCAAGCACCTACATTCACAGCTGTACAAAAAGAGGTAGCATGTGTCACTCTGCTGAAGCAGTGCATACTTGGGTAGATGTCTGTAGTCNTGACATTTGTAGATTCTACTCTTCTACTGTGCTATGTTTGTCTTACTATAATGATGTACATGAGGTAGGCTACTTTATAGCTAAAGAGGTTAATTTCAGCTCACAGTTCTGAAGGTCAACCAGAGGTCAAGATATTGCATCTAATGATGCATCTTACTGACAGGGTCCTGAGGTTTACATGTGAGGTATACAAGATGAGTCACAGGGATATGTGTGCATGTGGCCTTCTTCCCCTTCTTCCTCCTTCCTCATCTTCCTTTTCTATGTAGCTGGGCTGGCCTGGAACTCATTATGTAGACCAGGCTGGCCTGGAACTCACGGGGATACACCTGTCTCTATGGCCTAAGTGCTGGGATTAAAGGTGTGTGCCACCACTCCTGGTTCCACTGTCCAACCTCTTAATACTTCACAATGGGGGTTCAGCTTCATCACAAGAACCCTTGAAGAACACACTGAAACCATACCTCTATTAGCTGTGTGATCCTGCCAAAGGCATATCATCTCTTTGGGGTTCCCCTACATTCCACCTGGACAACAAAGGAGTGAGGTGGGATGGTCTCACAAGTCTTAACTCTCAAACAGGATCCTGGTATTGAGATCAGCAAATTCATTGAGCATGTGTTACATGACAGGCACTGTCTTAAAAGTCAGATGACATAGCAGTGACAGAGTTCTTTCTTGTAGTCAACATTATATTTAAACAAAGAGACAGATAGCAAATTATATAGAATGCTGGGTAGTGGTTCTATTTAGAAAATTAAAAAACAAGAACTGGGAGGTAGCAGGGATGTAGTAGGCAGGCCAAGGACAGCCTCTTAATCACTTACATGTGAGTAGAGAAAAGACCAGATGGTGTGGGCCCATGAGCATCCCAGGCAACAGCAGCCGCTAATGGACTTCTCAGGGAGCTGCTCCCTTGCACCCAAAGGAACAGGGAGGCCACATGGCTAAGTGCAGTCATCAGGGGAAGAAGGGGCCACAGGGTAGACAGATAGATAAGCACAAGTCGTTTGGGATCATATGGCTCTTTGGATTTTATTCTAGATGTGATGGAAAGCCATTAAAAGTGACTTTTTTTCTTTTTTTTTTTTTAAAGTCTTGCTCTGAGGTCCATGCTATCAGTGGCTTTCTGAACTTAAGTGGTTCTACTTCTCCCTCTCAAGTACTTGAGACTACAGATATATGCTACTGTATATAGCTTGAAAAGGACATTTCAAAAGAAATGTTAAAAAAAGGCTTCTTGGGTCTGGTGACAAGATGTTAGCCGAGCTGCTTGAGGCCTGAGACACAAGTTCAAGGCCTGCCTGGGTTACAGAGTGAGACCCTTTCTCAAAATGAAAAAAACACTAAAAGGACTGGATATGTGCAAATTCCTGGTTCTTTTGTGCAATATCTTTTGTGCAAATTCTCTCTGTGAGAGCAACTTTAGAGGCAGGGGACATTTAGCGAGGCATTGCAATAGCTGTGACTTGAGCACAAACAGGAGTGCTGGGTGAGTAGTAGTCAGATTCAAGGTGTTGGGAAGATGGATCAGATAAGAGCAAGAAAGAAAAAAATAAATAAAAAAAGAAATCAAGAACAAATTTGCTGGGTTCAAATATTTTACGAACAGTGATTACACACAGGAAATGTTTAACTCTTAACTTACAAGGCAAGAATATCTTGTTCTTTTATACACTAGACCAGAGGTGAACGTACGGATTTGGAAATAAGCTGCTCATTTTCATAAACAGGAGACAGGGCTGTAGAACATTGGCTTTACCTATTCACAAGGCGCTCTGGGAAGACTCTATTCAGGTGATCCTTTCCCTCAGAACAGAAAGCCACCAGATCAGGGTGATGCTGTGCACCTGAGACAAGAGCTGAGCCATCGACACTTCATGCCTCCTACCTCAGGATTTCCAACAAACAAGTCAAAACTAAAAGTGAGATGATTTTGACAAAATAGCAAACCAGAGAAAATTTCAAAGTACAGACCACCTCTCTTTCCCCCCACAAGACAGCATTTCCTTGTGTAACAGCCCTGGCTGTCCTGGAACTCGCTCTGTAGACCAGGCTGGCCTCAAACTCAGAGATACACCTGCCTCTGCCTCCTGAGTGCTGGATTAAAGTGTGCATCACCACTGCCCGGCCAAGATAACCTCTTAGTAGCTGTCAGGTTAACACTTGTATTAGGAGCTTTCATCAGACCCCTTTCAGCACATTAACAATGCACACGGTCATTCTTTCACAGCTTCTACTTAGAGAGAGGGACATTCCACGATACATGCTGGGACTTCAAGCTCCCATACTCCTTCCAAACAATCACCTGTGCCCTGAGACCACCTTCATCATCTCTAATGGCAGAGCTAGGCAGGCACAAGGGTGAAGCGACTGGGCCCATGGATCCTTCTGGAGAGAAGGCACCTAAATGTAGCACATCACCTGAATCTGCTGGCCAATTTGAGTGGAGCCAGCCTACCAGAGAGCTATGATCCAGTACATGGATGAAGGACGATACAACCACATAGATACCATCTTGCGTTTATTCACATAGAGGGGTAAGAATTGGTACAAATCATAGACATTGTTTAAATACAAATAAATAGTTCTAGTTTCTAAAGAAACAACTCTAGATAATCCTAAGTATTTTCTAGGTTCCTATTAAAAATAGAAGGCTATTGGCGTCAAGGTCTATTCCACCACAACCCTTTGAGAACTAAAGGATGAAACGGTGAATTCTATACTCTAAGAAGTTACCAGACAAATGGGAGCCAGTGTTCCCACTTCCCTGAATGAGCTCCTAAGTGGAAGGAGAGTTTCTTGCATCATAGATACACACACTAATAAATTCAGGAAGTATTCGATATCTAAAGATAGCTAAAAAGACCAGCCTTGGGAAAAATGGTAAGAATTCCTCTGAAGCAGTTCTGTTGACTCTAAAACCTCAGAGGTCGAGTCAAGTGTCTTAACCTCAGGGAGACTTGAGTTTCTACAATCCAAGTCATCATGGGTGGCACCTGCGGTGAGTGACAGTGATTTGCCCAGCAGAGAATGGTGCTGCTAATCAAACAGTCTGTCAGGTCTGGCACCAAAATGATCAACACTGAGCTGAAGAAACACATACCCAAGGCTGTCCGTTTATGTTTGTCTCTATACTATCATATTCAGTATGTCCAAAGAGACAACGATATCTGGGGAGAAGCATGCTGTCAGAATAAGGCTCACTTTTAAGCTGTGCAGTCTTCCAAAATGACAGAACACACGTGGTTGTTATGTCTTGGTGCCCGAGCACTGGCTGCACTGCCCTCCTTAGCTGTACAAGGTCATTCAGCTTTTTACAACCCCAAAGAACTGTTGGAAAGTAATGGTGGAGAGTAACCAATGTAGTAAACTTTAGATTTTCAGAGAAATTTTCTTTCTACTTAGATTGATCATGATATGATTCTAACTGGAACAATCTCATGCTAGAAAACAGTCTGTGAGGGTATTAAAATCCAGGTTAGTAATAACATTTGGTATTACAGAAGGCAAGGTTATTCAGATTTAAAACCATGATTGCCAAAGAATAAAAGCTGGATTTCCAAACAGAAAACTGCTGTGATATAAAATGCTAAATTTGATTCTACACTTTGTTGACATAAACAATTTTAAGACATACACCACGTTTTCCTAATTGAGATTTGGAAATAATAAGCATAATTCTTAAACAGATTGCTACAACATTCACTCAAGGGATCAGTTGCTTTTTGCCAAGAATTCTCTTTTTAGTCCAGCTGAAGGATTTCCACAGTAAATTCTCAAACAGTTCTAAAAATGACTGAAAATGTCTTACTTCCCACCCTCATCCTTATCTTTTGTTTATGTTGACAAGATGTGTATACATAAAAGTGCTAAAAGTTGTTGGTGGCTGTTAATAAATTAGTTTCCTGATTTAAGTAACAACTTTGTATACTTGTTTTTCTCTCTGGCACACTGTGTTTCTGGAGTTACAAATCCAAACAAAGCAGCCAACTAGAGCAGCTCAGTGTTCAAATCACAGTTTGGACACATTCCTATTTATTCTGGATGATGCTCAGTTCCACACATAGTTCAGGGAAGACACATCCACATGAATACCAAACACGTTATGTTAGCAGCCCTACCATGTGACTGTGTTGTTGACAGTACCATTCACATCTACAAGTACAAAGGAGAAGAATTTCAAACGTGGAGACCATTGCTTTCGCTGCTCTGGTAACTCATCATCATCTTCGAGACTTCCAGGCTGTCCTAGAGTAAGGAGTAGTCCTTTTCTTATCTGGTGGTTTAAAGTAGGAATAAACAGGTGCTGCTGGATACTCTGCGTCAGGGTTTTCTGCCATCATTTTCAGCTTCGCTTCAATGGCTTTTATCTTTGCAGTGACACTGGAAAAGGACAGCAGAGGATCAGAATGCACCTGTGGACATTCAGAAAACCCTCACATCTTTCCCCTTCTTACACTGATGTGTATTAAGGAAGCCATACAACATGAAACTGTAAACATGAACCAAGACAACCAGTTATGTTTTTATATCATAAGCCTAGGCACAGTTTTGCGTACTTCACATGGCCTTATATAGTTAGCTCTCAGACACAGACACCAGGTGGCATCTCAGAACCTGTCAGAAAGTAGTAGACGAAGATAGGATTGACAATGACGTTAGAAGGTAGGTTATAGTTCTTATTTTGCAAACATTAAATGGCTAGCAAGTGAGAGTTGAGATTTGGATACAAACTGGCTCAAAACCCCATGTTATTAACTAATACACTAACTACCATACCTTTTCAACCACTGAGTAGTATCAAAAAAAAAAAAAAATCTAGAAATCTTATCAAGTCTCTTTTGTTCTGTCTCTCTCTTTTAATTTATGTGTATGGATGTTTTACCTGCAGATATGTCTGTGCCTTGAGCCCCCAGAGTCTAGAAGATCCCCTACAACTGGAGTTACAGATGGCTGTGAGCTAGCATGTTGGTCCTGGGAATTGAATCCAGGTCCTCTGGAAGAACAGCTAGTACTCTTAACCTCTGAGTCATGTCTACAGCCCCAAGTTTCTTTTTATTAACAAATATGATACAGTGAGCCAGATACCCACCATCCTCTAGACTCTTACTGCTTCTAATCCTTCTAATAACTCAAAAAGGGTTACCCTCAGGATTTTATGGGATAAATGTACCCAAAAGTCATAAGGCTAACAAACTTCAGAGCTAAGATTCCATCTGTCTCTTTGTCAAAAAGCCTTTGCTTTTTTCTCTACATCAGAGAGGCAGCTGCATAGCTCTGTAAACATAGAAAGGATGAAGTGAGGGGATGCTGCATGAGCTGAGAGGCATTTAAGTCTGACTAGGGACACTGCAATTGCTGGAGTAAAATGCAAAGCACTCAGGCAGTAACATGCTGCCTCGAAGATTCCCCATTTTTCATTCTTGGTGCTGTCAATGGTCTATAGCTAGTGAGAAAAATTTGCAAGGAATGTCCACATGGTCTTCTAGAGATCTTCAAAGGGCATACAGTGGTTGAACATTCTCATACATTTTCATAGGCAACAAAAGATGGCCAGCCAAACTAGTGGAAACGCATGAACTATGGACCAATAGCAGTGGAGCCCCCAAGGTGCTGGACTGGGTCCTCTGGATACTCGACACAGTAGTTTAGAGTGAACTGTTTAGGGGGCCTCCAGGCAATGGGATCAGGATCCATCCCTAGTGCATGAGCTGGTTTTTTTGGAGTGCAATGCCTATGGTGGGACACCTGGTGCAGCCTACGCACAGGGAGGAGGGTCTTGGACCCGCCTCAAGTGAAAGTACCAGGGTCTGGGGACT
>LZPO01087145.1:8648-48805 GCA_001675575.1 Neotoma lepida
AAAAATCCTCAGTGTGGGAGAGATGGCTCTGTAGTTAAGAGCACCGACTGCTCTTCCAGAGGACCTAGGCTTGATTCCTAGCACCCACATGGAGGCACACCCCATCTGTAACTCCAGTTCCAGAGGACCCAACAACCCTCCTCTGGCCTCCAACAGCACCAGGTGCACATTGATGCACATACATGCAGGCAAAACACTCATACACAAAAAATAAAAATAAATCAAAAAAATTATTTTAAAAGAGAGTGTCTGTGGCAGTGGGTGTGGTAACGCATGCCTTTGATCCTAGCACTCGAGNCAGAGTGAGTTGGAGGCCAGTCCGGTCTCTCTAGTGAGATCCTGTTTTAAAAAAGAAAAATCTTCAACTAGAAGCACTCATATTCAATGAGTTTCCTAAAGCTTTCTCTCTGTGGCCACAGTTTTGGAGATTTGGAATCTAGACTTGACGGGGGTGGGGTGGGGAGGGTGGCTAAGTTCCAGGACTCACTGCCTGTTCGCTGTCCACAGATAGTGATATCTCTTCAGAGGCCCTGGTCATCTGTGTGCTCAAGTGACAAGGGCATGGGTTGTTTCAGATGATGTCAGGCTGCCCAGGCCTTTGATTCCCGCAGGGGGTGAGGTGGCTCCTCTCAGATCCAACACAATACCCTCTTTCTTCTGTTGCAACAGGAATGAGTGTTGAATTTTGTCGGAATAAGACCCTTTGCTGCCATCTGCTGGAAGTATCTCATAACAGCCCATTAAAATACACGCATTGAACTTAACAAAACAAGAGAAATCAGTGACACACAGCAGTGCCTCTTAGAAGTGCCTCTGCAGCCCAGCACTCCTTGCTGGAGTGGCTCTGAGCTGGCCTCCAAGACAGAAGAAAATTGGATCAGTGATGAAATTTGAAGTGCTTCTAGCATAGCTCCTGGTCTGTGCCATGCAGCTCTGTCCTCAAGAAGGGCCAGGCAGTGCCTCAGCTGGAGCAAAGTGAGGGTAAAGACAGGGGCACAGACAGCAGCCCTGGTCATCCACTGTCTCCCACTGTCCCATGGCCCAGCATCCTCTGACTAAGTCTGAAAGAGGAGCCCAGAGAGGAGAAGAAGGGCCTAGGGTCCTTAATGAGTCTCATCCATTATTCTCTGACCATGTCTGGCTAAATTCCTTTAAACTGTGGTTCCCATCACCATTCTACAGCAAATGCCCTCTCTTGATGCTGCTCCACTCTCCTGGACATTCTACTCACTCTTGTCATGGTGGGGGGAGGTTCAGACTTTCCCCTGACAGCCTGAATGTGTGACAATCAGGGTTGGTGAATTCAGCAGACAGGGTTCCCATGGGGCCAGGAATCATCCACTGTGTCTGCAATATATGCCTGACATTCCCAATCTGTTACCTTCTCACCAAGAGAATTGTCCTTGTCAGAGCATTTGGGGACCTGGGGACCCAGTTAGTGAAGGGAAAATGGAGTCTGAACCAGGCATGATGACAAATGCCTATAAACCCAGCACCTGGAAAGCTGGCGCAGGAGGATCAAATCCAAGGCCAGCCTGGGCTACACAGTGAGTTTGAGGCCAACTCATATGTACCAAAACCTTCTCAGAAAGAAAGAAGAAAGGAAAAGAAAGATAAATGATTCACTCTTTTCCTGTTTGTCAGCTTGCAGATTCAGGTTGACTTCCAAGAGCGCCTGAAGATGAGCAGTCATCTTGGGGACTCACTGAGGTTGGGTTGAGGACTGTTCAAGTCCTACCCTGCAGGTGCATTTCTGCACTACAAAGCTTCCGTTCTAAGGGAATATGAGAGCAAGAAACCCATCCTCCTGAGGAGATGTCCATGGAAATTAGCCCCTGGCTAGACATGATGCACGCCTCTAATTCCGGCACTCCAGATGCAGAGGCAGGCAGATCTCTGAGTTCAAAGTCAGCCTGGTCTACATAGTGAGTTCCAGGACAGCCAGGGCTTTATAGTGAGAGAGACTGGGTCAAAAAAAAAAAAAATAGAAACTAGCTATTGATTGACACCCCAATGAGGCCCTAGACATACCTTGAATTGGGGAGCTCCCTGGGTCACACTGGGTCCTTCAGGACTCCCTGCTGTGTCAGACAATGAGACATATTGAGGCTGAGAGGCTCCACTACCTCAGAACCTTCCCTAGCGGATGGCCTGACATCTCCCAGCCCTACCCTGGCAGGCCAGCCTCTGCCTGCTCCTCTTTACCCCATCCATCTGTCTGGGCCCTACAACTGCAGCTGATTGTGGAGAAGTATGGTTCTAGGAAGGCTTCCAGAGCTGTGGGATGGCCAGCCAGGGTCCAATAAGGCACCAGGAGATCAAGGTCAGGCCATCTACGTGGAGCCTGAGGAGGGACTGTGAGCTAGCTTGCCTGCATGTGAACAAGCGGAGCTGTAGTGTCATGTGCTAAATCAATCCTCCAAGGGCAGGGCTGGTGCTCAGCAGACAAGGAAGCTGCCTCCTACCCACAGAAGACATGGAACATAATAGGCCTCAGACCAGGACAGAAGGGCTCAGTTGCACACCAGCAGACTGTCCCTGAACATGGACACTTGCCTATCCCGGGGCACAGTACATCTATCTGCTGGTGTACACCGAACATCACCTTCCTCACAGCCCAGAGAGTGCAGAAGCCCTGAAGCCACAGCATGAGGAAGACAGCCAAGGGCCTCCAGAACTTCAGGCACCACACGTTCCCAGGTTGGGGCTAGTCGTTTGGGCGATCAAGTTTGAAATATTAAGTTGTCACCTGAGGCCTTTATAGAATGAGGAAAATAAACAGTAGATAAAACACCCTTGGAAACAGAGAAAAGAGAAAGGTACCCCACCCTGGCAGGGATGGGCATTTCCCACTCCATCTGCCTGATGTAACAATTACAAGTGCTGGCAGGTCTGGAACGCCACCCTCCCCAGAGCTTGCCTTCCCTGCCCACGGCTTTATAATGCCGCCTTTGTTTGAGCTCAGCTAGCTGCTTCCTGGCTTGACAGGCAGAAGGTCCTTTCATTCTTTTAAAGGTTACTTTCCTAATTTTTCACATGAACATTTAACAAAGTCCAGAGTCCACCAGAAACTTTCTGTCCCTGAAAAAAATGCACAAGTGTTTGTGTGTTCAGCCCAGACCCTGTCTTCTGCTCAGAGGTTTTCCTCTCCTGTCTTTCACCAGATCTTCTGCCTAGTCCTGTGGGAACAGCTCACCTGCTGGAAACCACCAGGCTACAGAGGTTCTAGGAGTTCATTCCAGCTTTACCCCATGTCCCAGGAATGCGGCAAGTGCAGGCACATCTCATGTATGTCTGTAAGACTTCTCTNAAGGAGCTACAACTGTGCACAAGCCAGCTCACAGGGCCATTTTTAAATGTGGGTTTGTTGTGAATTTTCTTCAGTAAGTTTTTTCTCTTAACAAAAAGTCACTTCAAACAAATAAATATCAAATGGTATACGTCATACTTAGCAAAGGTCAAATACACATTTTCTTGGTATTATCCACAGGAATAATGACATTTTCAGAAGCGTTCCCATCCTACCCACTTCCCACCTTAAAAAAAAAAAAGTCAACCTTTTATCCTCTATAACTTTTAGCACTAGATTCTCAAATTATGTATGTAATCTAATAAAATCCAAGCAATTCAGGGACTGTGACATCTAAATCAGTATGTATAAATATGTATAAAATTCTATGTCTCATTAAAATAAGGTATATTTAATATATAAATTAATATACAAATGATCATGCCACATGTTTTCTTTTCCTTTTTCTCTCTCTTTCTTTTTAAACTCATTTATTTATTTTCCTTTTTATTTTGGTTGTTGTTATTGCTGTTGTTTTCAAACAAGGTCTCATGTGACCTAGGCTGGTCTCAAACTCCCTATGTAGCTGTGGATGACCTTGAACGTCCTTGTTTATTTCTGTTCCCACCTTCCAAGTGTTAGGGCTACAGGTGTCTTTCACCATGCTTGGTTTGTACCTTGCTAGGGTCAAACCTGGGGCTTCCTGAATGTTAAGCAAGTCCTCTACCAACTGAGCTACATCTCCAGACTCATGAGTTTTCCTTTTCTTTTTTCTGGGGGTGGGCGTGGGGGGTTTCAAGACGGGGTCTCATTATGTACCCTTGGCTGTCCTGGAACTCACTATGTAGACCAAGCTGGCCTCAAACTCAAAGAGACCTGCCAGCCTCAGCCTCCCAGGGGCTAGGATTAAAGGCGTGTGCCACCACGCCCGGCCCCCATGAATTTTCTTAAAAGACAACAAAACTCTAATATCTTGACAATGTTACAGAAGAGACCCGTGTCAAGCTATTAGTGAGCAAATTCAGCTAATTTACATCTACTTGTTTCACAACGGCCACGTTTGAGCAATGAAGACAATTCAAGTATATTTATTTTACTAAAATTAACCTCCAGGGTGATGCCTAAGGAGCTTTGCAAATACTTTCTTTCCTGTGCTAGAGACTGAACCCAGGGCTTTGTACATGTGAGATAATCTCCCTACCACTGAACTGCATCCCTAATATTTCTTTCATTTTTTTTTTTTTTTGAGACAGGATCTTGCTAGGTTGCCCAGGTTGGCCTTGAACTTGAGATCTTCTTGCCTCATCCTCTCAAGTAGCTGGGATTATAGGCCTGAACCACCATGCCTGGCTCAATTACATATCTTTTCCTTAATATTTATTTATGCATGTACATATGGAGGAGCACACACAGGCCACACCTGCAAATAGATCTATATCCATCACCCTGCACAAAACTCGAGTCCAAGTGGATCAAAGACCTCAACATAAAACCAGTTACACTAAACCTGACAGAAGAGAAAGTGGGAAATAACTTTGAATGCATTGGCACGGGAGACCACTTCCTGAATAGAACAACACCAGTAGCACAGACAGTAAGATTGACAATTAATAAATGGGACCTCATAAAACTGAAAAGCTTCTGTAAGGCAAAGAACATGGTCAATAAGGCGAAATGGCAGCCTACAGAACGGGAAAAGATCTTCACCAACCCCATATCTGATGGAGGGCTGATCTCCCAAATATATAAAGAACTCAAGAAACTAGATATCAAAAAAATCTATTTAAAAAAATGGTGTGCAAACTGGGCAGTGGTGGAGCACACCTTTAATCCCAGCACTCGGGAAGCAGAGGCAGGAGTGTCTCTGTGAGTTTGAGAACAATCTGGTCTACAGAGTGAGTTCCAGGACAGCCAGGGCAACACAGAGAAACCCTGTCTTGAAAAAAAAAATTGAGGTGCAGATCTAAACAGAGAATTCTCAACAGAAGAATCTCAAATAGCCAAGATACACTTAAAGAGATGCTCAACATCCTTAGCCATCAGGGAAATGCAAATCAAAACGACTGAGATTCCGTCTTATACCAATCAGACTGGCTAAGATCAAAAACACTAATGACAGCTTATGTTGGAGAGGATGTGGAGTAAGAGGAACACTCCTCCATTGCTGATGGGAGTGCAAACTTGTACAGTCACTTTGGAAATCAATATGGTGGTTTCTCAGGAAATTGGGAGTCAATCTATCTACCTCAAGACCCAGCTATACCTCTCCTAGGCATATACCCAAGGAATGCTCAATCATACCACAAGGACACATGCTCACCTATGTTCATAGCAGCATTATTTATAATAGCCAGAACCTGGAAACAACCTAGATGCCCCTCAACTGAAGAATGGATAAAGAAAATGTGATACATTTACACAATGAAGTATTACTCAGTTGTTAAAAACAATGACATCAGGAAATTTGAAGGCAAATGGATGGAACTAAAAGAAAATCATCCTGAGTGAGGTAACCCAGACCCAGAAAGACAAACATGGTGTGTACTCACTCATAAGTGGATATTAGCTGTAAAGTAAAGGATAACCATGCTACAATCCACAGCCCCAGAGAGACTAGGTAGCAAGGAGGGCCCAAANGGGGATGCATGGATTTCCCTGGCAAGGGAAAATAGAAGAGATCTCCTGGGGCCTGGAGAGATGGCTTAGTGGTTAAGAGCACTGGCTGCTCTTCCACAGGTCCTGAGTTCAATTCCCAGCAACCACATGGTGGTGCACAACCATCTGTAATGAGATCTGGTGCCCTCTTCTGGAATAAAGGGGTGATACAGATAGAGCACTTACAAAATTAATAAATATATCTTTAAAAAAAAAGAGATCTCCTGGGTACACTAGGGGCGGGTGGGCATGGGAATATGAGGGACCGGCTTGAAGGTTGACGGAGGCAGAGAATAATGAAAGACATGTTTTGATAGGGGGGCATTTGGGGGTCAGGTAGAAACCTGATGCAAGGAAAACTCCCACGAATCTACAAGGATGACCCCAGCTAAGGCTCCTAGCAATAGTGGATAGGTAGCCTGAACTGGCCACCTCCTGTAATCAGATTGGCAACTACGCCAACTGTCATTGGAGAGTTTGTCCAGTAACTGATGGAAACGGATGCAGAGATCCACAGCCAAGCACTAGGTGGAGCCCAGGGAATCCTGTTGAGGAAGGATTGTACAAGCCAGGGGGGTCAGGGTCGTCACAAAGGAACCCACAGAAGCAACTGACCTGCTCATGGGAGCTCACAGACTGTGGACTGATGGCTAGGGAGCCTGCATGGGACAGGCGTAGGCCCTCTGCATGTGTGTGATGGTTGTGTGGCTTGGTCTATTTGGGGGACTCCTGTGAGAATGGAGCCTTTCCCTAACACTTTGACTGGCTTTTGGGAACCTGTTCCTAATGCTGGGTTGCTTGCCCAGCTTTAATACAAGGAGAGGAGCTTAGTCCTCCCTCAACTTGATAGGCCACGCTTTGTTGGCAACCTTGGGAGGCCTGCCCCTTTCTGAACAGAGGTGGAGGAGCGGTAGATTGAGAACGGGGGGGGAGGGAAGGTAGGGGGAAGAAATGGGGAGGGGGGAAGCTGTGGTTGGGATGTAAAATAAATGAAAAAAATTAACTAATAAAAAACAAAATAAAAATAAAATTTAAAAATCTATTTCAAGCAATTCCTAACACAGTGTTTTGTAACATCTTTTACAGACTATTTGTAAACACATTTAATGTTTATAGAATCATCATCAAAATAACCAATTTTGTCTTCTGGTCTGCCTAGTAGGTCCTCAGGTACAAAGCAAAAAGACAGTGCAAGGCCAGCTCTCAGCATCTCTGGGGAGCTATGTTCCTAATTGTGTAAAGAACTTAAGGTCTCTAAAACACAGGGTGGTTTTTTTGTTTGGTTGGTTTCATTTTGTTTTGTTGCTATTTTTTAGATCTAAAAGTTTCCTTCCATTTCAAAGCCAATTTAAAATTAAGGGATAAATGTATTTTTAAAATTCTATGAGCAAAGATGGTTAAACTACAGAGTAGTTTCCTAAATGAGAGGTCATCACGAAGTCTCAAATGAGAAGTCAGTAATCCGATAGTGTGTGCCTCCAGGAGTAAGATCACACAGTGGAAGGCATTGTCCCTGGGCACAAGTCCCAACTCTGGAGGTCTCACTTTGTGATCATTTACAAATGCAAATTCACTCTAAAAAAAACCATGAACCTGGCGTGTGGATTGAAGCTGAGTGAACCCCACTCCCAGTGATGACTTTTGTTGCTGTTTTTAAAATAGTTTTTGAGAAAGGGGTGGTCTCCCTCTGTAGCCCAGGCTCGCCTCACGCCAGCAGAGATCCTTCTACCTTACCTTCCCAAGGGGTGGGCTTACAAGTGTGAGCCACCCTTATTTATTTTTAAGTCTGCAGAAAACCTACCTATAAAAAAGAACATTCTTATAGTAGAAATGCCACCTGCAAGCAGCCAGGGCACCAGCCAGGTCTCACAGCCACACAGTGTATCACTCACCACCCTGTAGGTGTTTCCTGAGCACTAAGCACCTCATGAGTCTTCCTTCTTTGGAGGATACCCTGTGGTTTCTTTAGGTTCCTCAAAGCATGATGGTGACGTGTGCTGAATTAACGATTTTGCTCTCAAGATGCAAATTCTCCTAACAGGTCCTTCTTGGTCTTATAGCAAGGCCTTGAGTCATTCATTCTGAAAGCGACACTGTCGATTCTTGAGAAAGCTCAAAGGTGTGGCTCATTTCACACTCAAACTTGAAGCTTTGTAAGTTCGTCCTCCAAGAGAGCTTTGAAAACTTTAACCCATCGTCTGGCTTTCAGCTTCTCTGTATCCCCCTAAAGGGAAAGATCCTCCGTGAGCTTCTGTACTGCCTCCCCTGGGAAGGATCACTACACCCAGGCTACCTGGCACATTCCTGATAGTGTTGAACTCAGTCCCAAAGCTACAGTCAAATGTTATCTCCAAACGTGTGGCAGGGAGAAGGGACCTGCAGTTCACTGGCTAACTATATCTGTTGGTTTCTTTGTGGGTCTTGGCCACTGCCCAATCCCAGAGTCAGAAGGAAGCATCTTTGTGGCTGGAGAGGTGGCAATAGCCACAGGTTCCTGTGCCTCTCTAGCGTCCTTAAATACGCTGTGACACGCACAGACCATAAAGCTCAAAGTGCCTCTAATTCTTTAATACGTCTCTCTATGTGTCCCATCTTCAGTAAGTACCGACTGGCCCCCTGGACCCATAGGCTTGTTCACAGTCTCCCTAACTCTCAATATAAATGGAACCAGGCAGAAATTATGTTGTTTGTGTATGTGTATATGTGTGTGGATGCATTTTTGTGTCCGTGTGTTTTGTTTTGGGTTTTGTTTTTTACTTTAGATGAGGTCTCTCATTGTCCTGGAGCTTGCTGATTGGTCTAGATTGACTGGCCAGTGAGCCCCAGGGATGTCTGTCTCCTTCTCCCCATGCTGGGATTAGAAGAATCCACTACCATGCCCTTCTCCTTCCGTGGGTTCTGAGACTCTGACGCTGGTTCTCATGCTTTCTCAGCAGGCATTTTACAAATGGAGCCGTCTCTCCACCCATTTTGCTGTTGTTGTCTGGCTAGTAGATGAATTTACAGGATGCAGTCTGGGCAGTCCAGCAATAGCTCTGTCACACTGCAGAGTCCCAGAACCTAACCCAGTCTAAATGTGTTGTGTTTCACTGAATTTTGATTTCTGTAAGCGTCAACTACACGTTTTATATCCATTGAAGGACTTATAAGTGCATTCCCCAGTCTGTGGCTTGTCTTGTTTTTTTCTTTGCATGCATTTTAAAGAGCATTAAGTTTCTAACTTTGATGAAGTTTGATTTAGCAAGATTTTCCCCATGGACTACATTCTCCATGTTACATCTCAAGAACCTTTGGCTAGCTCAAAAGCAGAGATCTTCTGTCTCCCTCCATATGCTTGGGATTTAGATTCTGGTTGTGAACCAGCCTGAGATCCTCTATATAGCCAGCCACCACAGCATCATCTGTTGAAATGATCACTGTCACTCCTTTGTAGCTTGATTCAGAAGCAAAGAAAGTGATGCACAGTCTGTCCCTGTCTGCCTTATGTTAGAGCCGGGCCTCTCTGTCCGGGTCCATCACTATAGATTTATACCGACTCTTCAGTTCAGGCATAAAGCCTCTACATTTATTTTCTTCTTCAAGGTTGTTTTGGTGTTCTTAATCCATTTCCATGTTAGTTTTTTAAAATCAGCTTTAAAATTTTAAATTTAAAATCTATCTACTCCCCTTCCTTAAAAAAATCAAACAAAATTTCAACGATTTTTGCATGGAACTGAAAGCTCAATTTGAACACTATACCTTTTTTAAAGATATGAAGATGTAATTGCGTGCGTGTGCAAGTGGTGTGCACGTGCCGTGGTGTGCATGTGGCAGTCGGCCAATAACCAGTGGGGGTTGGTTCTCTCCTTCCACCTCGTTTTTGAGACTGTGGTCACTTATTCCAGCTCTTTATTAATTTTATTATATGGTGCAAATCACTCTCTACGCACTGCCCTCGCCACATCTTTCAACTCTGATTTGTTTTTATTTTAATTCAGTGTGAAATATCTTCAGTTTCTCTTTTGATTTCTTCTTTGGCCCAGAATCACACAGAAACATGGTGTTTAGTTTCTAAATACTTGAAGATTTTCCAGATATTTTCTATTCATCTCTAATTTCTTTTATTTTTTGCTTGGTTGTTTTGTTTGGCTTTTTTGAGACAGGGTCTCACTATGTAGTCTTGGCTGTCCTGGAACTCGCTCTGTAGCCCAGGCTGGCCAGAAACTCAGAGATCCACCTGCCTCTGTCTTCTAAGTACTGGATTAAAGGTGTAAATCACCCACCTGGCAATTTATTGCTTTTTTTGAGACAGAGTCTCACTACGTAGCTCTGGCTGTCCTGGAACTCACTATGTAAACTAAGCTGGCCTCAGAACTCAAAGAGATCTGCCTGTCTCTGCCTAAGTGCTGGGATTAAAGTCATTCACCATTACACCCAGCCACTCATTTCTAATTTAATTCCAATGTGTCAGATACCATGTTTCCTTTTTCCATTTTCATGTGTGTATGTGTGTGGAGGGGGCTATGTGTATGTATATACGTACGAATGTGTGTGGACACACCTGTGTATGAGGTGCACATGCACATGTGTGCACGCTTCAAGTTGACATCTGGAACCATCCTCCATTGCATCTGGAACCATCCTTCATTGTATCTGGAACCATCCTCCATTGCTCTCCCACCTTATACATTGAGAGAGCATTTCTCAGTCAAAGCTGGAGCTCATCAATATGGCTAGTCTTGCTAGCCAGTTTGCTCTGGGGCTCTTCTCTCTCCAGCTTTCAAGGTTAGAATTACAATGGGCCACTACAACTTGGTATTTACATTTGTTCTGAGGACCCAAACTCAGGTTCTCATGCCTGCACAGCAAGCGCTTTAATTACTCAGCAATCCATCTCCCTGGCACCAACATGACATATTTTTGTGGCCTGCATCTTTTAAAGTTGCCAAGACTTATTTTTATAGCTTAGACTCTGGTCTGGCTTAGGAAGTGTTCTTTCAGGTAGTATATTCTGTTAAGAGTTCCTAGCCAATCCCCCAGCTACATGACCACGCATGTGCTGTCCAGTAGCCAGGCAAGACGCTTAGTCATCCTAGGGCCTTGGGCATGTGCGAAGCGGTGTGTGTGTGTGTGTGTGTGTGTGTGTGTGTGTGTGTGTGTGTGTGTGTGTGTGTGTGTGTGTAATGGGGGGAATGGGACACGACACCTATAAAGTAGGTTCCACCTATTCCTTCTCTTTCTTCCTGTGTGGTCATTCCATAGGCCTATGCACACCCTTTCTATTCCCTTCCCTTAATTAATTCTTATAGTGGGTTTTGTTGTGCCTCGTAGCCTCCCATCTCACCCCTAGCACTTTCTATTTGGTCGGGTTTTTTTGAAACACGTTTTCTGCAGTCACTATATACACAGAACAAGAATCCTGTAGCTCAGGCTTACCTCAGTCTCACTCTGTGGTGGTTTGGTCCTGAGCTCCTGATCTTCCTGCCTCTATTTCCCAGATACTGTGATTACAGACGTGTCCTATAGTACCCGGTGTGCTTATATTTACTGTAACATCTCCATTGTCTGTGTAATGCTAATCGTACCATACCAGAGCCAGCTGATTCATGGGATGATCGCCAGGGGTAGTAGTAGGCATGGGGAGGACACTAGGGTTGATATCTTGGACACTCTCCAACAGGATAAGGGCACCCATCTGGAGAGAAAGCTCAATTCTCCTGAAGCAGTGGACCCAGGGTCCAGGCTGATAGGTGGCTAGGCAGGATTTTATATACACACATATATACCATATATATGTGTGTGCAAATATATATATGTGTGTATATATATCCTATTATGTGATTAGTGTGCATGAAGGTCAGAGGACAACTTCTAGAGTCAGCTCACTCTGCCCACCTTGTCTCAAGGCAGGGTCTCTCTTGTGTCTGCAGTTGTGATCACCAACTAGCTGGCCCACCAGCTTCTGGCTGACTCATGTCTCCACCTCTGATGTCACTGTGATAGTGCTGTGATTAGAGATGCACACTGGGGCATTAGGATTCTTATGGGTGGGGGGGGAACAGATTCAGGGCATCAGGCTCACACAAGCACTTTTACCTGTGAAGGCATCTCCCCAGGCCCTATTGTGTAGTTACTGAATAATCCTTTATCTTAAAACCCATGGGTTCTATTTCTGCTTTTCCAATTTGTTCTCAATGTGTGCGTTCAAGTGTGTGATAATCTTGGATTGTGGAATTGTACTAGAAAGCCTGGGTTTTATCTGAGAAGCCTGTGGAGCCTTGGTTGGGAGCGGGACCTCCAGATCACATGACGTACACTTACGATGAGTGCGACCAACGGTGTGGATTTAGCCTCTCTGAATGGGGTGCTCCAGGCTGTCACTGGAGTGGGCCAAGTGACAGATCATCACCCAGATGAGATGGGCTGCAAGAGGCACACCTCAGTGTAACCTGCTCCCTTCTCCACTACGCCTTCTGTGCGTGGCAGCCTCGCTACCATGTGGGGTTTCCTGGTTGCGATGCCCAGCCTCAACCTCATATCTTTACCCTGCCAGGACACATTTGCTGGGCCCAGAGCCTGGGACCCCAGCCTCTACCCTCCCACTGATACACAGATGATCTAGGACCAAAGGACAAGGCGAGACCCAAAGGAAGGTTGGAATTGCTTTTATTGAGGGGCGGACACCGCAGGGCCCCGCCCATGGTCAGGTTAGTGTTCTGCCTGGCATCTCCACCTGCCACCAGCTCAAGGTTAGTGGAACATGCAAAAAAGCTCACTCAGAGGGTGGAGGCAGGGGTAGAAGCCACCAAGGCCAGGGGCTGGCTGGACAGGAAGGGAGGGTGGCACTGGCCAGGTGCTTATGTCAGCACAGATGGGCCAGCCAGTGTCTCTGTCTGGGCCATGGAGAGGCCAGGGCTCCCTGGGGGAGAGATGGGCAGCAGCACCCAGAGAGGGTTTCCACAGGCTTGAGGAGTCACTGGGCCTCTGGGGTAGGAGAAGTCTCAGATCTGGAGAACCCTCCAGCCCTGCCCAGCCAGAAAGTCCATCTCCTACCCTGTGTCTGGGTCTTTAGGGCCTGGGTACAAGAAGGACACAGAAGGCACTTACAAGGGGAGCTGAGGCTGGAAGGCTGAAGCAGAGGCTCAGGTCTCAGGGGAAGAAGTATGGGGTGGTGAGCTCTACAAAGCATAGCTCCAATGGCAGCTGCAGGAGCCAGGCGGGAGGCTGGGGCCAGGACCAGGCCTTATCTTCCCATGGGGAAGGGGCTTCTCTGGGCAGGCTGGAAGAGATGTTTGGCCTGGGACCTTTCCTTTGCCAGCAAGACCCACTGAATAGGCAAGTAATTCAGAGAGAGAGACTGGGGAGACGCAGCTGGCTCAGGACAGAGGCCGCAAGAGGCCCGAGAGCTGTCTGCTCATAGGATCGTCCCCAGCCCCCCTCAGCAGCTAGGACCAGCAGGTAGACATCCAGTGGGGTTGGCTTAGAGGTCTGGGCCCCCTTCCCAGATAGAATTCCGCCCCCCAGGAGAGACAGGAGTGGTAGGCTGAGTGCCCAGCTCTGGATTCTCCAAGGCACCTAGCTGTGATGAGTGGCAGGTAGAAAGGATTAGGGAGACCCGAGGAGAGTGAAGTGGTCACTGGGCCTGGGCCAGCCCCATTTCTCAAGACACAGGCTGTCTGGACTTCAGATATATATATTAATGTGTTAGTCTGGTCTTTTTGGTTAAATTTTAGGCACCGCTTGGGAGGAAGACACCTTTTTACATGTTAAGGACCCCAGCGCCTCCACAGGGAGCCTGGCCACATGCAGAGCGGGAGGGCAGGGTGCAGGCAGGGGGTCAGGCCACCGCAGACTCAGGACCCCCTAGAGAGGCTGAAGGCCCTGAGGCATAGCGGCGGCCATAACCGGAGGAAGAGTAAGAGGAAGAAGAGAAGGTCATGGAGAAGCCGGAGCCGGTGGCATCAAAGCTGCCACGGCGGGAGCCGGCCCTGGAGCCGGTGCGTGAACCAGTGCGTGAGCCAGCCGTGGAGCCAGAGCCACTGACACTGTAGGGGCTGTAGTAGCCCTTGCTGGACTGTGCCGCAGCTTCCAACAGCCTCAGCCCTGTGCCCTCCTCCACCATGCTGCGGTCCAGAGCATCCTTGTAGGAGATCTTGAGCTTGGTCTTGGGGCACGTGAGGTACTTGGAGTAGGCACTGACATCACGCAGCTTCTGGGCTGTGCGGGCATCCACAGTGCCACGCTGCAGGGCCTCGTCAAGGGGCACACGGCCAGGGGTGTCAGGCTCAATCAGACCACCCGTTAGGTACTGCACTTCCAGGAAGCGCTGGCCAGCCTCGTAGTACAGCCAGCCCTTCTTCAGGGCCTGGGCAGCTGACATCTTGGTCTTGGTGCGTGGGTCCTCAAACCCACAGAAGGCCTTCTGGGCCAGATTGATACGGTCTACCATGATCTTGTCCACCAGGCCCTTGTTGACAGCCTCAGTGACAGGGAAGCGCTCACCAGTGCTGGGGTCAATGATCCCCCCAGTGCAGGCCTGGGCCTCCAGCAGCCGCTGACCGGTGATGTTGTCTACCAGGTTGCGGTGCATGGCCTCCGTGATAGACACCTTCTCCAGAGTCTCCGTGTCCAGGATGCCAGCCACTGGGCCAGTCTCCTCAGTAGGATCAGACCAGGAGGCTAACTGGGTCCTAGAGACGGCAGGGCTGATGGGGTAGGAGGAAGATGAGCCCACAGAGGAGGAGCGGGAGCGGAAGCCACCAGCATTGCCCGAGAGCATGTCTGCAAACTCAGTGATGGAGAGTGTGCCAGCACGGTACTGGTCCAGTGCTGAGCGGTCAATGAGGTTCTTGGTGATGGCGTCGTCGATGTCATACTGTCGGCCAGAGCGTCGGTCAATGATCATAGATTTGACCACGCCGTCTGAGGAGGAGATGGTGATTTCTTCCCACTCGCATTCCTGCTCTGACAACTCCAGGTATGTCTGGTGGTCAATGAGGCCCTTGCGGTAGGCCTCATACACTGACATCTCCTTGCCTGTCTCGGGGTCCACAATCACCACACGGCGCTTGCGCACTGAAGACTTGGAGGACGTCTTCCGCTCCCGCTTCTTCTCCTTCAGTGGCAGGAGACACAGGCCAGTCTGGGGGTCAGTGATGCAGCGCTCCATCAGCTGCAGGTAAGTGAGGTTCTCCTCTGTGTTGGGGTCAAAGAAACCCTTGGTGTCATCTGAGGGGTCGGTCAGGATCTCATTCATCTCCTCATCAAAGAGGCCACGCTTATAGGCCACTTCCACAGGTAGGCGGTGGCTCTCCTCGGGGTCGATGATGCCACCAGTGGCAATCTGGGCCTCTAGCAGACGGATACCATGGTCCTTCAGGATCAGGCCCTTCTTCATGGCCTGGAAGAGNGAGATGAGTTTCCCAGAGTAGGGATCCTTGTAGCCAGTGACAGCACGCTCAGCCGACAGCAGCTTGTCTTTGAACTCGGGGCCCACAATACCCATACGCACAGCCTCCTCCACTGTCAGCTTGAGTCCCTTGATAGGGTCGATGACATAACCAGTGGCCGCCTGAGCTTCCAGGAGCTCAAAGGCTGTGCCGGGGCGGATAATGCCCTTCTTCATGGCCTGGTACACCGAGAGCCGCTCCTTGGTAGCATCAACAAAGACTCCAGCAATGCAGCTGGTACCCTCAAGGAACTTCTGCAGGTTCTTAGTGACCTCCTCAATGGAGGTCAGGCCTTCTTGCAGCTGTAGCGCCGTGGCCTCGTCCATGATCTGAGAACGCACCAGCTCCTCCACGGTGATCTGCTTGCGCAGGCCACGGAAGGTCAGTTTACGGGCATCAGAGAGCGGCAGGAGCATCTGGCCACTGTTGTCATCCCGGCGGCACCGCTTGAGCAGCTGTGTGTAGCTGAGGCGCTCATCCGTGGAGGGGTCCACATAGCTGCGCACCTCACTGGGCTCCGACAGCTGGTCGTGCGTGTCCTTATTGAGGTAGCCACGTTGGTAAGCCACCTCCAGAGGGAGGTGGAAACCCAGGCGGGGGTCCACAATGCCTCCTGTGGCTAGCTGGGCATCCAGCAGCCTCAAGGCCTCCTCAGCAGGGATCAGCTCCTTCTTCATGGCCTGGAAGAGTGAGATGGTTTGTTCTGTATAGGGGTCACGGTAGCCGGTAACAGCCCGCTCTGCGGAGAGCAGCCGGTCATGCAGCTCAGGGCCTACCAGACCTTTCCGCACAGCCTCATCCACAGTCAGCCGCTCACCCTTCACTGGGTCCAGCAGGAAGCCTGTGGCTGCCTGTGCTTCCAGCAATAAGCGGGCCACCTCGGCACTCAGCAGCCCCTTCTTAAGGGCCTGGTAGATGGTTAGCGTCTGCCTGGAGCCAGGCAGGTAGACACCGGCCACTGATCCTGTGCCATAAAGGTAGCGCCAGGCAGATTCCATCTCCAGAACCTCACGGAGGTTCTTGGTGCCTTCCCGGAAGAGGTTGTAGGTCTCAAGGGAGATGATCCGGGCCTCATACAGGTCTTCGGCAGTGAGGCGGCGGCGCACATAGTCATAGGAGGCAAGGTTCTGCTGGCGGATGATCTCGGTCTTCTCAATAATTTCAATGATGATTATAATCATACGCTCCTTGGTCACTCGGCCAGCCTGAAAGTCAGCCATGAGCCGGGCTCGCTGGTCCTCCGGGATCATGTCTGACTGCATCACCTCCCACAGGGACATGGAGGAGCCCCCATGGCTGCCACCACCAGGGATGTCAATCTGTGTCTCCTCGAACGCCCTCCTGGTCTCCTCCTCTGTATACACCTGTGTAGTTTCCACCACCTCTGTCTTCTCTGCCCCTTTGAGTGGCAGGAGGTGCAGGCCTGTCTCGGGGTCCTCCACACAGCGCTCCAGCAGCTGCTGGTAGGTGAGGTTCTCATGTGTGTTGGGGTCGAAGAAGCCCTTGGTGTCATCACTCGGGTCAGCCAAGATGCGGTTCATCTCCTCATCAAAGTAGCCGCGCTGGTAGGCCACGTCCACGGGCAGGCGGTGGCTGTGCACGGGGTCGATGATGCCACCTGTGGCAATCTGAGCCTCCAGCAGGCGGATGGCATGGTCCCTGAGGACCAAGCCCTTCTTCATAGCCTGGAACAGTGAGATGGTGGTGCCTGAGTAAGGATCCTTATAGCCAGTGACCGCCTTCTCGGCTGACAGTAGCTTTTCATGGAGCTCAGGGCCCACTACTCCTGCCTTGACAGCCTCATGGACATACAGACGTTGGTTCCGCACAGGGTCCACTAGAAAGCCAGTGGCTGCCTGGGCCTCCAGCAGGAGTGTGGCTGTGCTGGGTCTGAGGAGGCCCCGGCGCATGGCCTCATAGATGGTTACTTTCTCCTTAGAGTCCTCCAGGTAGATGCCAGCTAGGCAGCCACTGCCTTGCAGCAGCGTCCGCACAGAGCCCACCTCCGACAGATCTTTGACTGACGTCTTGCCATCCTTGAGCTGGTCAAACTGAGCTCTGCTGAGGATCTTGGCAGCCAGGAGCTCACTGGCTGGCACAGGGGCACGGAGGCCACTAAAGGACAGCCGCTCCTGCCGCTGGGTCTCCACCTCCTCCACAATGGTGATAATAATCTTGATGACTTTCTCTACAGTGACCTTGCCTGTGCGGAACTGCCGGAGCAGCTCCTGCCGCTGCTCCTCAGTGAAGTACTCAGAGCTTATGAGCTCCCACACTGTCATTGTCCTGCCCTTAAAGCTGCCCACGGGAACCTCAACTGTGGCCTTCTCTAATGTCCCACGGGCCTGGAGCTCAGAGTAGACCTCTTCCTGCCGGGCCCGGACAGCCTTCTCTGAGACTGGCAGCAGGCTCAACCCAGTCAGCTGGTCAGACCGGCACCGCTGCTGGAGCTGGCTGTAGGTGACTGGCTCGCGGGTGCTGGGGTCAAGGTAGACTCTGGCATCATCCCTGGGTGACAACAGGGCCCTGTTGGTCTCTTTGTCCAGGTAGCCCCGGGCATAGGCGACATCCAGTGGCACACGGTGGCTCTTGCTGGGGTCTACAATGCCACCAGTGGATAACTGGGCATCCAGCAGGCGCAGACCCTGTTCCTGGGGGATGAGACCCTTCTTCAGGGCCTGGAACAGTGAGACACTTTGTCCTGAGTAAGGGTCCCTATAGCCTGTCACAGCCTTCTCAGCTGACAAGAGCTTCTCATGCAGCTCAGGACCTACTAGGCCAGCACGCACGGCCTCATCCACAGTCAGCCGGGCACTGGTGGCAGGGTCAATGATGTGCCCAGTGCCAGCCTGGGCCTCCAGCAAGGCCACAGCCACATCTGGCTGCAGCAAGTCTTTCTTCAAGGCCTCATAGATGCTCAGCTTCTGCCCTGCTTCCTCCAGCCACACCCCTGCAATGACGTTGGCACCCCGAAGGGCCCGTCTCACACTGTCGGCCTCAGCCACCTCCCGCACAGAACGCTCCCTTGTTGCAGGTGCTGGTAGAGTTCATGGTTGATGACCCCACTCTCCAGTAGCTCTGCGGCAGGCACAAGGGCACGGAGACCCTCAAAGCAGAGCTGGCCCTTCCGCTCGTGTTCCTCTACCACCGTGATGACAATCTTGATGATCTTTTCCACCGTGATGCGGCCCGTGCGGAACTGCCGTAGCAGATCCCGGCGCTGCTCCGCTGTAAAGTACTCTGAGTTGATGATCTCCCAGATGGTCACAGTCTTGCCCTGGAATTTGCCAAATGGTGCAGACACGGTGGCCTTCTCAAAGACATCACGGGCCTCTGTATCGGTGTACACCAGCTCACCACCCTTGGCAGCCTTATCTGTGAGTGGCAGGAGGCGCAGGCCTGTCTCGGGGTCCTCCACACAGCGCTCCAGCAGCTGCAGGTAGGTGAGGTTCTCATGCGTGTTGGGGTCAAAGAAGCCCTTAGTGTCATCACTCGGGTCAGCCAAGATGCGGTTCATCTCTTCATCGAAGTAGCCACGCTGGTAGGCCACGTCCACAGGCACACGATGGCTGTGTACAGGGTCGATGATGCCACCCGTGGCAATCTGAGCCTCCAGCAGGCGGATGCCATGGTCCCTGACAATAAGGTCTTTCTTCATGGCCTGGAAGAGTGAGATCTGTTCCCCCGTGTAGGGGTCCTTGTAGCCAGTGACAGCACGCTCGGCTGACAGGAGCTTGTGGTGCAACTCAGGACCCACGACACCCTCCTTCACAGCCTCATTGACAGTCAGCCTCCGGTTCCGCACAGGGTCCAGCAGGAAGCCTGAGGCCGCCTGGGCCTCAAGAAGGATAAGGGCTGTTCCAGGGCTAAGCAGCTGCCTCTGTAGGGCTGTGTAGACACTCAGTTTCTCATTGGTGGGCTTCAGCAGCAGCCCTGCAATGCTGCTGCGGCCCTTCAGGTACTGACGCACATCTTCCCGCTGCATGAGCTCAGCCACTGTGGTGTGGCCCTGTGCCAACCGCTGCAGTTCCTCCATGCTCAGAATGCCTGCTTCCTGGAGCTGTTGAGCTGGTACCTTCTGACGTAACCCCTCGAACGTGTGCTCAGGTTCCACTTCCATGGAAGGGCCGTCGAGTGCATCGCGGCCATTGGGCAGGGTTTTTACAGCAGCAGCCTGAGTGGCGGCGATCTCCTCAGAGTGTGCCAATGTAGCACGGTGCTCCTCCTCCAAGCGCTGCAGCCGCTCTCGCAGCCTCTGGTTCTCCTCAGCCAGCAGCTTCTCCTGCTGCTGCCGCTGCTGCTCCAAATGCTGCAGTTCCTCTTGCTTGCGCCGCACACCCTCCTCAGCCTCGCGCTGCCGCCTCCTGGCCTCCTCCATGCTGGCCACCAACTCCTGTTTCTCCTGCTCCATCTGCCGCTGCTGCCGCTGCTGCTCCTCACGTAGCTGCTGTGCTTTGGCCACCTCGTCTTGGAAAAGCTGCTCCAGCTTGGCCTTCTCCTGCTCGATGAAGCGTTCCCGTTGCAGCAGGCTGTCCTTCTCAGAGAGAAAGCTCTTCTGCAGGGCCTGTGTCTCCTGCAGTATCTGCTCCTGCTGCACAGTCTGCATCTGTTGGGGATGGGAAAGGGGATCAGCTCTCAGGGAGGATGGAGACCCAAGAAGCACTTACCAACAAAGGCAGAGCCTCCCTGCCACCCAGCCCGCCCTTCTGCCTGTGACGAGGGAGGGCGGTACCTCCTCAGACTTGAGCTGCAGCAACTTGGCCTCTTGCTTAAGCTTCTCCTTCTCACGCTCCAGCTCAGCAATGGCCTCCCTCAGACGCTCAGCATCATGGTCACTCTGCTGGCGCTGGATCTCCAGCGTCTGCACCAACGTCACTTTCTCCTGCGTAGCGAGTTCAGTGCGGTGCAGCTTTTCGCCAATCTCCTCAGCCTGCTTCCGGAAGCGCTGGGCATCCTCCTCAGCACGGGCCTGAGCCCGGCTCATCTCAGCCATACGCAGCTTGAGGCGCTCAGCCTCTGCGCTCATCTCCAGCTGCCGCTGCCGCTCTGCCTCCAGGGTCCGCTGGAAACCCTGTGTCTCCTCTACCAACTGCTGTGCCATCTGCTCCTTGTCCTCCTGCAGCCGCCGAGCCTGCTCCTGTGCAAGCTCCTTCTGCTGCTGTAGCAGCTCAGCCTCAGCCTTCAGCCTCGTGGCTTCCTGTACCGCCTGCATCTTTTCCTTGAGCATCTTCTCGGCCAGGGCCCGCTGCTGAGCCAGGTCCTCCTCTGCTAGCTGCCGTAGCCGTGCAGCCTCCTGGGCAGCCACACTCAACCGTGCAGCCTCCTCGGCTACCTGTTTCATCTTCTCAGCCTCCTCCTCCAGGAAGCGCTGTGTGTTGTCCTTGTCACGCAGGATGAGGGCTCGGTTTTCAGCTTCAATGCGAGCCTTGAGCTTGCCCAGCTCCTCCATCTGCACGCGGACGGAGAAGAGCTCCTCCTCCACCTGGCTACGCTGCCGGGCTGCCTCTGTTACCTCGGCCTTCAGCCGCTGCAGCTCCTCATCCAGGATGCTCTTCTGGTGGTCAGTCTCCTCTAGCTGCAGCCTTAGTGTTGTCAGCTCCTGCTCTACCTGGGCCTTCTGCCGTAGTGTCTGCTCTGCAAACTTCTTATGCTTCTCCATCTCTGCATCAGCTGCTTGTTTCTGTTTCAATGCTGCCTGCTCCGCCTGAGCCCGGCGCGCTGCCTCCTGCTCGGCTTCCTTGCGCAGCTTCTCTGCAGCCGCCTGTGCCTGAGCCCGGGCCTGTGCCTGCTCCTCCGCTGACTGTTTGAGCCGCTCCGCCTCTTCCACTTGTTTCCGAGACTGTGCTGCCTCCCGTTCTGCCTGCTCCCGGGCCTCCTCGGCCTCCTCCGCGGCTCGCCTTGCTGCCTCCGCCTCACTCCGCAGCCGTTCTAGCATGCTCTGCTCTTGCTGAAGTGTCTGCTGCAGCTCCTCTTCTCGCTGTTGCACCACAAAGGCATGCGCCTTCTCCTCTGCCTGCAGTCGTTTCTGGGCAGCCTCCTGGGCCAGCTGCAGCTGCCTTGCGGACTCTTGCTCTGCTCGTTCTCGCAGGCGCCGTGCTTCCTCCACCTTGGCCTTGAGCCGCTCGACTTCCTCCAGTGCAACCTTGCGCTGCCGTGCAGCTTCCTCCTCGGCAGCCAGGCTCTTCTGCACACGTTCCTCAGCTTCCCAGCGCCTCTGCTCCTCCTCAGCTGCCAACTGCCGCTGCCGAGCTGCCTCCAGTTCTGCCTGCTCTTTGCTGCGCATTGTGTCCTCAGCATTGCTACGAATGCGCCCTAGCTCCAGCTCTAGTTCTGCCTTGCCTGCGGCAGCTTTCTCAAAGCTCGCTTTCAGCGCCATGATCTCCTCCTCCACCTGTCGCCGCTGCCGCAGCGTATCCTCCACCAACCCCTTTTGCCGCTCTAGCTCACTCTCTGATGCCTTGCGCAGCTGGGCCAAGCGCTCCTCTATGTCAGCCTTGTGCAGTGCAGCCTGCTCCTCCAGACGTCGCCGCTGGAAGGCCTCATCTTCAGCCAGGCGCCGTANGCGCTCATTCTCGGCCTCCTTCTCTTTGAGTGCAATTTCTGCCTCTGTCTTGAGCCTTGTGGCCTCACTGATGGCAGCCAGCTTCTCAGTAAGCACTCGCTCTGCCTCGGCCCGCTGGCGTGCGGCATCCTCCTCGGCCAGCTGCCGCTGCCGCTTGGCCTCCTCGGCCAGGGCACGCAGACGGGCAGCCTCCTCAGCCAGCTCTCGAAACCGGTCTGCCTCGGCCTCTAGCCTCTGCTTAGACTTCTCGCTGGTAGAACGAGACTCTTCCTCGGCTCGTGCCTTGCTGGCCAGCAGCACCTCCATCTCTGCCCGCACCTTGGCCAGTTCAGCCTCCAGTTCCTGGCGCTTCTGCGTGGCTGCAGTGGCTTCGCGCTGTAGCCGGGCCAGCTCCTCCTCTAGCAGCTGCCGCTGCTGTTCACCCTGCTCTGTCTCAGCCCGCAGGCGGATCAGCTCCTGCTCGGCAGCCAGGCGCTGCTGTGCAGTGCCCTCCGCCAGCTGTCGCTGCTTCTCTAGCTCCTGTTCAGCCAGCTCTCGCTGCCGCACGGCCTGTTCCTCGGCCTTGCCACGCCGCCGTGCCTCACGCTCTGCCTCTTCCTTCTGCTTCTCCGCATCCGCCTGTGCCAGACTCTTCTGCTGAGCCACCTCTTCTGCTTGCAGCCGCAGCCTCAGTGCTTCATTGGCCTTTAGCTGCCAGCGTTCCAGCTCCCGCTCAGCCTCCTCCCGGGCTCGTTCAGCCTCGGCTTGTTGCTGTGCCCGCCGCTCGGCCTCCTCCCGCAGCTGTGTCACCGTCACATGCTCCTCCTGCAGCGTGCGCTCCAGCTGTGCCGTCTTCTCGGCAAAGGATGCACGCTTGCTCTGCAGCTCTACCTCTGCACTGCGCTGCGCTGTCTCCAGAGCTACCTGCACTTGGCGTGCCCTNTCTGCCTCAGCTTGGCGCAGCCGCCGTTCAGCCTCCTCAGCCTGCAGTCGCAGTTCCTCCAGGGCCTGCAGGGCCCGCTGCTTCTCTCGAGCTGCCTCAGCTTCAGCCTTCACACGCAGGGCCAGCTCTGCCTCTGCTTGCCTTTTGCGCTGGCTCTCATCTTGCACCTGCCTTCGCAAGCGTTCAGCTTCCTCCTGAGCCTGCCGCTTCTGAGCTTCTGCCTCCTCGGCCCGTGCACGCAGAGCCTGTAGCTCACCCTCCGCCCCTCCACGCTGACGCTCAGTTGTCTCCAGCTGCAGGCGCACTACACGGATCTCTTCCTCAATGCGCATCCGGCTGCGTTCTGCAGCCTCCACCTGTTGGGCCTTGGCCTGGATCTCTGCCTCCGAGCTCTGCCGAAGATGCTGCAGCTCTTCCTGGATGCTGCGCTTCTGCTGCTGTGCGTCCACCGCTGCCTCCTCACGCCGTGCCACCTCCTCCTGCATGCGCCGCTGCAGTTCCTGCGCTTCCTGCTCCGCCTGTGCCTTAGCCTGGGCGTGTGCCTCTGCGAGCTGCCGCTGCTTCTCCAGCGCAGCCTCTACCTCAGCCAGTCGCTCCCGCTCCTCTGCCCGCTGTTGCTCAGCCAGCCTCTGCGGCGGCAGCAGAGAGGGGAAGAGAACCAGAGACAGCGTGAGCGTAGGGAGGGTGCCAGGCGCTCACGTGACATGGAAGGTACCACCACAGTTCACTTGGACAGCACGATTTGGGGAATCAGGGAGGACAGAGGTCCCAACCCAGTCAAGGAGACAGCGTGCACCCGCCCAGGGTACTTGGGCAGCGAGCATAGCAGCCCCACCATGCTCACCAGCCTGGGGAAGAAGGCCCAGGCATCCTCCCCTCTTCCCGCAGACAGGCGACGGAGACAGATGGATAGGGGAGAGAGAGAGAGAGAGAGCAAAGCAGGAGGCTCGCAGGGCCTGCAAGCCATACCCACCATACCAAAGCCCTGCCTGACTTCTACCAGACCCTCTTGGGCCTGGTTCCCACCACAAGGACCCTCTCTCCTCACAGGAAGGGGGGGGCTGTTCCCAAAGCCCAGTGGGGTGGGGGCATGGTGAGGCAGCCAAAGTAGGGACAGCCGTGCAGACCAGAGCCAGCACAGAAGGCCTCTCAAGCTGGCAAACAGGAGCAAAGAGGAAGTAGGGATGAAGGCAGGCCAACAAGGCCACCTGGGATGTAGGGAACTAGACAGATGGCACCATGCCTGGCAAGTTCCTCTGAGACGCCACTCTCCAAACCCCACAACCACATACACCAACTCTTCCTAAGGCAAGAGGCCCAGTGACACCAACACAGAATCTCCAGGAAGAGCACATGAGAGCCAGAAGGATGCACCTAGGAACACTCGCCAACGAGAAAGGGCGCACTAGCCACCAGGCAGAGAGCAGAGCCGAGCCGAGCCAGATCAAGGGGGGCCACAAGGAAGGGCGACCTGGGGAGTCGTGCTGGGGTGGGGTACTGGGCAGCACTGGGCATGGGGCACGGAGTGAACTGTAACTAGTGGTCTCAGACAGGTTGCTATGGGCTGCATTTGAAACTGGGCAAAGGGGCTTCCCCCACCCTGCCCACATGGCCCCAGGCATACCTCTTCCTCTTCCATGCGGCGCAGTGTCTCACTGATGAACTTGATGTACTGACTTGTGAGTGTGGTCAGCTCACTGTAGCGTGTACGCAGGTCCACATACTGGGAGAAAGGAGAAAGCCCATCAATGACCAAGAGACCCCTGAGGTCCATCTAGCCCCCTGCTCAGTTGGGGCTTGGCCCACCTCCATCCTACCTCTTGGATGACACTCTCCGATCCAGACTGAACCTTGGGCTTCTTGGCTGGGGAGGCCACGGGCTCAAGCTGCGCCTTGTAGGTGACCAGCTGGAGTTCATAGTCCTATAGACACACAATATAGTCAGCTGCCAGCCCTACACTCTGGTTGCCTGGGCCTGCTCCCCAGGCTGCCTCACAGGCTTTCTCTGGCATAGTCCAGACTTGGGAGGGCCACTCAAGAGTCCAATGTCTGCTCAACTGGCAAGTGCACCCCGGTTTTGAGTTTTAGAGCTGGCAGCTGGGAGGCCTCACCTTGATTGCATTGATGTACTGCTTGGCGAACTTCTGGCACTCCTCAACCTTCTCGCCATGACGTTCAATCTCTTCCAGCAGGGCCTGAGGGAGGAAGGTGTTAGCCTCAAGCTATAGGCTGCACCCTATCACATGCCAAGCCTATCGGGGCCTACCTTCTCCTGGCGCAGTTGTTCACGTGCAGCCTGGCTGTTGGCTATTGGCACAGCCTGGATCTGTTCTTGCCGCTTCTTGGCATCCTGCAGCCAGGAACTCAGTGGGTCTGCACTCTCCCGGTAGTAGCGGAGCTGGCGACCCAGCTGTTCAAGTTCACGCTGTCGCACATCAGTCTGGGCTAGTACAGCCTGCCAGCGCTCCAGCAACTGAGTGACACGCTCTCGCCAGCGTTCCACTTCCACATCCCGTTCACCATGCCGCTGCTGGAGCCGTTCACCAACTTCCTGTGCCCCCCGCAACTCATCTCTTAGGGTATCGAATACAGGCTGCTGTGCTTCCGCCTGGGCCCGCAGTTTCTGTTGGGCAAGGCAGGGTGGGTGTCATTTCAACAGGGACTGCTACTGACCCTCACCCTAGTGAAGCATAAGTTCCCAAATGGTACCTTTAGTGAGGCCTTGGTGGCTTCAAGCTCTTGGAGAGTGGCAGGCACTGCCTGGGCCTCCTTAAGCTGCTCCTCATGGGCTTTAAGCACCTCCTCAGCGCCCTGGGTACTGCGAATTACCAAGCTGATGGTCTTGAGTCTAGGTAGGAGATAGCAAGACTCAGAGCCAGGAGATACATGGGCTCACGCCACACACCCTAGATGAAGCAACTGGAGGCCCCAGGTGCCTCCTGCTATGCCCAGACCCTACCTGGCCAGAGCAGTGGGCACTTAAGCTGGAAGACCCGGAGGGAGGATGCTCCAGCTAGGAGCTGCAGATTCTAAAGTCCTGGTGCTAGTACCTGTGGTGGGTGTGTCCTCAGCCTCCAGCTCAAGACTGGCTGAGCAAACAGGAAGTAGGAAGGGGACCATGTGCCCGACAGAGACGGTCCTCTCTAATACTGTATTAGCATTTGTTAATAAAGGGTGGATGCAGGGGCTGAAGAGATGGCTCAGTGGTTAAGAGCACCGACTGCTCTTCCAGATGACCCGGGTTCAATTCCCAGCACCCACATGGCAGCTCACAACTATCTGTAACTTCAGTTCCAAGGGATCTGACACCCTCACACGGACATACATGCAGGCAAAACACCAATGCACGTAAAATAAAAATAAATTATTCAAAAATAAAAAAAAATAAAGGGTGGATGTACTACGTAACACAGGAAGCAATACATGCTGGAAGTAAATGCTGAGGGCACAAGGCTTCTGAAAGATGGGCCCTATGAATGTACCTACTGTGCCTCTGAATCAAAATATGCCGAAATAAACAGAAAGAAAGATGTAAAAACTCTGCAGCTAGGCACAGGAGGATAGGCAGAAGGGGCTGGGCTCTGGAAAGGCTCTCATGCCACCAAGAGCTCAAGCAAGAAAGCTCCTAAGAGGATGAGGTCATCTTGCTGCTCTGTCCCTCTCATGTCTCAAGCGTTGCTGCAACCTTAATCACTCCTCTTAGGTCTCCATTTTTCTCCACCAAGATGTTCATCCATCTCTCAAACTCACCGACGCCCTCCATGTAGCAGACTGGTCCTTCCTCCTGAACCCACCAGTCTGGCCACACCTCATGGCATCTCTCTCTCCCTCCCTCCTTCTTTCCCATCTGTGCTCCCTTCTACTCACAACTTGAAACAACCTCACTCCAACCCATCCGCGTCCCCTCACTCTTCACTGGGCTGGCTCCTGATTGGCTCCAAGTCTATGGCTTCTCAGGGAGCAGCACCAGCGTCCCTTTACCCCACACCTCACATCCCATTATCTAGAAGATCTATGGATATGATCTTCAAAACGCATCAGTTCTGAGCATTCCCTACCACCTGACGCCGCTGTGCAGGTCCAAACCCGCACCCTCCACCCCCTAGCCAGACTGCTCAACGATCCCCACTGCCATTTTCCACCCCCACCCTCATCTTTCCTCTGCTCAGAACATGTCTGGAATCACTGCCCTTACTGGAGGAGCCCCCACTGGACCCCGAAACCTGCACAGGAACACTCACTTCTCCAAGTAGATGGCAGATAAGCTTCGGACCTGTTCCAGCTTGCCCAGGGTCAATTCCAACTCCGAGCGCAGAGTGGGAGCAGCAGGCGATGGCTCTGGCAAGGCTAGAACTTTCTCAGCCTCAGCAGAGAGGCGGGCAACTCCCTTGCCTAGCCCCTCCACCTCAGCTTGCGCTTTCTGTAGAGAGACCAGGTAGGGGCACAGTGAGCAGCAGACCCTAACCAAAAGCTTCCCTGGAAGGTGAGAGAAGTTGGGGTGGGTAGGAGGGGTGAGATATGAATGGGGGCTGTGCCTGCCTGTTGCTCAGCAATGCGTTGGGCACACTCCCGTGCAGGTTCTTTGTCCAGTGGTAGCCGCAGACGATGCACAGTCCGGGTCTCACAGGCCTCCAGTTGCAGCCGAATATCCTTGAGCTCTGAGATGCATCGCTGACAGCGAGATTCCTCTTGCTCACCTGGGGAAACAACCAGGTTACTCAGAAATGGCCTACACACAGCCTGCCTACCTGCCACCCCACAGGGCCTTGCCCATCCCATACCCTGCTCCAGGCTTTGTAGCAGCTGCTGGTAGTGGCGGCTGCAAGATCCATACTCGCGTTCTGCCACCAGCCGGTCCTCAGGCCCAAAGCCACCAGCGTCCTGGCTGTCTCGAAGGAAGGCTTGGTAGTGCAACTCCAGGTTGCGCAGAGCTTGGCGCTGCTCCTCTGGCTTCAGTGTGCGGAACTGGAGGTGGCACATGTCATTGAGAATGGGGTCAGGCCAGATGGTGCCCACAAGACACCATCTCCCATCCTTCCCAGTACCCATGGACAGTGTGCAGTCCTACCGTGACTAGGGACCAGGACCGGATGAGCTGTATGTCACGACTGAGGCTCTGCCATGCCAGAAGGCTCTTCATGTCCACATGCAGCTGGTGCCACAGTGTAACCAGGGCCTGATGCTGGGCCTCCAGTCTAGTAGACAAGGACCATGTTCAGGGGTGTCTAGAACCCTCCTCAATGTCCACAGACCCCCTGCAGCTGTGAACCCTCAGGTTACCCACCGAGTGACAGCTTCCTGGGCCTCCTGGTTGGGTGGTGGCACAAGAAAGCACACTGAAGGCACAGAAGCTTCACTGCTGGGACCGCTGAGCACCTTCCAGTGGGATGGCTGGGCAGGACCCACTAGCTGGCACTGGTCACCCTTGTGCACTGTCACCTGGGATATCAGAGTAGCAAACAATGTAGCTATGCCGATGCCCTGGCCGACCCGTCCCCTCTCGCTTGGGCACAGCCTAGCTCAGCCCTTACCTCCACCTGCTTGTAGTCACACACAGCCAGCAGGGGCACGTGGCCCCGCACAGGGTAGGCAGGGTTGCGTGGCTTCAACTGCACAATGGCCTTGGCCCGCTTGGCCAGGCCTGAGAGGTGTCCCTTGTACTCATTCAGTTGTTCCTTCTCATCCTGTGTGGAGGGGAGGCTCAAGGTCAACCCATCTAACTCCAGAAACAGAGATATCTGACCCAGAAAGCAGCAGACACTCCCAGCACCCTGTCTGAGGAGGCTTTTGATGCTAGGAACGAGGGCACTTACAGGCAGGTGCAGCTGCAAGAGGGTACAGGCCTCTGCAAGTTGATTCCTCTGATCTCCTTCCTTCCAACCAAGACTAGGTACCCCATCCCTACCCTAGACCACTCCTATATCCTCTAAAGAAGGGTAGGGCCTACTTACAAACCAACCCCTGCAATGACCTCACCCCTGCTCCCTCCCCTTCTAGCTGTACAAGAAAGTCATCCTCTTTCCCCCGTCCAACCCGAAGGGAGGGGAGAGAGAACAAACCTTACCAAGAGCAGTTCAAGGACAGAGTCCATGCTGGAGCACCTGACCCTCTCCCATCCTCTCAGGTAAGTATTGTAGCTGGTCCAGTCTTTGCAGCCTACAGAACCAGTTTCCTCCTCTCCCCTCTGTCTCTATGACTCCCTATCCAGAGCACTGAGACTACTGTGAGTACCCCCAACCATGCCCCATGGTACACGGGCACCACATCCAGCTGCCCAGCTGCTATTCACAGCCCTGCAGCTATTCCTGCTCGAATCATCAGGCCATGATGTCAATATTATTTACCCTAGGGCTGATGACAGCTCCACTCAGGTAGGCTCTAAGGTTGGGGCTCACGCCAGCTCACCTGCTGGTCACCCGTTTTTCTGTTTGCTGCACACCTGCACCCTGTGTATCTCCTTAGCCCTGTTGGCCTTCCGTCCCATCCACAGGTACCCACACAGCCCACGTTCCATCCAGTCTGTCCCTCTGGTCCTTGTTCACGTCTGCCTCACCTGGGCATCCTGCAGCAGGTCCTCAAGCCTGGTGACAGTGATGGAGCGGTCACAGCTGTACTTCCTGCGCAATGTCTCCTGTAGTTTCTGCAACTGTTCCTCAGCCTCCCGAACGTCTGAGAAGAACTAGGAGGGCAGGAGGGGGGTCACACAGAGCTGACACGGGACAAAAAGCCCGACCTGAGGGAAGAGGTGCTGGAACCGCCCCCTCCAACAGGAGGACTGCCAGTCAGGGCTATACATATGTCAGGTACTATGGAGGCTCTTCAGGGCACTGCAGCCGAGCCACAGGAGAAAGAGAGGCTCTGGTCCTTACCTGGAAGTAGGCTGTGTTCTCTTTCAAGTGTGCTTCGATGCAGCAACACAACTGTAGCATCCAGCTCCACTGTGTCTGCAAGGCAGCCTGGAAGGACTGTAGACAACAGGGACCTTAGGCCCCAAGCCCACGCCATCAGTCCCATAGCCCCACCCCCATCGATGCTCATAAGGTTCCCTGCAGCCGTGCCCCCCACCTCCACTGTGGGCCGGGCAGGATGGTCTTCCCGCAGCAGCCGGTCCCCAGTGTTCTGGATCTCCTTGATTTTCTTCTCCTTCATTTCCAGTTCACGCATCAGGGCCTGACAGAAAGGAAAAGGGTCTCAGGGACAATTTCAGGAAGGCTGTAAATGCAACGCAAGTCCCATGCCCATCTTCACAGAGCCCTGAATCTGAACTCAAGAGGTTCCCAACAGTGGGTAACAATATGGATGTGAGTGAGAAGGGAGTGGGTGGACATGGGGGTAACTGTGAAGAAGAAGCTGCCTCACCGAGTAACTCTCCTTCTTGGCAGCCATGTTGGTGTTGCGGTCACTCCAATCAAAGCCCACTTCCTCCTCTTCCTTCTCATTCAGCCACATCAGCTCCTTGGTAGCTGCCGCCACAAACCCATGCAAGCTCTCCAGGGACCGGAGGCGGGCCTTGGAGGAGTTCTTTAAGTAGGAAAGAATGAGTCAGCTGACTGCGGCTGCCTACCCCTCCCAGCCACCTGCAGCCCCCCCCACTCACCAGCAGCTTTGCATACTGCAGGTCTAGGCGACCCAGGCAGTCTCGGTAGGCACCTCGGGTGGCAGGGGAGAGCTGGCTCTGCAAAAGACAGGAGTAGTAAGGTCTGCAGTGGCCTGGGCATGGCCCACAACCATTGCCTACCCCAAGTGTACGGCTTACCTCATCGTTCCGTGCCCGCTCGATCTTGGCCCGAAATTCCTCAATAGACTGATGCATGCCTCGGTGGCTGCCCAGCTGTGCCTCTACACTAGGCAAGTCCACGCCCCATTCAGCACCGTCTATTCGACGCTGGTTCTCCTCTACCCATGCCAGCAGGTCTTGCAGGTAGCGTAGTGTAGAGTCCTCTAGCTCTGGGCGCCTCTGTGTACTCTGCAGGGTCACTTGGGTCACAGGGGCAGCCACTCCTGCCTTCAGCCGGAGGTTGTACTCAGTGCGGATGGCTACCAGGCGCTCATGCAGACGATATACCCTGAGAAGGCACAGGAGTTGAGTAAGAGGGTCAGATGGGTCTCAGGCCTCCTAACCCACCCTTCCTAGGTACTACGGTACATACCTCCGGTACATCTGTTCACCCTGTGGGTGCCGCCCATCTTTAAGGGTCTGCACATCATTGAACAACAGCCGGATCATGCCATCAGCCTTGTCCAGGTCTCGTTCCACTTCCCCAGCCCGCTGAGCCGCCTTGCCTGAGGCCAGCAGCCGAATATCCTGCAAGATGGTCCTGTGTGACTTGGTCTGGCTGACTCTCCTACTCACTGCCTACGGTTCTCAATCAAGGCTGCCCCTTCACCCACTTCCGCAGCCTAAGATCAAGGTCCTAAAATCTGGCTTGCAGCCTTGGGATCTCCATTCTTTCCTTTCTCTCCTAGCAATCCCACCTATCTTCCTAGCGTGCTTCTAGACAAATCTGTATCAGTTCTCTGGGGAATCAGGATCCGTCCAAAAGATTCCCACTAGGTCCAAGGACAGACACCTTCACAGCTTTGTCCACAAAGTCTCTCTGCCTCACCCTCCATCATCTACCTACCACACAACTTCTCCCACCCAGGCCCACACAGCCCTGTACCTTCTGGGCCCCATGGCACTTATCCAGCAATGAGGCTGGGGTCTCCCCACTCCCCATTTCCTGACGAGGGAGGGGATGAAGGAGAGAGGGCCACTCTGGAATGAGGCAGGGAGGCAGGGAGTCCTGCCTAGTGGCCAGGGGCCAGTTCTGCTCTCCAAAGGAGGTCAGAGTTGGCAGCAAATCAGAAGGGCCTGGTTTTCCCCGCCCTAGTGCCACACCCTGCCTCTGTAGCCCAGCAGGCCACAGCCCCTGCTGCACAGTAAGCAGCTCAGTGCTCCTCCTACCTCCCTCAGGCCTGGAGGGGTGCCCACTCCACCCTTACCCTGCCACCCCGCCCCCCAGCCCCGCCTCTCCTCTCCCCCTCACCGACTGCAGTAGGGAGTCGGCCTGGTTCAGCTGCTCCTCACACAGCCCAGCTTCCATCTGCAGTTTGCTCACGATGCGCTGAAGACACTCCAGCCTATGAACCAGGTCACCCCAGAGCCCCACAGTGAGTCACTGGGCCCACCAAACTCCAGGGCCAGAGAGCGGCTCCCCTCTGCTCTGGCCTCACTGCCTGCCTGGGGCGTACTGTCCTGCTGGCCCTGAGCACTGGAGCTTGGTTGGGTTTCCCAGCCTGGTGTGGGGGGGTTTCCTCCTCAGGCAGTGACTCACCCTGGGGTGGCTCCCCTGCCACTGCAGGGCCCCACCCGCCTGCTGCCTCCCACACCGCCTGCCACCCTCCACGCGGCCCACCTCTCAAACTCGCTCCGGAGCTGCTTCTCCCGCTCCAGGATGGCCACATGCAGTTTGCCCCATTCCTTTTCCACATCTAGTGGGTGGTAGCCAGGGGGAATCTTGAGCTGGCCCGCTTGTACTGCCCCCTGTGAACAGGGGCAAGCTCAGGCCTGAACTGGACACAAGGACTCCTGCATGCTCATCTCCTCCACAATCTGATACAACTTTAGTCCCTAAGCACCAGGCGAGGTCCAGCCATACTTGAGAGGCATTGAGTTCTGGGCCCCATGGAGGCCTCAATTTATCTACGCAGGGAATACCCGACTCTCACATCCCCAGGTAGCCTAAAAAACAGGAGACACCCCACTCACTTCCCTTAGGAGAGCCTCACTTTACCTCCAAAGACTGATAGATGCCTTTGGACCGGTTCTTGTCTGCCTCCTTGGCAGGAAGCTCCGTCTCCTTGAACTTCAAAAACTGGCACCAGAGGATCTACAGAGACAAGGGGTATCAGCAGCTACACCAAGACAATCAAAGGACACCAGCCCAAGTAGGCAGGCCCACCTCAATCTCTTCAAAGCTGGAGGGGAACTTGCGCTCCTCAAAGGCAGCGGTATGGTGCCGGATCCACTGGAGAAGCAGCAANACAAGCTCTCGGTACTCCTGCCAGCGAAGCTGCAGCTCCTGTGAGCAAAGAAGTGAGCAAGCGGCCATCAGGGTCTTGGGTTCTGGGCTGAGGCCCACCTTTCACCCATCATGGGCTACCCACTCACATTGGCCCTCACCCCATCCTGTGCGCCGGGCACACGGGGCATGGCGTCATACAGGGATGAAACATAGGTGATGATAGACTTCTCATCGGGCTGAGGAACATCCACATCTGCAGGGGAAGGCTGGTTCAGTGGGGCCCAAGCAGCAGGGATGAGGATGGGGAAAGCCAGTCAGTGGTTCATACCTTCTGGGTCCAGGAGCCTTGTAACTCCCAGGTCCCGCTCTGCCACGGAGAAGGCCTGGTCTAGGTTCTCCAGGTTGGTCTGACGATATACTTTATTCATATCAATGAGCATGGGCCTATGGACAAGTGGGGATGGGGGTGGGGTAGACACACCCACTGAGCTAGGTTACATAGACAGACACATTCCTTCAGACATCCTAGCAAACAGAGCCCGGCCCCATACCCTCTCAAAATATACTACCTACTTCACTAACATCTCCAATCCTGCCATGGGGAAGTTGATTTTTGTTTGGGGTTGGAGGGTGGTTGTGTTGAGGTGGGGTCTCATTGTGTAACCCTGTCTGACTCGCCTGTAACTGCTATGTAGACCAGATTCACAGAACCGCCTGCCTCTGGCTCTGTCTCCAGAGTGCTGGGATTAAAGACGTGTACCACCACACCCAGCAACAGGGCCCAAGAGCCTGTGGTGGGCACCAGCACAGGAGCAGTGCACTAGCTAGCTATCATCAACTTGGGCTCCTATAGCCTCCCTGACCATCAGGGTCCTTCTGAGGGTCCACGTGGACACAACTAGCCCGGAAGAACAGAGGTGCTTCTGAAGGGCCCTGGAGGAGACAGCATGGCCCTGCTCCAGGCACCTCCCAGAGGAAGCTGCAGGAATTCAACACGCCCTGCAGGCACCAGGTTCCAACAGTGGACGATAACTCCTCCTGCTATCTCTCTGCCCTGACTTGTTTTGAAGTCACAGGGATGAAGCGCTCCCAACCTCCAGCCTTCCTCTGTCCCGTGGAAACACATACTTGTGCCGGTGGATGATAGCATTGAAGAGACGGCCATCACGCCAACTGGTGGTAAAGTTGTCACAACGCAAGCCTTGGTAGCCCTCTACCATACGCTGTGACCACAGCAGCAGCTTTTCCTTCGCAGTCATGTCTTCTGACTGCCCGCTCACCTGAATGTCTGAGATCTGTTACACACAGCAGACAGGGGCAGGGGCTCAGTCCTGGCCACCTGGCCTGCCTGACCACCCACACCACCAGATGCCTTGACTACCTGCATGAAAGCAGAGCAGCTCAGCATGCGACTGTAATACCCAGGGCTCCCAGGCCACCTGGGGCACACTGAGGTTCCTGGGGCTAAAGCCTACCACATTTATCTCAAGACCAGGCTACTCCAGGCAGCAGCTCCACAGAAGACTACAGAGTCCCTAAATGCTACTGTCAAATGATTGACGCTTTGGGCTCCCCTTAGCTGGGGGAGGCTGGAGTATACCCCAGAGGCTGGCATGCAACACAGATGATGGGCAGTGAACGCAAGAAAAGCAACCCTCAAAGTAGGTCCAGCTGTTGGAGGTGAAGGGGCAGGTCAAGGCCCCTCTCCAGTTGCAGGCTCAGGTGGAGGGAGTAGTCTTTGGGAACTGGACATGATGTGTGGGGCTGGCATCCTGACCCTAAATCCAATGGCCGGTCTGGGTCTACCAGCCTGCCTGCTGTCAATAGGCGTGCCAGCCTGTCCCCTAGCCATCTATCTGTTGGCCAGCCCATGTGACTCAGCTACCATGCCAGTCTGGCTTTTAGGCCCAAGATCTTAGATTTGTGGCTTCCTGTGAGGCTAACACAGGCAATGGATGAGTCACCCAGGGCATCCCTGCAGCTCCAGAAACTTCTCTAGGCAGCCAGCAGAAAAATGCATTCTTCTACAAGGAGGTTCTACCAGCCCTATCTAGCCAGGGCCTGAGGGCACAGGATAGGCAGGTCTTGGAGAGAGGATTACGCCCTGGAGCCACAGAGTTAGCCAGCATATGTTGAGACTGGCAGGAAGGCTCAAAGGCACCACCTCCCGGGCC
This sequence comes from Neotoma lepida, assembly GCA_001675575.1. NCBI lineage: Eukaryota > Metazoa > Chordata > Mammalia > Rodentia > Cricetidae > Neotoma > Neotoma lepida. The sequence continues at coordinate 43,686 of LZPO01087145.1, forward strand.
ACACCCTAGCCAGAAATAGGGCCAGCCAACTAGCCATGGAACCACTGAAATCCTAGGGGAAGGTGTATGGTAGGGGGGTGGCAACCTACCTGGAAGTGCAGGATGATGGTCCAGATCAGGCCAAGGGTCAGCTTGGGATTCCCGTCAGCAATGTCATCATTTCTGATGTTCACTAACTTCACCTGAGAACAAATGGCCCAGTCACAACCCAGAGAGCAGAGGGAGGTGGCCAGGTTTGGGGTTTATGACCTAGAGCCTGGGGCCAGGTAGACAGCCTTACTTACCTGGCGATGTCGGAGATAGTCCAGGGCAATCTGCACATTCTGCAGTTTGTGGAAACGCATCCTTCCCTTCTCTCGGGGCTGAGAGGAGGCAAGACACAGTTCAAATCCACAGGGCAACAGTCCCTTCAAAGCCTCCCACCCTTCAGTAACCCCCAAAGCAGCAGCAGCAGCAGCAGCAGCAGCAGCAACTAAACCAAGGGTCTTCCCCAGTGTGTCAATCAGCCCCTCCATGATCCCAGGTTCACCCTCCTCAGCTGGATGACCACAGCCCAGGGGCAGGCTTGGAAAGCCAGCAACCCGGCTGTGGGAAGGAAGGAAGGGAGTGGGGAGGAGACAATAGCCAGGAAGCCACAGGCGGAGTGGCATTGAAGGGGGGTCCTCAGTGGTGCCCAATGCAGCTTCTGGTGAGTCTCTGGCCTAGCCCCAGGCAGGCAGCAGGGAGGACAGCAGGCAGCTTGACACACAGCCATCAGCCCGCCCAGGAGCCAGACGTGGGCCAGGCTGGATTGGCTGCCATCCCCAGGTGAGTTGGGTGGGCTCCACCGTCTTGGGAAGCCCAGGTGCCGCTATGCCAGCAGGCACAACCACTCACCAGGCGCAAACTCCTGATTACGTCCCGCTCCCTCGGCTGCCCAGCCAGAGCAGGGCAAAGGGTAAAGGGCAGAGGTCAAGATTCAGAGTCCAAGCAGCAGAGAAACCAAAGCAGAGCAGAGCATGAGGTTACTGTGTTAGAGCTCAAACGCAGAGAACAGCGAGGGCCATGGCCATTCATGGGCCTGGCCTTGGGCTGTAATGCCAACACCCTGGCCAGGGGGGAGCAGTTGGGGTTGGAGGAGCCTGGAGAGGGTGAGAGACCNAGCTGGACACTGAGTGGGTAGTAGGANAGGCCCCAAGGAAGGAAGGCAGGCAGGGACACACATACCAGGCTGTCCCCTGAGAGGACTTCCAGCAGGGAGATGAGGTTGTGGCCATCACGGAGGTCTTCATACAGGTCACTGATGTGCCTCTGAGCCTGTGGAAACAGCAGGGGCCAAGATGGCCACAGATGAGAATCCCCATAGCCACTCAGGCCCTGGGCACTGCACTGGGTGTGAAGAAGCACACCGCTGCCCCATGCAGGCACCTACCTCTGCCCTCCAGTGCTACAGCAGAGACCATGAGAGACCAGAAGGAAGAGGAAGAAAGAGACAGGAGTAAGTGTGGGAAGAAAGGGCAGAAAATAACAGGTTTCAGAGATGAAAGGGGTGCTGAGAAAGTGTGAGAACCCCCCGGGGGGGTGTGGGCTGGGGTAACCCTCCCAGCTCACAAGCAGGCACCACTCACCTTGATGAGGTGTTTGTTGACCCACTTGGTGAAAGTTTTCTTCTGCACACGGTCCCGTTCATCTGGAGGAGACAAAACCAGTTTACCTAGAGNCTGGGAGAAGCCTAGAGAGGCCCCCAGAGGTGAGCACCATGCAGACACTGGTCTGCTAGGCCACACCTTGCCTGACAAGGTTCCACCAGGGCAACCCCAGGCCTTTCCCAGATCAGAAAGTCCCAGGTCAACCAAGAAGCCTCCCCACACAGACACCAGAGACCACGGACCCCAGGTCTAGCCTGCCCTCGTCCACCAAAGGGACCAGTCCCAGCAGGGGGCTGCTGTTCAAAACTTCCTTTGTTTCTAAAAGACAGGAGGTCTAGAGCCACTGTACCCAGAGCCCACAGCATACAAGTCCCAGCCTGCCCCACCCCACATGCTGCCTCCCAGGCTGAGCAAGAGCATGGCAGGCCTGGGACCAGCAGGGCTTTTGGAGGGAAAGTCAAGTCTCCCTGACAGGGCAGCGGGCCTTCCCAGAGACACAGAGAGCCCTAGCCACCCTGGCCCCTGGCTTAAAGCTCAAGGGCCAATCAGTGATGGGCACGGATCACTGGCCCCCATCTTGGAGCCGGTCCCGAAATCCATACCCTTATAACAAGGCCCCAACCCCCACTCGATGCCAAGGCTTCCTGATACAGGAAGGACCCTTCCTGTCACCAGGCCCTGCTCAGAAGGAATGCCAGCTACCTTTCTTGCCCTCCGAGGCCCTGAGGACAGCCAGGTAGAGGTTGTCCTCTGAGCTGGTTCTCTTGCCACCCAGGCCCTCAGGCTCGGGCACACGGAGCCGGTGCTGAGACATGGTGCTGCCCCCGCCCCTTCGTCACCCTGTCCCTTGGCTCTCAGGTGCTGTGCTCCTTCTAGGCAGCCTCCTGTGTGGTACGCAGGCTGAAGGCTGCCGCTGCCGGCTGCTCTAGACACTAACTCAACAGAGGCTCAGCTCAGACTGGAGTCCTGGTGGCCACTCCCTTGCCTGCTCTACTCCTAGCAAGGCCGTCCCACCCCAGGAGCCTTACCCCGCCTTGCCCGCCCCCCAGAGGGGAGTGTCCCTGCGGGAAAGGAGGAAGGCAGCCCCTCCCCCATGGCCACACCCTCAGCCCACCAGAAACAGGAAACCCGGGTTTCCTCACCCACCCTGCCCACAGCAGTAGGACCTGGGTACAGAGATGGGGGAGGGCGGGCTGGCCCCAGGATCACAAGGGAACACATACTAGCCCCATGGCCACCCAGAAGGATCTTGTAGCACACGCAGTGAGCAAAGGCTCCCTACCACACAGGGGTATTAATGTGTNGATATAACCAGCCTATTTCCCTGTAGAGTGACTGCAGAAGAAACTCCTANAGGTGAGGACCTCTACTTCTTGAAGTTCCCTTAAACCATACCTCCAGTCAAGCCTGCAGGGAGCAGGGACTATGCCCTATCCAGTAGCCCCCACAATTGGTAGGTTTTCAGGCCCTACTGAAAGACTTCCTGGCTATGGCAGAGTCTCCCACAGGATCCCCAACAGTCCAGCCCAAGCCAGCCCAGCCAGGCAAAGCACACCTCAGGCAAGAACGGCTCATAGCTCCGGGGTGACTCATCCCAGCGGGTCAGACCAGCCCAAGCTGCAGGGACACCTCCCCAGTTGGGGTGGGAGAAAGGGTTGCTGGGGCAGCAGGCAGCGCACCAAGGGGGCACAGCCAGTGAGTCAGACCTGGGGAGGGGGCCTGGGTGCTGTGACTCACCAGAAAGGAAGCTGTACCTTGGGGCAGGATGGGGCTGTTTGCAGCAGGGTAGGGCCGGCAGATAGCAGCTGTTACAGGTTGTAAAGGTGGAGGATCTGGGCAAAGGGCACAGGGGCCCCTATGACTAGATCTGGCTACTTGTAACCTCTGGTTCCCTCGGGTCAGAAGATGGAGCCACCTATGGCCAGCATCTGGAACTGCCCAACCTACCCGACCGACTCTAGGAAAAAATGTACCACCCAGACCACAAGAATTTTCCAGCCCAGCATCAGCCTTGATGTGATCCAGCTGTGAACTTCTGAGGAACAGGCCCCTTCCCAGTGTCTAGGGCCTCTCCATTCCAGGAAAAGTTTGCCCTACACTGCCCTTACTGCTGCCCTTACNGCCACAAGAGGGCACCAAAACTCTGTAGGGCGGAGTAGAAGCGAGTGCCTGAGTTAAGCCTGAAATTAGCCCAAGAGCACAACACTCTGCTGGGTGGCATACACTGCCTCTCACTTGAGGTTTCTCCTCAGACTCCCAACATAAGACCATCTACCGCTTTCCCCTCTAGCCCAACAAGCACCACAACCCACCAGAGATGACTCCTCCCACTCCACGCCTTCTGAACCTCAAATCTGACTCTACACTGGTCAGTGCTCTGAGAGCTTTTCAAAGACCAGGCCAGCAACCTCCCAGTCAGGAAGCAAACCCTTCAGAGAAGTGGAGGTGTGATGGGGCTGGAGAGGTGGCTCAGAGGTTAAGAGCACTGCTCTTCCAGAGGTCCTGAGTTCCATTCCCAGCACCCACATGGTGGCTCACAACCATCTGTAATGGGATCAGACGCCCTCTTCTCTCTGATGCTCTCTTCTGTCATGCAGGCACTACACCCAGTAGAGCACTCATATACATAAATACATAAATCTTTTTTAAAAATTAGTGGAGGTGTGCAACAGTGACCACACTGCTGAAGTGAGTTGTCACTCTGCTGAGGGCACAGGCTCCTGGAAATGGACCAGCAGTTGAGCACAGGAATCCAAGAAACCACTAGAACATGGGGGGAGACGGGATCTGGCAGCCAAGATATACACTGACCCTAATCCAGACTCCAGCCAAACTGCTTTTCCAGCGTCTTCCTCTTTGCCACTACGACGTTCTAAGGATGCTGTCTGGAAAGTGGATTCAGCTCCAGGTAGGGGTTTCCACCTCGCCAAGTGACCTCCGAGCACCCCTTTCCCTGAACATCAGTCTATCTCTAGGGGCCTCCTTCCTTAAAAGTCTTTCAGGGCTTCAGAGCTCATGCTTGTTCTCACCTCTCCCAACTCTGTCTCGCCCCTTGTCCCTTGCCCCTGGCTGGAGATGTCCCCTCCCCTGCTCATCCTACTCAGACTCTCAATCTCACAGGTTTCCAAGCTGCCCACCCACACCTGGCCAGAGCCCAGCCATGCCCTCAAATGCTGCTGCTGTACACCTCATGAGGGTCTCCCAATCAACCCCAGGGACACCCCACGCCAATACTGTGTTGTATATCTGTAGAACGTAGCTGACTCTCAGCACCAAGTCAGTCTCCCTAGGAAGGGAGGTCATTATGATCCCACAAGGAATGTCTTATTCTGCTTCCAGCGAAGTGGTAACAAGCTAGCTAAAGCCAAGAATCCCTCCCCACCTCAGACACTCAGGCACAGACACACACACAGACACAGGCACAGACACACACACAGACACACACACAGGCACAGTCACACACACAGGCACAGACACACACAGGCACAGACA